>JAQMYF010000001.1:77454772-77465947 GCA_030014195.1 Neosilurus mollespiculum
CTATCTGTTCATCGGACATTATTTCGTGCCCCTCTGCTGCTTCATTTTCGTCCATCCACTCGGACAGGAACGGGCCAGACAGGAGAGAAGTTGAAAAATCATGACCGACCCGGACTTCCATCATTGATTCCTGGACTTGTCCGAGCATTTTTCTTGCTATACCATATAATGTCCGGCGCCGGATTTTGTACGGGAAATCCGAAATCCGGGAAATCAAGGGTGAAGTGTACTTTGTTAAAAATATATACAGTACAAATCAGAAGTTTGGACACAATTACTTGTTACTTCAACTGTTCTGGGTGTACCATGCCTTTGTGCGGAATTGGCTGAGAGCCGTCCGACGACCCTAATTGGATTCAGCGGTTCGTTAAACAAATGAATGTAGGTTGGTCACCTCAAATGAGGTTGAGGTGATACAAAAAAACAAACAAACAAAAAATACAGCTTCCGTTTAGGCCACGCCCACTTCAGGCAGATATCCATCTAGCTGTAACCTATCATAGTTGCTTTCTGCGCCATTCAGCCGCTTCTGCTAATATAAGTCCTGCCTCCTACCAGTAATCTGGGCAATAGTCTGAGCAGCCAGATTCATAATCTATTCCTTCGTCTTACCTGCAGGATGCTGAAGCTGAGGAAGGAAAACCAGAAAAGAAAAAAGGTGCCAAGAAGTGTAAGAACCTGGAGAGGAGATCGACACGGAAGAGAAAGTCCATTAGTTACAGGTGATTTGGTCGTGCCACTGAAATCCACCCTGACAGTCCGTCCTGATTTATATCCCATCTGAGTTAATTATTTATAATCACCAGGTTTGACGATTTTGACGAAGCGATCGATGAAGCCATCGAGGAGGACGTGCAGAATTCAGACGGAGGAGGTGGGGAAATAATTGCGGATACACACACGGGTGGAATGATGTCGGTCGGTTCATTATCCTGTAAACAAGTTGTCATATTTTGTGTCATTCATCATAGATGTGGATCTGGCGAAGGATATGGGCGCTCTTACAGACCAGGAAGAGAAGGAGATAACCAAAGCGATCCGACAGCCGGTGAAAACTCCTGCTCCGCGCAAGAGGAAACGCCGCCGTAGACTGAATGATTTAGACAGCGAAAGCACACTGGATGAGGAAGAGAGCGAGGACGAGTTTCAGATCAGCGATAGGTGAGGATTTCTATAATGAGAGAGAGAGAGAGACATCACAGTGCATTAACATGAGTAATCACGCCTTTCTGCACTATTTCTTCTGTCCCCTTTCCTTGAGCCCAGTATGGAGGAGGATGATTTCGTGGTGTCGGGGGATGATGGAGCCAGCGACGCCGATGCCGCGTCCTGGGATGGGAGTGAGAGAGCGAGCATCTCCAGCAGCGTTGACCGTCTTCCTCCAACCAAGAGAACGGCCAAGCATGTCCGAGCACAGAGAAGCAAGAGGATGACGCGCAGATCAGTACGACGTCACCGAGGCTCTTCAGAGGAGGAGGAGGAAGACGAAGAGGAGGAGGAAGAGATGGGTGTGTATTCTCAATTAGTGTTCTATGCCCTAAAAATCTGGAACTTAGAACACGCATAAGGGGTCACCCTGAACAGTTCTCCAGAATATCACAGGGCAATACACACAACCATTCACACTCACAGTCATACCTAGGGGAAATTTAGAACAGACAGTTTTCCAACTGTGCTTGTCTATGGACTGTCGGAAGAAACCAGAATAACCGCAGGAAACCCATGCAAACACAGGGAGAACATGCAAACTCCACACAGAAACCCCTGAACCTGGGAGTCGAACCCATAACCGTTGTCGCGAGGCGGACGTGCTAACCACTATGCCACCGTGCAGCCTTTAATATTAATTTTAGTAATGATAATAATAGTAGTAATAGAAGTTGTAGCATTGTTCATTCATTCATTAATCTTCAGTAAGCTTTATTATGGTCGGGGGTTGCATTGGATCAGAAGCCTGCTGTGGGGACACCAGCCCATGTACCATGCACATGTTCCTTTACACCTAGGGGAAATTTTGAGAAGACTATCCACCTTCTGTTATGGTTTTCTAAGGGAGGAGAAAACCAGAGAACCCAGAGGAAACCCTGATACAACTGACATCATGATTAACAAACTCCACGCAGACTATGAGCGTAACTCTGGGTTGTTACTGTTGTAAAACTAAGTGTGGTTTTAAGTAAACATTGGACTTATAGTTGTACTGACGGCATTTTTTTCATTTCTTCTCTTTCCTCTGCTCTAGAGACGGAGGGCTCCAGTGAGGTCAGTGACAGCGATGTGAATCTGAACAGAAGGAGGTCACGGCGCAGTCAAAAAGCCCAGATCAACTATTGCGAGACGTCTGAGTCAGAGGGATCGCATAAAGCATCCGAACGGAAAACCATCCAGGCGCCACGTCGCCGCCGAATCTCCAGTTCTAATAGTGAGTCAGCCTTCCACTCCGTTTTACTGTCCGAACTTCAGGTATCTGCTCTGATTAGCAGGGATACGGTCTACTGTTAAACTGATAGCTGTAAGTTTTTTACTAGTTTGTGCACTACTGAGTCACTCTGTAATTGTTCTGAATCATATCGTCTTCAGTCATTTACTTATTTACTGTACGGATTGCATTGTGTCACATTATTAGGAGGGATACACCCCCAGTCTTGTTCATCCTTACAGCATAATTAGTGTGTAATGTAAAAGGTTTAAGTGATACAGAGCTTATTTTAACACAAATGATCATAAAAAGCACAAAACTGGCCAATTTTATCCCATGGATTACTAGTGGGGGGGCTGAACCAATGCGGAACAACCATTTTTTTCCCAGAACTCGTTCCGTGAACTCGTTGGGCCGGGTCATCCAGCACAAGTAAAGAAGCAGTGAGCAACATTTTAGGGAATAAAACTCCCCTCATTCCAAAGGCTCTTACCTTTTACTGGTTCCTTTTGGTGAGGCGCTGCTCCCGTCTGTCATCATCCTTTGACTTTTTATGAAAGAATTCTGTAGCAACAGCATCCAGTTTAAGACATAAAAGTTTGGGCTTCGTGCCGAGTAGTTCTGTCTGGTGGTCACACCAATAGCAGGTCAGGTTGAAGTGGTCTTCGCAGAATACTGAATTGTGTACAAAAGGAAACGTTTTCAGAGTACGGCCTGTGCCGATGTTATGTTTTCCGTGATTTATGTTGTTGGTGCAGCCGTATGTTGGGCACTCCACCATTTTCCTGGCGGCACAGCTCAGCACTGCCCGATAATGTGTTATCTTAGACTGGTGTCTGCGGCACGCAGCTGTTGGAAACTTTATCCTTTCCTTGTCGAACCAGAGACCAGGAGATGTTGGGATATCTTTCAAACAGAAGTTACTCTTTATTGAGAACTGACTGTAGGTTTGCTGTAGTCATCCAAGCCTGACTTAAGGCTCAGCACTGTAGAATTTATACTTTGCAAGGGAGAGGGATACATAGAGGTGGAGACAATCTAAACAAAGCATGCAAATGCAGTACAGGAATCAGCCCGGTAAGAGAATCTCACCAGCCCTAATCTCATCGGCATAACAGTGTCATTCAAATGTTTAGGTGCTAATCCAACTTCCTGACAGTGTCACCCAGACCTTCACATTATCATAGAGACAAAGGCACAGCCTGGCCTTGAGTTTAGCATTCACATTTAACTTAGGTCAGCAATACATACAAACAAGATGTTAATGTCTCAGACACCTGGGCTGCCAGACTTGATCTCCTCAAAATGTAAAACCCAATATACATAATTCTTTCAGTTTAATATACTGATATGCTGGAACCTATATTTAACATTTTATAAATTTGTAATCCAACACAGCCCAGCCAATAGAAACAAAAGAACGAGTTCACGTCACTACCACAGCTGATGAAGAAGGAAACATGTCGCTACGTATGCCTAGTAGTAATAGTAGTGTGACAGCACTCGATCGTATTTCAGGACTGACATTCCCTGACGGAACTGCTGATGTCATAAGTCAGTGATTTTCAACCACTGTGCCGCGGCACACTAGTGTGCCGTGAGAGATCGTCAGGTGTACCATGGGAAATTATCCAATTACCGTTGGCCATTATCGAGTGTCTGTGCTGTAGTGACTGGCAGAGTGAGGTAATACTCTTCTATGTCAGAGAGTGGTAGTAGGGAGCTTAATTGCCTTAATTATTCTTAGAGACAAGAGAATTAGCGATGTACGGAGCCCCTAAAGGGACATGGGGGAATAAAAGATCTATCGTGCCCGCGATAGTTTATCTTTCGCAGACTTACACAATTTACCTGAGATTTCTCGTGCGCACTAGAAACTTTTTATGTAAATTTTTCCCCCATGTCCCTTTAGAGGCTCCGTAGTGATGCATGCAGGTTTTTAAAAAGAAAAAAGTGCAAACTCCGAACTGGGCCCTGGAAAAAATTCTGACCCAGATGAGGTCCCTAATGTGACTTGGTGGTCAACAGAAAGCACTTTCACCGGGGATGTGACGGCACCCACTCCGTTGTGCTTGTTGTGTGACGAGAAGTCCAACAGTGCCACGGTGCCGAGCAAGCTTAAACCCCATCTCCAAACAAAACACCCATTACTTCAAAACAAGCCGATGGACTATTTTGTTCTCTGTGTTTTCACTCATAAAAGTTGATAAAAACTCTGTGTTTTTATCAACTTTTATGAGAAAAACCACAGAGGTAAATGAGAGAGAGCCCTCAAAGCTACGTAGCTGCTGAATCTAAACAGTCCCACACTGTGACAGAGACGTTAATACCACCTGCCTGCAAAGCCACTGTAAACGAGATGCTGGTTGAGGAAGAGCTTCGTGTGGGCAAAGGTGGGCTACACCCTGAACAACTCGCCAGTCCATCACAGGGCAACACACACCTAGGAGTAATTTAAAAATAGCCTAATGAGCATGTCTTTGGACTGTGGGAGGAAACCGGAGTACCCGGAGGAAACCCAGGGAAGCATGTGGAGAACATGCAAACTTCATACAGAAACACCCTCGCTGATGTCTGGGACTCGAACCCAGGACCTTCTTGCTGTGAGGGGGAAGTGCTAACCTCTACATCAGATTAATTATTCAACACCTGGCCAATCAGATTACAGAATTAAACAACGCCGTGGTGTAAATAAATAAATGCCATTTGTGTAAATAATATATCATATATGTATCAATTAAAATTTTAATATTATTCTGATCAAAATGTTGTGTCCAACATCTGTTCCAGCGTCTGTTGTTTCTAAGGACTCGGAGCCCGAGGAAGAGTCTGACTCGAGGAGCAGACATCGAGGCAGAAAGAGGCAGTCGACGAGGGAAGACTCCAAACAGAGGCACAAACGGCTCAAACTAAAACCAGCAAAAAGTACGAGTGAGGAAGAGGAGGAATCGGATGAGGAAGGAGACGGCGGTGTGTCCGATGAGGAAAGGAGGCCGCCCCGTAAAAGCCTGAACCGTATCGAATCGGACGAGGAAGAAGAGGACGGCGTGGAGAAAAGGCCGGTGAGAAAAGCGGGCGGAAAGCAGGGAGGCGCAGTTACAGACTGTAGGGAGGAGAGCGCGAGGGCACACAGAAGAGGCTTGAAGGACTCGATGCTGAAGCACAACGGCCTGCTTCCTCCAAGACCTTCAGCACTGGAGGAAGATGAAGAGGAGGATGAGGAGGAAGACGAGGATGAGGAGGACGACCTCACCGCCCCTACGGACTTTGTTAACTTTGTTTTTGACAGCGAACAGTTATCGTGATGTGATGAAGAAATTTCAGATATTATTTTCTCATTGCCTTTAATTTTTTTGTGTGTTTTTGAGTGTACTGGACCAATCCAAGCTTCCAGAGCAGTTTTCCTGTGATGTCTGGACACATTTTAGTTACGTACATCACACGTGTCTGACGTAGAGCAGGGTCTCGGTGCACATCCTGATTTTTATGAGTGGAAGGTGTACAGTTTTAAAGTTGCATTTGATCAACCAGTCGCAAACTTGATCACATGACACGGCTGCATTAGTGTCTCTGACGCGAGCTAACCTTGTTGTTCTTATTGGATCCGAGTCATGATTTGAATTCCACAGTGTAATATTCCAAATTCATTTAGACTCTAGACACTACGGATCTCTTTAGAAAACAATGACACCGGAACATAAAGAGTCCTTATCTGGTCTGAATTTAATTCTTATGGAAAGGCGGGTGGGGGTGGTGGTGGATGCTGGGCACGGTGGCGTAGTGGTTAGCACGTCCGCCTCACAGTAAAAAGGCCCTGTGCGAGGCGGGTGTGTTTTTGTGTGGAGTTCTCCCCATGCTTGCGCAGGTTTTCTCCAGGTACTCCAGTTTCCTACGGTCTAAAGAGATGCACATTAGGTAGCTGTTCCAAGTCACTCCTAGGTGTGAATGAGAGTGTGAATGGTTGTGTGTGTTGGCCCTATGATGGACTGGTGAGTCCCCCGGCTTCACCCAGTGTCGGCAGAGATAGGCTGTAGCCTCCCTGCAGCCCAAGTAGGAGTAAGCGGTTCGGCGAAAGAATGAATACACAAATGAATGAATGAAACCGCAAAGCCTCGGTCGAGCCTAAATTGCCAGGCTGGTCCGCTAGTGCAGATAATTTTGGTTTGTTTTTAGTGAGTCGTTTAGAGAGTCGACTCTTTCATTTTCTAAATGTCTCCTTGGCATTTTTTTAAACCTTTTTAAAACCTTTATTCTTTCGGTGAAAGAATGAATACACAAATTAAACAATGAAACCGCAAGGACTTGGTCGGGTCTAAATTGCCAAACTGGTCCACTAGTATTTGTAATATCGGTTCATTTTTAGTGAGTCATTTAGATAGGTGACTGTTTCATTTCCCAAATGACTCCTTGGCATTTAAAAAAATCAAAAAAAAACTTTATTCTTTCGGCGAAATAATAAATATACAAATTAAAGAATGAACAGTCAGGTCTAAATTGCCCAGCTGGTCTGCTAGTGCTTGTAATTTTGGTTCGTTTTTGGTGAATCGTTTAGAGAGTCAATTTTTTTCATTTCCCAAATGACTCCTTGGTATTTTTTTTAACCTTTACTATCTCTATCTCTCTCTCTCGCTCTCTCTCTCATGATTAAATGTTTTTTATAATTTTTTAATAAAATAGTGCAGCTCCAGAAACATCAGTGTAGCGGATCTTTCCAATCGTGTTCTCAAACACAGCTGAAGGTCAGAGACTCTTTTCACCAGTCACACTAATGGACAGGTTCGGGGGTAAAAAGCAGCTACACTGGTAGACTTTTAACCAAAATATGCTGCTATGGTAACAGCATGCCTGCAAAAATAAAACAAAACAGCTCATACATGTATGTGAATCTCCTCCTCGTAATCTAAACTTGACTCATTCGCAAATCACCCTTACTGTAGTCCACCCGGATACGTACAGGTTACTGCGAATAATCACACACTTGGTAATCTGTGTTACTTCCATAAAGGTGATTTGGTATTACCTAAATATCTTTCTTATGGGCCAGATTGTATAAATGAAATACATTCAGTATCCACTAGCCATATCGACTGTCCTGTTTAGGGTCGCGGGAAGCTGGAGCTGATCCCAGCTGGGTACACCCTGAACAGCTCAGCGATCAAGCAACCAATCACACCGAGGGGTGACTTGGAATAGCCAGTTAGCATAGTGTGTACGTTTTTCGATTGTGAGAGGAAACTGGATCACCCAGAGGAAACCCTCAGGAAGAACATGCAAACTCCACAAAGAAACACTGACTGTGAGGCTTGAACCCAGTGCTGACCAATACACCACCATGACGCCCTTAATGAAATACAAAAATAAATCAATGTCTTGGCTAAAGCTAGCTAGCAAAGGCTAGTCTGCTGTTGTTTAAGAATGTGGTGAAGGAGGATGTTGTATAATGAATAAAATGATTTGGGATGTACCATTCCAGGAAAATACACAACACAACGTGGGGGGGGGGGTGCTGGTTTGTACCACAACCTTTTTATCTTTTTACTTTTATCCTTTTATAGATGCATTTAATGCTGCGAACCTTCCATAACACTTCCCATAGGTTATTTCTTGTTAGCACTTCCATTATGGCAGCTATATGAAGACGTTCCCTTACCCACCTCTTTTTTTTTTTGGTCCACTATGGTAGAAAAAGCGCAGCTTGTCACATTACAGAGACATCCGAATGCACTGAACACCGGATGCAAGAAGGTTTAGATAATATACACGTTCATATTACTCATCCTTGAGAATACACTGTGACCAATACCGTTACTATAAAACCTGCAATTTGAATTACAGCCAGAATGACTGTTAAAAAAATTAACCAATCAAAGTTGAGAATTGGACGGTGCTGGGTTGTGGTGTGTATCTAACCTAACTTAGCCTGAATAGCTAGATTATAATACCGTAACGACAGTTATCATTGCAATAGCTAAATATGAGCACATAGCTAGCTTGGTAATAAATCCTATAACTATAGGTCAGTGGTGGCTTAGTTGTTAAGACGATGGGTTACTGATCCGAAGGTCAGCAGTTCAATCCCCACTATCACCACTGTTGGGCCCTTGAGCAAGGCCCTTAACCCTCAACTGCTCAGTTGTATAAAAATGATACTTGTAAGTTGCTCTGGTTAAGTCTGGCAAATGCTGTAAATGTAAACATAGAATAAGTTGAATGAGTGTCTGTAGCTTCAACAATATAACACCAGGTCTCGCCAGCATAGCATCGAGAACTCCTTTAAGAACGATGACATCGACTGGAATTCCTCAGTCACTCTATTAGTTTATAATTTCATTTGCCGAACTGATTAAATCCTGTAAGGGTCACGGCGAGGCTGGAGCCCTGAATAGTTCGCCAGATCATCACAGGACCAACACACACCACCAATCAAACCTATGGAACAGCCAATTAGCCTATCATTCATGTTTTTAGACTGTGGGAGGAAACCAGAGTACCCAGGAAAACCACGCAAACTCCTCACAGAAACACCACACCCTGGACCTTCTTGCTGTGAGGTGGACGTGGTAACCACTACGCCACCATGCCGCCCCTAGTTTATAATCACGGTAAAATAGTGTATCTAGATAGCGTTCGCTAGTTTGCTCGCTTATCAGTGAGTGACCTGTTGCTAGGCGTCAAACTGCTAATAAAGTAGTTAGCTAGCTAATGTTAGCTAGGACTTCAGTTCTATTATATTGTGTAACAAAAATCTGTTTATATGCTAAGCACTACATTAAGCCAAATAGATATAGCTTTAAAAAAAGGTTAGTAGGGATGTCTACTGAGCAAGTTTGCACTGACAGACAGTCCTTAATGACTCAGGGAAAATCAGGATGTGCGTGTTTCGGTAATCCATGTACACTAGCTGTTCCTCGGAAAGTAAAGCACTGTCAATTGTAAGGCCAGTAATGTGTCATCTGTCTAACACAAGCTTCTATCAGCCTGTAGAGAGACACTGTACATTTTCTGCTTGTATGCTAGCACCTTTTCAAATCCGTGGTTTAGTAATGTTTTCAGTTTTATTCTCTGTAAAAAACAAAACAAAAAAACAACAACAAAAAAAAAAAAAAATAGAAGAAGAACTAAAAGGGTTTTTTTTTTTATATGAGAAGGAGATTCTGTGAGGAATCTGTTTGAAAACATTTTTTTGCTAATCTTGAATAACAATCCTCGATGCCAGCCTGTGTTTAATTCATCCATGAGTTGAAGGAGAATCTGAATCGGAACACATTTTGACGTATTGAAGTGTTTCGCCAGATAAAAGTGCCGGAGAATATCAAGTCATAGAATTTAGTCGAAGCGAATTAGCCGCTTTTATGGAAATTACATCCATACACACAGTACACAGCTACTATAAGAACGTAGTACATCTTATGATTATATTAGGAGACGGTCACTCATTCCTGATATTTTGTTATTATAATTTAAAGCTGCGCATGTTTTGAATTGATTCCCAGAATTCGGTTGCATCAAAAAAAAAAGGTCACGTCAAGTACTTAAAGGAACAGTGTGTAAGATTTAGTGGCATCTAGTGGTGGTTTTCCACATTACAGCTATCTGAGACTTCATTCCCGACCGCTCCCCTTCAAAATCTGTGTGGTTTGGGCTACTCTAGAAACATGGTGTTGCAAGGGGGCAACTGTGGTCAAATGGTTAGACAGTGCATGTGTGGGACTGAAAGGTCGCTGGTTTGATTCCTGATCCGACGGGAAAAATGTGGTGGCAGGGAGAATGAGCATCACCTTCCCCTTCCTCTGCCTTCAAGGCTGAAGTGCCATTGAGCAAGGCACCTAACCCCCAGCTGCTCTCCAGGTCGCCGCGATGTTGCTGCCCACTGCTGTGTGTGTGTGTGTGTGTGTGTGCTCACTTTGGATGGGTGAAATGCAGAGTCATAGGAAATAGTATATGAAAATCAAATAAATGAATATAAGATGGCAGCCTCCATGAGAAGGGACCCGCTCCATATGAAGATATTCAAAGGTTCCCAAAAACTTACATTTTATTTTTAATGATTATAGATTATTGAAAACATATTTATTGATACTTAATTTCTGCTAATAGACCCTCCGAAATGTTACACACTGTACCTTTAAATCTGTCCATGCAATTTTTTTTTTTGGTTCTCCTTGATTTCTTTATAAGAAACTGTATAAAATGTATGTGCCTGTAGACTTGCCCTTAGGCTAAAACCTTTTTGACTGAAAGCACTTATCTAAGCACCTTTGATTGTACCAGATGGCCCAACCCAGCACTAGATGGTTTCGACTCTCGTTCGAAAGCACCTTAAACAATACCCTCTTCTTGCTCTCCCCCTCCTGTTCATTCAAAACTGTGCTGTGTGCTCTACTTGGTTATTAGAAACCCAACACTACCAAATCATTCCAGGTACACACCACATGAACCAAGTCTAGAGTCCCGGTGAATGTGGCCTTTGTCTGCTGTAAAGTTGTTCAACTGGAATGAGTGTTGCTTATATTTTATTGTTCTAATGTTCAGTCTCAGTACATAACAACTCAAAAACCTAAATAAACATGCTAAGCGTATTTCTGTGTAATAAAGTCTCTGCCTCTATTACAGCTTCAGCAAACATGGATCTATTTGTTTATTTTTTAATAGGTACAGCTCACTTTATTTCTTTTTAATAGCATTATTTTGTTTTGATTTAATGAAATATATGCTCTTTATTCCCTCTATTCTTTATTCATTATTCTTACTTTTTC
>JAQMYF010000001.1:77474233-77485692 GCA_030014195.1 Neosilurus mollespiculum
GCTAATCTTGTTCTCTCATTATACCTAAAAGCTGATGTGTAGTGGGCTGTATGTCTAATAGAAAGTCATTTAAAGTTTCGTATTTTGTAAAAAGATGCAAGTAAGTAGGTGTGAGTGCCTTCAACCGGTGAGCACTAAAGTCTGATGGAGCAGTGAATCCAGGGAAGATATGGGAATCTAAATAACCTTATTTTGGCCTGCATTTTTTTCACTGGTGAGTTTATATTTTTCAGAGGGCCTTAAGTTTGACATAGTAGATGTAATGGATACTCAACTGTACTTAGATTAATACCATTTGTATACCAGACTAAAAAACAGCTTCTTCCCCAGAGCTGTGAAAGCCATCACCCCTTCACCCTTCCTCGCTCACACACACCCCTGCTGACTCTCGCATAGACATCAGTTCTCTGTAAAAGGGCATTAACTGTCTTACACTGCTGCACTTTACTTACATTTACATTCTAGTTTAAATCCACTCTGTTGCTGCTATTTATTTCATCACATAGTGCCTTCAATGTACATACCAGTGTTCAGTTTTTATTCACAGGTGTTTAGAGTTTATATTTCTATCATATATTTCTATTTAAAAGTTGTGATACAGATATTGATTAACATAAAAGACCATCTTTTTTAGGGTGGAAGGTTATGAAAAATTTAAATATATGACGATATATTTGGGATGGTAGGTTATAAGCTATAAAATCAGTGACATTCACATACACAGGACTGGTTGTAAAAGGGTACTACTGTATATTTCAGAAGGCTTCATGCACTTGGAAGTCTGGTCACTTATTTTGTTCCCCATTAATTTCTCTCTTTAACACTCTAGCAGTGCCGGTTCGTTGTGGATTGTTCCCCATGGCATGCCCTACCAGCCTGTCGAGACTGGGTCACCTTGACCGGTCTTTCAAGGTCACAGAGGTCAATTCATCAAAAATGCCCATTAACACTCTAGAGGGTGCAGTTGACCATGCAGGGGATACTCTTAGTATTCTGTGACAGTTTTTATTTCTTGAAAATAAATGAGTCTGCATAAGCAGTTACCCCAGTGGAATGTTTCACTTTTCTAATTTTATCTGTAATTGAAATTGACTTACTTGGGATTATTATTTATTCAAGAGATGTTCTCGTTTCTGATTGGTAGAAAACCATCAGACACTTCTTGGTTTTGCATTACTGTCATGGGATCACTGAATTATTCCATCGTTGCCATCGGATAAGTTGACAAATAGTTTTATTAATAGAACACTGCAATTTTAGGTGAAAAATTCAGGGCATGTCAGACTCCCACCATGTCCAGGTTTTGAACCCATAACCTACTGCACCTAAAGTACATGTTCCAGCATTTATTCTTTCATTCATTCAAAGCTATATTTGCTGACTTCTGATTTAAATTCAGATCCCTTCCATTTATAACTCACTCATCCTTCATGATTCCTAATATACTGACCCAGTAATGTATCTTAAAAACTAGAGCTTTCTAGTTCTAATAACTAGAACTTACTTCCAAAAGGATAAGGTTCAAAATTAGGAATGTGAATATGTTCGAGAATGGCCCAGTCAAAGACTGCAGTTCGGTTAGGAATGTGTGGACACCCTTCTGTTCCTTACTGTAATTGGTTCTCTGCAGATGCAGTATAATTCACTGCTGTTAAATGAAGCACTTAAGGGGCTCTGAGTGACCAGGACTCGTTCAGCAAGTTGTTTTTCTTCACTCCGCGTCCCAGACTGAGTGGAGCTGCTGGTTTTCAACGCAGGGTTCCCCAGTGTCAGCACCATCTTCTGCGTGTTATGTTTTGTGTTCTTCCTTCAGACCAAATTACGTCTTTTGAAAATAAGTCACATTTGTATAAAATTTCATTGAATAAAAGTCTTTTGTATAAATTTTGTGTAAAAGATCCCTGATTTCCATATAAACTAATTTTTATGGGTCTGGTGGATGGATGTTTTGTGGTACGTCAACTTGGTTTCATGACTCAGGAACCAGTTCATTGTTCTGAATGGTGAACCTGTTAGATTCATAATAATTTTTTTTTTCTTTTTGCCCATGAAACTATTAGTGTGAAAGCTGGAAACATTCAATTGTCAAGCTGCACTTATACAGTGTGTCATTATTGTCATTCATTCATTCATTCATACATCCATCATCTTCCGCTTCTTCCGGGGTCGGGTCGCGGGGGCAGCAGCCTAAGCAGTGAGGTCCAGACATCCCTCTGCCCAGCCACTTCCTCCAGCTCTTCCGGGGGGAAGGAATGCTAAGGCATTTCTAGACCAGCGGAGAGACGTAGTCCCTCCAGCGTGTTCTGGGTCGGCTGCAGGGTCTCTTCCCGGTTGGGCATCCCCGAAACACCACACCAGGGAGGCGTTCGGGAGGCATTCTAATCAGATGCCCGAACCACCTCAACTCGCTCCAAAGGAGCGCAAAGGAGCAGCGGTTCCACTCCGAGTTCCTCCCGGATGACAGAACTTCTCACCCTGTTTCTATGCAAAGGAAGCTCATTTCAGCCGCTTGTATTCACGATCTCGTTCTTTTGGTCACTACCCAAAGCTCGTGACCATAGGTGAGGGTAGGAACGTAAATTGACTGGTAAATTGAGAGCTTTGGCTTCTGGCCACCACGATGGACTGGTACAAGCTCTGCTTTTCAGCAGAGGCTGCACTGATCTGCCTGTCAATCTCCTGCTACATCCTTCCCTCACTTGTGAACAATACCCAGAGATACTTGAACTCCTCCACTGGGGGTAAGACCTTATTCCAGGCCCGGAGGGTGCATTCCACCCTTTTCCGACTGATAACCATGGCATCGGATTTGGAGGTGCTGATTCTCATTCCAGTCATCTGCAAAAAGCAGAGACTAGATCCTATGGCCACCAAACCAGAACCCCTCAACAGCTTGACTGCGCCTATAAATTCTATCCATAAAAATTATGAACAGAACCGGTGACAAAGGGCAGCCTTGGCGGAGTTCAATTCATACTGGAAACGAATTCGATATATTGTTACCAATGCGGACCAAGCTCTGGCTCCAGCTATACAGAGACTGAACAGCCCGTAGCAACGGGTCCGGTATTCCATATTCCCGGAGCACACCCCACAAGATAGCCCGAGGGACACGGTCAAAACCCTTCTCCAAGTCCACAAAGCACATGTTGGCTGGTTGGGCAAACTCCCGTGCCCCCTCCAGGATCCTGTAGAATGTGTAGAGCTGGTCAAGAGTGCCGCAGCCGGGACGAAAACCACATTGTTCCTCCTGAATCCGAGGTTCAGATCCTCCTCTTCAGTACTCCTGAAGAGACTTTCCCAGGTAGGCTGAGGAGTGTGATTCCACGATAGTTGGAACACACCCTCTGGTCCCATTTCTTAAAAAGTGGTACTACCACCCCGGTTTGCCAATCCAGTGGTACGGCACTCGATGACCACGCAATGTTGTAGAGACGTGTCAACCAAGACAGTCCTACTACATCCAGAGCCTTGAGGTATTCAGGGCGGATCTCATCCATCCCCAGAGCCCAGCCATGGGGAGCTTTTTAATTACCTTAGTGACCTCAGCCCCAGTGATAGGCAGACCCCCTTCTGAACCCCCAGGCTCTTCCTCTTCCACAGAGGGCATGTTGGTGGGATTGAGGAGGTTCTCAAAGTATTCCTTCCACCTCCCGACAACATCCCCTGATTTTTCCAGGCCCTCACCAACCTCCTCCCACACCTGAGATTTTGCATCGGCGACAGCCCAGGCTGCAGCACATTTGGCCTGTCAGTACCCGTACGCTGCCTCTGGAGTCCCACAGGCCAAAAGGACCTGATAGGCCTCATTCTTCAGCTTGACAGCCCCCCTCACCGCAGGTGTCCACCACCTGGTTCGGGGGTTGCCTCCACGACAGGCACTGATCACCTTCTGGCCACAGCTCTGGGCTGCTGCCTCAATAATGTAGACGGAACATGGCCCATTTGGACTCTATGTCCACGGCCTCCATTGGGATGTGGTGGTAGCTCTGCCAGAGGTGGAAGTTGAAGGCCCTGCCAAACGTTCCCAGGAGACTCTAACTACACGCTTGGGTCTCCCAGGTCTGGAGGGCAGGACTCCAAAAAGAGTGGGTACTCTGAACTGTTATTTGGTGCATAAGCACAAACAACAGTCAGGACCCATCCCCCCACCTGAAAGCTGAGGAAGGCTACCCTTTCGTCCACCGGAGAGAACCCCAACATATGGGCACCAAGGCAGGGGGCAACAAGGATGCCCACACCGGCTCGCCGTCTCTCCCCATGAGCAACTCCAGAATAAAATAAGGTCCAGTCCCTCTCGAGAAGGGTGGTTCCAGAGCCCAAGCTATGTGTTGAGGTGAGCCCAACTATATCTAGTCGGTATCTCTCAATCTCACGCACCAGCTCAGGCTCCTTCCCCGGCAGAGAGTCAGTAGCCGAGGATTGGTCCGGAAGAACCCACGCCTTCGGCTGCTACCCGGCTCACATTGCACCCGACCCCTGTTGTCCCTCCCACTGGTGGTGGGTCCATGGGAGGGCGGACCCATGTCTCCTCTTTGGGCTGGGCCCAGCCGAGCTCCATGGACAGAAGCCCGACCACCAGGCGCTCACCGACCTTCACCTCGGACCTGTTTGCTTTGGGTAACCCTACCAGGGGCATAATGCCCCCAACAACATAGCTCCCAGGATCATTAGGACATGCAAACCCCTCCACCACGATAAGGTGGCGATTCAAGGTCATTGTTGATGTATGTGATATTTTGTTCCTGTAGCCTGTGATAGTGAGGGTTTCGGACAGGGGTGTTAAACTTATTTTCACCAAGGGCTACATCACTAAATTTCTTGGTCATCAAGGGCTAAATAATCACTGACTATCTTTTCAGGAAGGGAAACCATGAAATCTGCATAGCAAATTGAATAATTAACTACCAGCTGCAATAGCCTCGCTGGTATTGTTTTTACTTCTGACTGTTTGTGATTTTTCTATCTTTTATTTATTTATTTTTTTATGGCAATAAAGATCTGCTTTGCCTGTCAAGATCTGCTTGACATAATGCTATCAGATTTATAGGGGGCAAGGGGCAGTGGTGGCCTGGTGCTCACTTCAAGCCCCACTATCGCAGAGTTGTCACTGCTGTCCACCCAGTGCAGCTGATTGGGTTATCAAAGGCCAGCCATGTCAATCACTGAGAGGCATGTAAAGAACCATTGCTGACATTCGAAAAGAGTAGGCCATTGGGTTGCAATCAGCGTGTTTCTGTTGGATTCAAAATGGTTCTAGTCCTGAATATAACTGAAAAATTGTTGGTTGGACGTAAAGCAGTCATTAATTCACTCACTATGGGGAGGGGAACTTGGGATCAAAAGCCGTAGAGTTTATGAAAGTCATTGTGGGTCAGATTCAAAGTCAGCAACATGGCTGCCATTTGTTTACAAAGGCTAGGTATCAGCTGGTGCGATTTTATTGGTAATCAACCAGGCAACTACTAAACTGTTTGATGTAGGTTTCCGTCTCCTAGTGGATAGATGAGAAATAATAATAATTTCATGGTAACAATTGATTCTGAATGTATGATAATCACATTCTTTGAAAGCTTTCAGGGGCCACATAAAATGAGTTTGCGAGCCAGATTTGGTCTGCAGGCCTTGAGTTGGACACCTGTAGTCCAAAACAAACTTTTTCCCTATAATGATGCAAGTTTTATGTTGTTTGGTCTACATCATGTATAAGCATATGAGATATAATTTTCTGCCATGTTTTCCCAAAGTATTGGCATGCTTCATAACCATGAGCAAAATAAAGTGTTACGCACATTTAAACATTTCACTCAACAAGGAGAATCCATTTATTTTTGCTCCAACAAGGATACTTTCACATTAGCATGGTGATTGTATTTTCTTTCACAAGTCGATGTGCCAGAATTAATAACACCCCCAACACCTGTTTGGAATGTATGCAAATTGTTTTATTCTTGGAAAAACTTTTCATGTCACTGATTTGTGTTTCCTGGGGGTATAAACATAATGTTTGGTATCCCATAAGAAAATTGAATGTCAGTAGAAAAGACATGATTTTGGGCCACACAAATTCTCCACAGGATATAAACGTGTGTGCGTTCACCATTCAGCCACAACAATAAAACCACCTGCCTATGATTGTATAGGTCTGACGTGTTGCCAACACAGCTCTTGCCCATCAAGGCATGGACTCCCCAAGACCTCTGGTGTGCTGTGGTATCTGGCAGCAAGCAGTTCGCAGCACATCCATAACATCCTGTAAGTTGAAGATGGCTCCTGCATGGTTTGGACTTGTTTATTCAGCATATCCCACTGATGGAGAGTTTGGAATCCAGATTTCCTCAAACCATTCCTGAACTGTTTTTGTGGTATGGCAGGGCACATTATAGGGAACACAACTGTCATAAAGGAGGATACTTAATCTGCAACAGTATTTAGGTAGTTGGTACGTGTCAATGACACGTGCACATGAATTTCAAGTCCCAAAATTTCCCAGCAAAACATTGTCCAAAACATTGCACCTCTTATAGTTTCTTGACAACATCCTGTTGCTATGTTTTCCCCATGAAAGCAACAAACATGGACCTGCTTGGCCATATGATATAAAAGAAAATGTGATTCATTAGACCAGAATTCCCCACTCATGTGTCCAATGGTGGACAGGGGTCAAGCATGTTCACTCTGACTGGTCTGCAGCTATGCAGCCTCGTATGCTGCAATCTGCAATGCACAGTGCTCACTGCTCACTGACACCTTTCTGTCTTAGCCAGCATTTTGTGCAGTTCAGTGGGATCAGACGATCACACGGGGTAGCCTTCAATCCCAAGCACGTCAGTGAGCCCTAGGTTCCTGTGAATCTGCTTCCTGGTTCACGGGTTGTTCTTCCTTGTGCCATTTTTGGTAAGTACTAATCACTACACACCAGAAGATACTCCCCAAGACATTTGGAAAATGCCCTGATCTTGTTGCCTATTCATGATAATTTGGTCCTTGGTGAAGTCACTCAGATACTAACACTTGCCCGTTTTTCCTGCTTTCAACACATCAACTTCGAAAAAACTGACTGTTCACTTCAGGCCTAATACATCTCACCCCATGAGAGATGCCACTGTAATGAGATAATCACGGTTGTATATACTACAGGAAAATGGTGCAATCTGATTGGTTGGCTATATGGGGGATTATAGACATTATCTTGACTGGATACTGCTTTAATCGAAACATCTGACTAGCACTCCTGGTTTGCCATGGTCACTAGGTCAAATTGTATTAATTCAACAAAATGGCAACCCAATAAACAACAATAAAGGCTATACAGTATGTGCTTAATGGAAAGTTGAGTTTAAAAACGTTCTGTTATGAAATGTGTGTAAGTATTGTGAAGGAGCAGGCAACGTGATTTGTGCTTTTAAAAATAAATGTAAAAATAAAACTATGATCACTTTTTAGTTTGTTTTTCTTTTTTTCTTTTTCTAGTATATACTGAAACTAGTAGGACATTAGATGCCATACAGGGAGCACTTCTGCTTTGCTCACAGAATATGTGGAGCTCACCTGACCTACGTCTGTCACTTAAAATATGTAAATATAAACTACAAATCTTGACTTTGCTTTTTATGTTCCCATGTAGTATATACTAAAACAGATTTTGACAGGTTTGGTTAATGTCACTGAATTAAAGGAAATCCGTGTCCTTAACCTTGCATGAGCGCTGAACACAAACCTTAGTCAACCACAGCACACACTTACCATTACCTATGCGGACTTCCCTACGTCCCACAGAAATTACGTACGGCAGATATCTTGCACCCAATGTAACACCACCCATCTGAGGTCAGTCCTCCTTCCATATATGGTAAAGGACTCTGGTGCACGTCTTTCGAGTTGGCCTTATAGGGAAACATTTATTTAGTTAATTTCAAAATATTGTTGATGTTGACATGTTAATGCACTGAGGTCGTAGTAAAACACTTGAGGTGTCCCAATTGAATCAAAAGATTTAGTTAATATTCTTGATCCTTGTCCTTTAAATAGTCAGTGAGCACCATCTTGCTTTCAGCACAAACTGCTAAAACTGTCAATTCTTGCTATGACAGTAGAGAAAGGAGTCAGAACACACGGTGTGTACGGGGCGGTCTAGCTGCAGACCAGTCAGGTGGTGCTAATGTTATGGCTAATTGGTGTATACTGTATGTAACATATGCCGGGTGAAAAGCTCGGCCATCCGGGAGGAGCTCGTAGTAGAACCGCTGGTCCTCCGTGTTGAGAGGAGCCAGTTGAGGTGGCTCGGGCATCTGAGTAGAATACCTCGTGTACGCTTACCTGGTGTGGTGTTTTCGGACATGTCCTGAGGTCTGGGAACACCTCAGTGTCACCCCAGAGGAGCCGGAGGAAGTGGCTAGGGAGAGGGACGCTTAGACCTTATTAGGCTGCTGCCCGCGCAACCCGACCCCGGATCAAGTGGAAGATGATGATGATGATGTATATAACATGCCATTGAAATATTTTATACACCACTAGTGCTATATGTCTGAAACTGTTTTTAGTTTTAGGGCAGTGTTGGCTCAGTTTTTGAGGCTCTGGGTTACTGATCAGAAGTTTGGGCCCTTGAGCAAGGCCCTTAACCCTCATCTGCTTAGTAGTACAAATGAGATAAAAATGTAAGTTTCTCTGGATAACAGTGTCTGCAAGATGCTGTAGTTTTACACTATATAGAGTAATAATAACAGTGTAACCATTCAGGTTATTTATTTATTAACCTCTACCCACGTTTTTCTGTTTGGTTTAATATAGTATTTTGCCCAGAGGTTATCAACTGGGCAAAGTTTGCTCCTTGTACCACCTCATGTTCACGGCTCATAAATCAGTGAATCATTCATGAGCTCCTCCCCGAGTCTCTGCTGTCAGTCAGCTTTTGTGTGCATGATCCTGCTGATCAGGACGAAGGGGTCAAACTTAATACGATTACTTAAAGAATTGCTTAGTCATGGAAAGACTACAGGAGGAACACTGGGTTTACCTTGTTCTAAGGACTTTTTTTTTTTTTTTTTTTTTTTTTGGCACAGTGTTAAAAAGCTGCAGCTTTTCCCAATTTATATTCACTCGCTCACTCACTCATTTGCCTAACCGCTTAATCCTGTTAGGGTCCAGGGGAGGCTGGATACTATCCCAGCCAACACTGGGCCAAGGGATTGTGCTAACCAGACGCCACCATGCTGCTCTTACGTCATGTTTTATTGCTTGAGTCTGTGTCACAACAGGTGTATGACAGGTTTAATTTTTTTTGCTAATGTCTAGTGGATTCCTTGTAGAAAAATCATATGAATCTCTGTTGTGCATCAGAAAATGCAGTCACAGATCTTTTTCATAGTTTTCTACACGCTCCAAAAATTTTCTGTCTTGTTGGTATCTTTCAACGGGTCCATGTCCTAAATCCTAGCTGTTTTATAATAGACTTAGGAATTTCATACACGATTTGGGTACTTTAAACCCATGGGACTTCCTTATATACAGTATATCTGTCAATCATGTGACATTTTTTAGGACAGTGATAGGTTGAAAGTACATATTGTGTGTCATGTGACATACGTATGGTGGTTGTATGGTATACAAGTATCACAGGAACATCATAAAAGGACTTTTTTTTTTCTCTTATAACAATCATATGACTTGCATTTGAGCCTCATACATGAGAGTGGGCTGAAAACTTGATTCAGTGGTCAAATTTGATCAAAAGTAATTTATTTTTTAACATCAGTCTCCCCTGCGGTCTACACAATTCATCCATTGCTGTTGCAGTGCATTGATCCCTTTTGTATAGAAGCTCTCAAGTTTCACTGCATTGGCATTACTCCTTCTTAGACAGCCTATGAATTTTTCAGCCCACCTATGTACAGCGGTACAACACATATTTTATATGTGAACACAGCTATGCAGCTTTTAAATCTACCTCACCCAAAATTACATAAGTCCCTTCCGTTGTAGCCCTGCTAACTTTGTATGAAGAAAATAAAATTGCATGTTGATTGTGAAATCGGTGTAACGTAGCACCTGATAATGAGGTCAGTCCTGTGGCCAGTCATCTAACTCCAGATCCTCTGCAGGAGAAGGATTTACCTCAGTGACTGCCCATCATGTTGGAGGCGTTTGCACTGGGATGAATAGTGCTCATATTCATTTTTTTCTGCTGTTCTAAGTGAAAACACTTGTGTAAAAGCTGCACTGACAGCATAGACCATGCCAGTGATCTGTGTACTGCTGATATGATCATGTCTAATTACAAATTATATATGGGAGTGCTGAGACAGGAAGCTAAGACGAAGCAGTCAGATAGGCCGAACATCCTGTTATGCACAGAAACTGACTTGTGATGATAATGCTGGAGAAGCTTTTAATACGCAGTTTGCTCTCAAGGGGATACATTAGCCTGGATCAAATGAACATGAATCCTGGGCCTAGCTCAAGCATTGTAGATTAGCAAATATGTTTAGTCATTTAAAGAAAATGAAAGGAAAGCCCTCCAAACTCTCCTATTACACTAAAAATATGTATATTTTCATCATCAGGTAGTTTTTCTTACATCTACGAAGTTGCAATCTGCTAGATTGTGACATTAATGTGTCAGTTCCAGTGAGGAAAGATAATGGCAAAAATAACAGTATACGGATAATAAACAAGCACATCAAATATAAACTAATGAATTTCTGATTAAAATAAAACCAGGCATATCTGCACATAGTACTACATTATATTTACATACAACAGACAAGCGCCTGCTCGTATATACATGAACGTATGGTATATAAATAAATGCATTTAAATGTTTACAGTTTCTCCTACGTGACTCACGTCCCAGTTTTCCCAGTACAGTACTTACACCTCCATGTGTTACCTAAGTTACCTTTTTTTTTTTCAGAGGTTTTATGAAACATAACACTTTTTTGGTAGGTATGTACATAAACCATGCATGCAAGCTTTAAGATTTAGATAACCTATTAACCCCTTAGACATCGGCTTCCCTTTTGGTCCACCATTTTCGTTCTATTCATTCATTCATTCATTCATCTTCTTGCTTGTTCCGGGGTCGGGTCGCAGGGCAGCAGCCTTAGCAGGGAGGTCCAGACGTCCCTCTCCCCAGCCACGTTCTCCAGCTCTTATGGGGGGATGCCGAGTCATTCCCAGACCAGCTGAGAGACATAGTCCCTCCAGCGGGTTCTGGGTCGACCCTGGGGTCTCTTCCCGGTGACCGGTTTCCTGGTTTCTTTCTATTTTTTTCACGAAGGAAAATTTTCTTTGGTTATTCAGAGGCTTCATCTTTAGAGGCAACATTCAGAGGCAACAAACTTTACATACTATGGATCTAGAAGATCATCCAGCACACAGTCAAGAGCGGGGAGGATGAGGGAAATGGGGACCTCTTACACCCCTGTTCCCCTGGGCGCTGCCGGGGGCGGACGGCGGGG
>JAQMYF010000001.1:77516055-77551553 GCA_030014195.1 Neosilurus mollespiculum
CAAAGCGGATCAGTACATCTACAAAACCAGCTGTCTAGTAATATCATTTCTTTCTTTCTTATAGAAGAGTTGTTCCTCACTTATAGAAGAATGTAGTTACTCGTGGAATTGGCTCCCTTTGTAATGGTTATGAATCAAACATCGGTTTGAACCAAGAATCGATTCTGAATCGATTCGTCACCTCAAAAATCGGAATCGACCTGAATCGTGAGTGGTTGTTCGATTCACATCCCTATAAACTATCAATTCAAAGTAATCCACAGGATCAGCCTTATCCTCGCCAATAAACAGATGGATCAGTGGATGTATTAACTTGGAGGGTTTTGCACTTGGAAGCCCCGCCCCTTCCTCTATCTCACTCACATGCTCTTGCTTACCGTCAGTGTAAATGCGTTCCTTAATGTTTTGATTTAGCTAAGGTGGACAAAATTTCATTTACCGTTGGGTAACTATATATATCAGAGATGCGCCTGAAAAAAAACACAAACAGCCCATATGTAATAATTAAACCCCCTGCAAAGATGTTTTCATGGTGTGTCCACATCTGCAACCGAAATAGACTCTTGTTTGTTAAGACTCTAGCAGTGCCGCTTCTTTATGGGTTTATTTTATATTTATGTTGAAAGGTCAATACGGCACGCCCTACCCCATGGCCTATCGAAACTGGGTCACCTTGACCTATTTTTCAAGGTCACAGAGGTCAAGTTATAAAAAATGCCCGTTAACACTCTAGAGGGTGCAGTATTTGTCAGAGCAGTTTTCAATTCAGACCAGTTATACTTAGTGCCAAGGTTTTCAAGCCTGTTGAAACTGAGTCACCTTGGCTCAATTTCAAGGTCACAGGGGCCATGTGAAATATGAAAGTCAGATATGTAAAATTTAGAATGTTTATTTTTATCAGATATGCCTTGGGACATCCCTGTTAACCTTGTAAAAATTAGGTCACCTTGACCTCTTACCTGATTTCCATGTCAAAAGAATCAAATTTAGTAAAACCATGATGATATTAAGTGTGCTGTTGAGCACGTGCAGGATTCACCTTGTGTTCTGTGATGAGGACACATTTCTAGTTTATCACAGTTTAAAAAATTGTACAGCAAGCAAAAAAAAACCCCCTAAATTAGTGCTGACCAAAAGCACTTTCCTGACTACTTCAGGTTGTGATGCAGTGGTATGGATAATAACTTGTAGCCTGTCAGTTTTTTCAGCATTTGACTGAATCTGAGCAGAAAGTATAGTTCTCTACCCTTTAGAATTCATCCTACTTCTTCACATCAACAATAAACAACAGTGACCGATTTCACTGGCAGCCTTACATGCCAATGTCCACCATGTTTGACAGATTATGTGCTTTAATTCAGATCACAAGCACTTCCTTTTCTTATCCATACTCTTTCCATCATTCTGGTACAAGTTAATCTTTGGTTTCATCTGTCCAAAGAGTCTTGTTCCAGAACTGGTCAAATCTGGGCTTTCTGTTCTTGTGTTTTCAGCGGTTTCGCCCTCTGTATTTACAGTCTTTAAGGCATCTCTTTATTATAGACTTGGCTAGATGTTGTGAATGGGCTTCCAGTGAACAGCTTCCAAGTGCAGATCTAATGTTTGGAATCACTTCTACAGCTTAATTAGTCATGAAATCCTGTGGAACAGGTCACACCTGTCCATAAAATTGTCAGTCGGTTGTCCGATTACTTTTGCACCTGTGAAAATGGAGGGACTGTGTGCAAATGTGGCTGTAATTCCTAAAGGGTTAATTTATTGTTTTTTGTTTATCGCCTTACATTACATCTCTTCATTTCCACTCCAGTGCGGTGGGGTAGAATGACAAACAGTATACAAATGATCAATGTTAGAATAATCAGTTAAGTAGGCTAAAGGGCTTTTACCAAGCTGAATATACTGACTGCAATCAATTGATCCATGTTGCCATGGTGACACTGACAATATCATGCAACGTTCATAGCTCTCCTATATCGTGGTTTGAAAACTGGACAGTTATTCAAGCAAGACACTTCTTTTCATTCTTACGGCATGACTTACGGGCTAAAGTGGGTCACTAAATCAACCCCCCCCACCCCCACCCCCCGTCGAATGAGGTAAACTCTGTGTAGAACACTTGTGCTTGTTGGTTCCGGTGTTGTTGGGGAAGCGGAGAATCAGAGAGACGAATACCATGATGTAGCAACGCAGTTCACGTCGGCTCTGTAGCCCGTTGACAGGCAAGCCGGTTCTTAAGGGGCGTCCATGCAGGACGTGATGAGGCAAAATCAACCATAAGAAGTCAGTGGAAGTCAGCGAATTGAGCCATGAGAAGGGAAATTTTTTTCCAAGCGAAGTGGAGTGGGCGGGTATGGAGTTAAACTGGGCGGAACTTTCATGTGTCAAGACTGGAGTGATAACCAGTTAGAGCTTAAAGATACTGTTGATTGACAGATGCCACCAAAAACTGAGTTTCCACAAAACATTTTCCATAGGGGAACGGTGAACACGAGTTCAGTGATTGCGCTGACATCAACATGGAAGAGCAGCTCATTATTGTCGTGAGATTTACGCCTACATACAGAAATTATACAAGGATTATAACCGGAAGTGCAGTTCTTGGGGTTTTACGTTTCTAAAATGGTTGCCATTTCCTGTGAGAATGTTTGTGTATTATATGTTTAACGTTTCCCGGTTCGTGATGCACAACAGTCTCTGCTCTGTAATAATAAGCGATTTATGATAATATAAGCTAATGTAGGCTAAAATAATATAAGCTGTTTTTATGGATGCTCATGGAGTTATACTTCAAGTATGCAACTAGTTAGATACTGCTCACGATTTGTTGAAAACATTTTGAAGTGGGAAAACATGCAAAGAGGGTTACCTAGGCAACCAGAGCTGACCACAAGCGCTCTTCACTTTGCTTGTCGCTCATTGGTTTCTGCGTGGATGCTGCATTACATTAGCACCAACCCATACTTACACCATGTTTGTGTTGGCGGAGGGGGTGTGTGTGTGTGTGTGTGTGTGTGTGTGTGTGTGTGAATGTCTGTTCTGTAGTTTATAAAAACTGGCTCAGATTAGTGATGTATGATCTCTGCATCTGTCTTCCTTGCTTCCTGTTGTTTCCTATTAAGCGTGGAATCAGAAATTAATCTGGGATTCAGCTTCGCCGCTGGTCATCATTTTCGGACATCATGTATAGTGCTACATAATTTAGGATCCTAACTGTGACTGATTACCTCGTGACTGTCCAGGTGACACGTTGAATGTAAGTTGCTGTATGATCGAACGAGAAGGCATACAGAACAGAGAAATCACTTGTGAGAGAAAAGTAAGTATTGTACTGTTATGTATGATGTACGTCTACCACCTCATATATCATAATACTCATATTTGGTCTTTGTGCAATGGGTTTATTTTTGTCTCTCTGTGCTCCTTTTTTAATTCTCAGTGGCCCTGTTAGCTGAAACAGCCTTCGTTCCACATCAGCGTCTTCAGTCTGTGGTGCACTTCCATAAGACATGTTAAGGCTACATGTTTGCTTGTGGCTCCACTTCTTCATACATCCTGGCTGTGTTGGCTGTGCTTTGTAGCCCGATTAGTTCACGCGATCCCAAAGGCAGTCATGTGTGGACTCCAGGCGAGTCAAACAATAATAACCGTGTCAAGTATAAACATCTTTGTCGGCATATTCACTTCTGCTGTTGTTTTCTTATGATAACTGTGGCTGTAGACAGCAGGCTGAATCAGATATTACCTCAGTTTCAAATACCAGAATACCCAAAATGTTAACGTTTTATCACTGGAGCTAATAATTGTACAATGTCAGTGACGGTAACACTGGTGAAATTTCTACTTACTCACTCATTTGCCAAACTTCACAATTGCAAGAAAAGAATGCAAGTTCACAGTCACATCCGCACCTATGAGCAATTTGGGACAGCCACTTAGCTGGAGGAAACCCATGCAAGCACGGGGAGAACATGCACTCCACCAAGAAACGCCCAAACCCAGGACCTTCTTGGTGTGAGGCGGACATAGAAGCCAGCTTTGCGATTTCAAAAGACACTTTTAATCATGGACGCCTCCATGTTTGTCCTTCCTTCTCAACATGCTCGCTACTTAACTGTGATTAATGAGGTATGTTTTCCTCTAACTAGATTGAACAAGTGAACAGATCTGTTTTTTTTTTTCTTTCTTTTTTCTTTTTTTCTCCTGCTAGAGGTTGATAATTTCAAGTTGCAAGCTCTAATAAACAATTATTCGGATGTTTTCTGAGGAGTCTGTGGTGAATAATAGTTTTAGTATATACTACACAGGAACATAAAAAGCAAACTACATCAAGATTGTCAGTTATTTTTTAACCATGACCGAGACCGATCAGTATATATTAGTAGTTACAGTATATACTACATGGCAATGTAAGTAAACAGTGTTGTGTAACTGCATGTTTTTGTAATAATGATGCCACCTGCTCCAAGTGGCCGTGACAAACTGCGAGTTTCCTTTCTTTTGATTCACGCACTATCCATTTGGAATGTTTTGTAATCCCCAGCTAGCGAACTAATCAGATTGTGCTGTTCTCATGTAGTATATACTGATTGAATTCAGCATTGTGTATCAGCTAATTGTTGATAAAGGTTTTGGATGGCAAATGACCTGTTGGTTTAGACTTTATCTGTAGTGTAATTAAAGACACATTTGCTGAGGAATTTTCACCGCGTGCATTTGTCTTGCTGCTTATCAGCAATCTATTAGGTCCATGTTATTGTAAGTTTGGTTATGAAAAGGGTACTGTGGTGTAGTGGTTAGCACATCAGCCTCACAGCAAAAAGCTTCTGTCTCTGAGTCCCAGGCTCGACTAGGCTGTCTCTGTGTGGAGTTTGCATGTTGTCCCAGCTCTTGCATGGGCTTCCTCAGGGCACTCTTGTTTCCTTCTGCAGTTCACAGCCATGAACTTTAGGGTAATTGGCTGTTCCAAATTGCCCCTGTGTGTGAGTGTGAATGGTTGTGTGTTGGCTCTGCAATGGACTGGCGATCTGTTCAGGGTGTACCCCACCTTTGCCCAGTGTCAGCTGCGATAGGCCCCAGCCTCACCGTGACCCTAATAGGATTAAACAGTTCGGGAAATGACTGAGTGAATGAGAGTCTCCAGTGTCAGCACTTAGTAACACTCAGTAGGTTTTTCCACCACGGTAAAGTCTTCCGGACAGACAGCAGCTTTGATCTGTGAGGGAATGACTGTTTGTAGCTGCTATGATGTTTTGTAGGCATTCCACATCTATTTTTTTGTTGTTTTGTTTTGCTGTGTCCAATAAGATCCACTTGTAATCAAGTCGTTACTAACCTTTAAGCCTCTATTCATTATCAGAAGTATGCAAGGGAACCGAGAGAGCTATTAGTCGACGCTTCCACTTATCACTGCCTCGCCCTGCTTTCACACAAGCAAGCAAAAGTCCTCTGGTGAACCTCACTTCCTGTTCTGTTGTGACCAGTACTTTTGTATCTGAATGATAAGAAGTACTAGCAAAGATCCCTGCAGAGTACTGCGTTGTTATACACATCACTGTGTTACTTCTGATTAAAGTATATTTTAATATTCACACATCATAAGTGGGATTCGAGATTTTCTGGAGGCTTTCCGCTTTAACTGGGTCATGAGTTGTATAAAGTAGAGGTGTAGATATGCAAAAAGTGTGATGGAAGTATTTTTAAAGTAAGTATAGATTTAGGCACTGCCTAATGGCGTAAGTCCTGATAGATATCATGTCTGAGGTGTCCAAGGCTGGTGTTATAAGAGTAGAGAGTCTCCTTTAAGGAATAAATAAATATATAAATCTCGCCTGCTTTTCTAGACTACAGTCTGGAGTGAAAGCAGGAAAGATTAACACTGGGTTTGATGATCAAAACCTTTCTCTTTCTTCATTTAATTCTCCGTTGAACGAGTTCAAGTTCCATATTCCTGTTAATGTTTGGTGTTGTTTTTCTTGGCGTAAGTTGGTTTGCCTACCCGAGTTAGTGTTATTTTTTTTTAAATTCTGTGCGAGTCTGAGTGGTGGTGTATGAGCCTGTATTTTAGTTTTGTTATTAATAATAAATCTGTTTTGTTTTTTTTGTTTTTTGTTTTTTTTTTATTGGTGACGTGGCAGCCTTAATGGGTTTCCTGAGGGGCGCATGGGCAAGGAACAACCATCCAAGTCACCTTGCATGCCTTTAGGGATCCCATATGACCTCTGAGATGCTAGTTACATGTTTCAGTGAAGCACTTATTTTACTGCATTATCTTTTCTATAGTTTGAGCTTTCAAAGAAAGTTAATAACAAGATCACTTAGAGTGCAAACCTCCACCGAGCTGGGGTGTGTGTGTGTGTGTGTGTATATATACTGTATATATATATATATATTATATACAAGCATGCATGCATGCATACAGTACAGTACAGTACTCCCCTGCTGTAATACCAGACTTCCAAAAAAAAAGATTGTTCTTTCTTACAATGTTAAAGAATCCTTAAAAAATTCCTGAAGCAATTATTTGATCAGAATCACCTACAAAATCTTCCTTGTCCAAAGCCCCGTCTCTGGTAGAAGTCTCATGAAAATCTGCTCATAATTGTTTGGGTATTCCTACTAATAAAAACACTAACCGCAGGAAATCACAACATTCTTGTCATAGGTAATAAAAAAATGAGAAGAAAGAGTCTAGTTATGGTCATTTTCACAGTCTCTTAGAGCAGTCAGTCACAAAGGGGTCAAAAATAAAGGTTTTTAATAAAAAAAAAGATTTAAGTAGTAATTTTCTTAAATGTTCAAAGGTATAAAAACTTTTTAAATTTTGGCTGTCATGTTATTTTCTTATACCTGTTCAATACAACCTATATATACCTACCTATACATACAAGTTATGGCCTTTGAAGGTATTCATATCCAAAACAATAAGTAAGAAATAGCAAAAGTAAGAAAAGTAAAGCATTACATTTTGCAAGAGAAAGCAGCTAAATGAGATTAGCAGATGCATGCAATGCAGGTTTTAGTAGTCATCAAAAAAAAATCATAAACATACCCATATTCAGGTTGTAAATATTGCAAACATTGTGTGATGTCCAACTAATGTCCACTCCGACAAATGTTGGTGTATATCAGTAAGCTGTGATTAAAAATCCTGAAACACTTTATTCACTCAATATTATTTTCAGATGACGTTATGAGGTTATTATAAAGCAATTTTGCTATTTTATTCTTTAAGTAATTAAATAATTGTTTGTTTATTCAGTCAGTGTACCAATACTTATATATTATACATACTTATTCTGGGTTTTAAAATCACTTGAGTCTATTAGAAATAGTTTGAAAGTTGAATAACATAAGCAATGATTTTACTAGTAGAAATAAATCTATAAATTCAGGGAAGACAACAAATATACGGCGCCTTAATGTAATTAAAAATAAAATTAAAGTAAAATTGCTTGTGTAATCAACATTTCAGAATCTGGTTCAGGTTTGTTTTGCTCTAAAGTTACATACCTAGATGTACTTTATAAAAAGTGCATCTGATTGAAAAAAGATACTAATGAGATTTCTTCTTATCACGAGAGAGAGAAAAGTCGGAGTGGACATTTTGGTCGGACACCTGTGCAGACTTGGGGCAGCCCTGTGCCGAACAAATCGGGGAAATTGCCACCAGTGCATGATTTAGTTAAATGACACGTGCGTATCTAATTTGGAATGGAAAATTTTTCACGGCAAACATCCTCCTTTTGAAAATTATTTCAGTTGAAAGCCTGAGAATTTTTCAAGTGGGCAACTCACATTTGTCCAAAATTTAACTTCCGTGTATATTTTTAAGACAAGCTCATGATTTTTTTTTATTTGAAGGTACTCCATACTATTGTGTATTTATTCATATATGAAATTTTACATAATATGTCGAGATTTTGGAACACTAACCCTCATTTTAAGTATCCCCAGTGCCCTAGAAGACTGAAAAGGCTCTAACTTTCCGAAGATGTTTTTTTTTCTCACATTTGTAGATCGAATTCATGGGAAATTCTTCAGGACAGAGAGCGGTTTTAACTGTCACAAGACAAGCTGCGGGTATATTTTTATATCTTATTCAACAGAGCGAGAAAAGAACAGGTTGCAGCACGTCTGTTTGAGATGCGATAACAGACGCTGGATTGTTTTGCGGAAGTTAAAAGGATGACGTTTCCTTCTGTAATCGATAAAAAATGCTATTGATTGCAAACAGCTGTAGTACGTGAATAATAAAACACTTCAGGGTGTGGTCTTTGTGTCCCACCCTGCAGTCAGTTATTTTCCTGGATCTGCATTTCTTATAAATATATTTCCTTATATAATCACATATGTGCCAACTAGAACAATAGAGATTATTGTGTGCCAATTTTTTAAACTGATAGTGTTTTTTGAGACTGAGGCACCTCTTGCGTATTGCGCTTAAAGCCACCTAAAGGACAAACGATAGCCATCATGTTAATCAGCAGTGATGGACTTTGAGTTCTAAGTTATCAGCGCTGTGCAGATCTGGTTAAGTCTACGGAGAAATGCGCCGGAGGAACTTTATTATCCAGTAATCAAGGAGTTTTTATGTTCAGTCCTCACTTCTGTATTTTCACTCGCCCACAGGCCGTCATGTACAAGCAGTCAAATTTGTCTTAATAACTTGAAGTATTTATGGAAAGTGTTTAAAATGATTAGAACATTAACCCTTTGGGGGAGGAAAGTGCAACGTCATGTACGTGTCCCCTCCGTGACACACTGTCACCTGCATCTTTGTTGCGCATGCGCATTAGGGTGGTCTTTGTATAGGGCAAAAAAAAAAAAGGTTGTTTTGATCTGACCCTGTAAAAATGTTCCAACATAAAAAATGAGTGCATGCCAATTTTAAAGAGTTTTGGTTGAACTTAAGAGGAGGCTCAATCTCGGTGAAGTTTATATAAAGGTTTACAGCAGTTCGCTTATGAAGAACACTGAGGTTTTTATATATTATCTTTATTAACTGTTACTAATTATTACATTTTAATGATTACACAGATTCAAATTTGTATTGTTATGGTTACTAATTTAATTCATTATTTATCACACACAGTTTATCGAAATGTTTGTGTGAATAAACTGATATTTCACTGTTTAATTAAGTGGGTTTTTTTAATGAAACGTTTGCAAAATGTTATAAATATCATCAATTTAGTTTATTAGTTTAGTTAATGAATATACATGTAAAGAACTTTTTTTTTTTTTTTTTTTTTAAATCAACAAAAATGTTTGCACTTGAAGTGTTCAATGTTTATTGTTTGTATACTGCAGAAAACAGGCTCGTATTCTCTTATTTTGCATCGTGTGCTTCCTGAAATCCGGAAACCTTTTCCGGTGTTCTGCGACGACCTGTACTGAGTACTGCAGTTGTTCTTCGTCCTTGGTAAGGCGGCCATTGAACTCTTCAGTGAGGGCCGCCACACGCTCAGCATGATCGTTGACAACTGACAGGTTCTTGTTGTCCGAAGCTTGGATGAACTGCTCTAGTTGATCCCATGTGGATGGTGTCCATGAAGTCTGTTGGAATGTCCAGAAGTGCGAAGAACATCATTGTGTTGGTGATGGCAAAATCAGCCAATGGCATACTTTGTTTTCTTGAGATCTGCTGACGCGTTCACCAATGGATCAGATCTACTTTTTTTGGTTTTCATGGCCATCACTATACTAATTCGGGCTCTTCTCCAGAATTCTTCCACTTTTTCCACAGTTAGTTAGTTTTGCTGCTGCTCTTGTTGTACAATGAAGCTCTTGATGTTGATATAGGAAGAAACTCAATACTTGTTGCATAGAAGGCAATTTGCTACCTAATATGTTATCCTGAGGGGGCAACAGATAAGTCTCTTGATTTTGTGGCCATCTTTTCAGAAGGAATTTTCCATGCAAGTTCACCAACCATGCACACCGTTGCACACTGCATACCAATGTTCTAGTTAGCTAGATGGTGTTACTGAAATAAATGATTAGCACACTTTTATAATATTCTCCCCGGACACTTAAACTAGATGTCTAGAGCCGGAAGTCTGGGACCGATGTCACTGGATCATACCATATTTTTGTTTATTCTGTTTGTCCAAATATGGAATGTTTATATCTTCTTCACTCAAATATGTCATTTGGATTGTTAAATTTATAAATTTAGGTCTTATTATGCTTTGTAACAAATGATCCAGCAGTGTATAGGATATGCACTTTTTGCTATAATTTCAGTCAGCTTAAGCTACCTCTTAATATTGATATATCGAGACAATAATGTCCGTATGATGTTTCCTCAGTGGATGGAATGTTTCAGGAGGGTCAGAAATTCAAAAATACCGACCACCCAAATGCGCACGTAGGAGTGGCCTGACACTATCCGCTTCTTAGCACGGACGAGCTCACAGAAACCCATGATTGGGGCAGTGGGCGGAGTTATGTTTTCATGCAGTGGGTGGAGCAAAGCTCAGAGGCAGGAGTGAAGTTTAAAAAGCCAGGGTTTAAGTATGAATATGCAAATTAGAAAATTCACCCAAGGAGCTGTTAAACACGGTTCGGAGGTTCAAGCCTCAGTACCACCAGGCTGCCACTTTTATGCCTTTGAGCAAAGCCATTAACCCTTAACTGCTCGGTTGTATTCATGAGATAAAAATGTTAGTTGCTCTGGATAAGGGCGTCTACCAAAATGCCATCAAGGGAAATGTAATAAATTGGGATTTACCAGAGCAAAAATGTTAGAAATTACATATACCAATTATTAAGTATTTTAGATTTTTTGATAAGCTGAGGTTACTTTACTTACCTTATTGTATTTCTATTACTCTGTCTGCTTCCAAACTGGACAGTCTTGATGCCTGTGCATGAAAGAGCCCTGATTTCCCCTTAGATGTCATTGATATCAGAATTTCATAAGAATAGACAGGAAATCAGCACGCTAGCCTCAATAGCCTTAAGGGACTGAATGGTATTATTCTTATTTTGTCTCATTAAGGCCCAAGGGCATGTGTTTTTGTTGGCCTGGTCTTGGTGGTCTCGGGAAGCTTGGCTGCTGCGGGTTAATCCCGTGCCAGTTATTCATTATTTGTTGGATTATGATGTTTAGCGAGCACAATATTCTCATTGTGGAAACAAAATTTTCATTTGAAAGGAAGCTCTGAAATGTTTTAGGCAATATTTGTGTTGTTGAGAGGAAGTCCATCCCATTTGCAAGGACAGCTGTCTTGTCAGGAAAGGCAGCGTCGCGTGTGTCTCTCTTGGACGAGGCATTACTGTGATTCTGTTCACTGGACAAGAGCTTCATGAAAGCTGTGGCAGGCTGAACTCCCCCTCTGTCTCGCATTACTGTGATGAATCATAACCGTTAGGATTTATCCTGCTTTTGAGAAGGGATGCTTGTGCTCAAACACAGCACAAATGCACCTTTTTGCTGATTGGCTGGAGTAGTGTTGTGTGGCTCACTCTCACCTGCTTTGTTTGTTTCTTATCTACACACCCAGGGTTGAGTATGAATTGTTTATATTTGGTGGAATCTGACCAGCTGAACTTAAGTGTTACTGGGTTTAAGCCTGTGTGTGTGTGTGTGTGTGTGTGTGTGTGTGTGTGTATACCCAGTAGTGTAAATACCCAGTAGTGTAAATCATCGCTAGAACTGATTTAAACTCCTCACGTGACGCCTCATTGATTGTTTACATGCTGTTCTATGTACCTTGCTAACGTCTAGAAAATTAAACGCGATCTCCATTTCGGTCTGTCAGGCATTTTATGCCATCCTTGTCTCTGTGAGGCAGCATGAGGTTTGATTTTTTTGTTCTGTCATTGTGATTGGGATAGGATTATTATAGGAAAAAAATTTTTTGCTAAGATTAAAGGCTACGTGGGAAATCAAGTCAGACTGGTGGCTGCAAATGTGAGGCCTGATACAATATCCATGTAGTCTATGGTGTAACATATTTCAGAACATATCTGTTCCAGTGTGAGGCTGAGGGGGGTGTGTGTGTGTGTGTGTGTGTGTGTGTGTGTGTGTGTGCATCAACAGCAACTCGGGCTATAGTTTGTACTCTGGGCCGAGACTCCCCATTCCCCTGCAGCGCTGCAGCTTTCTCTGTAATTTCCCACCATGCTTAGCAGTCTGCATTATTTAGAACGTTGCCGTGGTGATCAGTCTGTCTTGAGTGCAAGGCTTTTTTGTGGGTGGAGTCAGACAGCTGGTGGATGGAGGCAGCTGTGACAGGGATTCCCTTCATGTTTGCAGGGTGTGTGTGTGTGTGTGAGTGTGATTTAGGCTGCTTCTTCTTTTTCTTTTCTGTTTCGATCCTTATCCTGTTCTTCTTCCTCTTCATCATTGTCATCTTTTACTTTTTCTTATTCTACTTCGTCTTTATTTCTCATCTCATTTGTTTGTCTTACTCTTTCTCCTTCTTTTTCATTGTCTGTTGTATTCTTCGTCTTCCCTTTATTTTTCTTTGTTTTATTATCTTTTTTATTCTTTGTTCTTCTTTTTCTTTTGTCGTATTCCTCTTCATCTTTTTTGCCTTTTTTTTTTTTACTTTCTTCCTCATAGTCTTCTTCCACTGCATACTCGTCTTCACCTTCCTTGACATTGTCATCATGGCGTTCTTCCTCGCCATCATTCTTGTTGTCTTCCTTGTTGTCTTCTTCCTCATCTTCCTAGTGTTTTCCATCATTACTGACCTCTTCATTGTCATTAGCTCCTTCTCCCTCGCCGTCCTCTGCGCCGTCTCCCTCGCCGTCCTCTGCGCCGTCTCCCTCGCCGTCCTCTGCGCCGTCTCCCTCGCCGTCCTCGGCTCCGTCTCCCTCGCCGTCCTCCTCTCTTTTCTCACAGTCCTCGTCTCCTTCTCTTTTCTTGTTTTTGCCTTCTTCCTTCTCCTTGTGTGTTTTTTTCTTCTCTTCTTCATCTTTATGAAGTTCACGCTCTGTACATGACTTTCAAGTGTACATAACTAGGTGTGAGGTTTCCATTGAGTGCACAGTTATGGTTTTTAAAAACAATGAAGTTTGTTCATGCAAGTGTGTGTGTGTGTGTGTGTGTGTGTGTGTGTGTGTTATTGGTAACGAATCTCGGCTGAGAGGGAGTGGTTCTGCAGGGATGTCATTAAACTGCATACACACACAGACACACTTACTTTACCTCCATTACCTTGACTGTGTACACAAGGATGAGGGTGTGTGTATTGTGTAGTGTGTAATCAGTGACTCAGTCTGTCATTACTGTTAGATGTTTATTATAATGTAAGCAGGCAAATTGGCTCCTGAGAGTCAAGTAGAAAATAAAACCGTGATGAGTGCTGTTCTAGGAAAAAGGATCAGAGGGTGGTGTGATGTCATCCAAAGAAAAAAGCAAGAGTTACTGATACATCCGAGAAGACAGCACGCAAGGCTTAGGGCGACACGGCGGCGCAGTGGTTATCACATCCGCCTCACTGCAAGAAGATCCTGGTTTCTAGCCACGGGAGAGGGTGGTTCTGTGTGGAGTTTACGGGTTCTCCCTATGCTTGGGCGGGTTTCTTCCAGGTACTCCGGTTTCCTCCAGCAGTCCAAAGACATGCACATTAGGCAAAATGGCTGACGTGAATGGTTGTGTTTGTTGGTTCCGTGATGAGCTGGCGAGCTGTTCAGGGAGTACCCTGCCTTCACCCAGAGTCGGTTGAGATAGACTCCATCCTCCCCGTCACCTTAGCAGGATTAGGCGAATGAATAATTGTATGAATGTACGTCTTATCTTTCTACGATCGTTTTTTATTGTTTATTGTGGTCCCTGTTTTGTCATCACTGTGTTCTCTCCATTTTTCAAAAATAGCCACAGAAAACAAGGAAAATCTTTTATATTGTACATCATCTATCCATCAATTTTTTCCCCACTTATCCGAGGTCACGTTGTAGAGGCAACAGGCTTAGGAGGGGAAACCCAGGCCTTCCTCTCCTCCCTGGGCCTCCTCCCAGTTGGATGTGCCATGAACATCTCTTAAGGAAGGCGACCAGGAGGCGTCCTTATCAGATGCCTTAACCACTTCAACTGACTCCTATCAATGTGGAGGAGCAGCAGCTCTGCATTTTGTATATAATCTGTCAGAATATTCACCATGTGCAATTTTATTACCGTAGACGCTCAGATTACGCTTCTGATGCTAACCACACCAGGGGGAAAAATCTTCCTGTCTTCATGTAGAAGACTGAACTGCTGTTCATGATGAGTTTCTTGCTTCTGCGCTCAGAGTGTTGAAGGATCTTCCTACGTGAGCTGTGAGCGAGCATTAAGTCGTGATCGAATTACACCACGGATGAAGAGAATCCCAGACACGCAGCCGCTGGAAACACGAGCGAGCGGTCGGCACCAAAGTGGAGAATGGATGAGGGTTAAGCCTGAGGCTGATAGAGGGTGGCAGGTTGCTGATTTTACCGTCAGTTTCTATTGGACATCCAGCTTTTTGTACTTGTGTATGATTGCAATTTTACTTCTGTTTAAGATCCGTCATCCATCATTCTTCATTCATCACGCAGCAACACTGACCAGTAAGGTGCTTAATAATTAAATCACTGCCTGTAGCGTAAAGGAGCCAGAAGAAGGTGTCCAGGAGAAGCCCAAGTCCTTCCTGTCTGTCAAAAAAGTCATTATAAGGCTTAGATTTTGGAATCAATATCAGATTATTCTCTGTTAAGAAATGATAATTCTGGAATTATGATGTCATGCGCAACAGCACGGCGATGTCTATAAGAGTAATGCACACTGATATGTGAGGCTCGGGCTGATTTCTTTCTAGCCCAGACTGTAGATTCTTGATATGGAGATCATGTCAGGTGATTACACAAAGGGAAGCCCTGGATTTTTTGTAGGATATTATATATGTAGGATAATATTTATTAGCCTGCCCCATTGCCAGGTCTGTAAAATGTCATCAGCAGTGATTGAGAGGCGGATATGAAATGCCGTTATGGAAAACCTAAACAAGGTGGATTATTTATTAGATCTATATTTTTTTTAATCGCAAAATGCCTTTGGAGAAGAAATAAAAAGTAGTTCGATTAAACAGTAGGTATGTAATGATGTACTGTGGGATAAATTGAATAATTATTTAAGTTGTGGAAGTAAATTACTGTATTATTATTCATTAATTTTCTGAACCGCTTAATCCTAATTAGGGTTGCGGGGAGACTGGCGCCCATCTCAGCTGCTATTATTATTATTATTAGTCTGTAGAATCTTAATTTTTCCTGTCTGTAATTCCATTCCACAATTCCAATCCGCTATTATTATTATTAGTCTGTAGAATCTTAATTTTTCCTGTCTGTAATTCCATTCCACAATAACATACAAGAGAGTATTTACGTGATGTCACTGATACTATGGTTACTCCCAGATACATTAACACTGAGTGGCAGCGTTAGTGTTCAACTCAGTTACTGCTAAAACGCACAAAGATGTAAATTGTGAAAGTGCTGCTGTGTGTTTGAATTTATGAATCGATTGAAGAAGAAATCAGAGCTAGCTTTTTCCTGGCAGTCTGAATACAGAATCGATAAATGTCCATAAAAGGTTAATAAGAAAAGATTTATTATTAAGGTTATTAGGGAATATTTTAATTAATGATGTTTTAATCCAGGCTTTGCAATAATTTCCAACCATTCAACTGTCCATCCAACCATTCAATCGTCCATCTAACCATTTATCCATCCGCCCATCCATCCAACCATTTATCCATCCATTCAAGTATTTATCCATTCAACCATTTAACTGTCCGTCCAACCACTCATCCATTTTACCATTCAACCATCCAACCATTTATCCATTCAACCACTCATCCATCCATCCATCCATCCAACCATTCAACCGTCCATCCATCTACTTATCCATCCACCCATCCATTCAACCGTCCATCCATCCAACCATCCATCCACCCATCCATCCAACCACTCAACCGTCCATCTGTCCATTCAAGCATTTATCCATTCAACAGTTCATCCAACTACACCTCCAACCACTCATCCATCCATCCATCCAACTATTCAACCGTCCATCCATCCACTTATCCATCCACCCATCCATCCAACCATTCAACCGTCGATCCATCCACTTATCCATCCACCCATCCATCCAACCATTCAACCGTCCATCCGTCCATTCAAGCATTTATCCATTCAACAGTTCATCCAACTACACCTCCAACCACTCATCCATCCAGGCATTCAACTGTCCAACTATTCACCCGTTCAACCATGCATCCAACTATTCAACTGTCCAATAATCCATCCATCCATTATGTTTACCATTTATCCATTAAAGCTGTGGGGCGAACCGAAGCCAATCCCAGCGGACATTGAATAAGAAGTGGGATACATATTAAACGCAGCACCAGTCTATTGCTCATGAGAAATTTAGAGTACCCAGTTGACTAATGTGCATGTTTTTGGACTGTGGGAGGAAACTGGATTACCCGGGGGAATCTCACGCAGACATGAGGAGTGAGGTAGGTTGTTGTAGTTTAGATTCCAATTTGTACTCCAGTTTCACTGCAAAAGGGACAAAAAAAAACCTTAAAGGGATGTTCAACATGAGCTGTAAATGATGAGTGTTGAACTTTGGCCTGTGAGCCAAAAGCCTCCCGCTGCTGTAAGTTGGATTTAGGTTTACTCAGGGATTTTTTAGTTCACTGAATAAGAGACTCTGGTTTGTTCCACCGCAGTGGGACAGGAAGTGAACCTGTTGCCGATTGCTATCTTTTGTGTGTGTGTGTGTGTGTGTGTGAAGTGAGTGACTTCCTCCCTCAGGCTTTGGGCACTTTGGATGGCAGCCTGATGACCTCTGGCATTGATTGATGATGGATATGTTTGTCCATACTAGAGCAGGCACTCTGCCCTCCAACACTCTCACACCCACACACACACACGCACGCCATCCATCACTCGGACATCCTCAAATTCCCTGAAGTTCTTCCTCACTCATGTTCTTTCGTTCCTTCAGATCCCCTCAGAGAGACATATTTTTACACATGCCTATCCTCTTAAGTATTGCGGAGCAGCCCTGCTGCATTGTGGGCTGTGCTGGATCCTTGGAAATGTTTTCGTTGGCATTTGCCCTACGTCTCCCTCTTAACCTCTCTCTCATACACTCCCTGTATTAGTGTTTCTCAGGCACTCCTCATATAGATGGGTATTTCTCGGAAAAACAGTTTGTTCCCCTCCATTAAAAAAAATTACCATCCATATATATATATAATCTTTACTTATTTATTTTTCCAAGAAGATTTTTGTGCACAAGAAAATGTGTCTGGTCTGATGTGCTCTAGAATAGCATTAAGAATATACATGTTGAGAAGGAGGAATGCTGTGGATCATATTCTCGCACCCCTGCATGAGGGCCTAATTTAAACAAATTGCATACCTGTTATTGAATAAGATATTACAGGGTATAAAGTAACAAGCTGATCAGCAAGTAAGATGAATAAAGACTGAGTACTGTTCACATAAAACAATACCACTGTGGTATGACTGACATCGGCTTCTTCTTCTTCTTCTTTTTCTTCTTAAATGCGAACGCTTTTCACATGAAGGAGTTCAGTGTGGAAGAAAGACAGAGAGGAACAAAAAACTGTTTTTGAACATATCTTTCTGCACTCAACCTCTATACACCTTGACCGTGGAAACCCTTTACTCTGCATAAACACAGCTTATGTTAATTAAAGGCCTTGGACTTTAGGACTACATCATTTTGAAGTCATAAATCTCATTTTTATGCTCGTTAATATTTACCAAACCTTCCCAGCTTGGTATGTGACATTGCTTAAGTGGCATCCGCACAGGAAGTGATGATGAATAAGAGATTTGAGTGACATGTGAACCGCGACACGTCACAAGCTAATCACATTCTTGGCCATCTCTGGTTGCCTAGGAAACCCTTTTGCATGTTTAACACTTTCAGATGTTTCCGGGTGAAACCGTGAGCAGTCAACAGGTAGTTCCCTATACGAAGTGTAGATCCCCAAGCAGCATCTAGTCAGTTCACTAATAAATATTTCATATTATCATTAGCTTATATTATTTTAACATATTTTAGTTTACATTATCATAATAATAGCTTGTTACTAGTATTATTATTGCATGGAAAGTGTAGAACGGAGACTCTTGGGCATTATGAATCTAGGAGGGTTACACATATATACATATTTATGTGAAATGCAGACCGTTTTAAAGGATGGACCCAAGCTTTGTGTTTCCAGTTATTATACTTGTATAATTTCTGTGTGTATTTGTAAAGCACGCAGCAATAATAAGCTGCTCTTCCATGTTGATGTGGCGAAATTATTAACTTGTGTTCTTGTTTCCCTACAGAAAATGTTTTGGGGGAAACTCAGTGTTTGGTGGCATCTGTCAATCAACAGTATCTTTAAACTCTGATTGGTAATTGCTCGAACGGCATTGTGTGATAGTTCAGATCCGTACCCGCCCAATTCACGTTGTTTGAGAAAATTTGACCTTATTTTGCTGACGTTCACTGACTCAGCATGGTCCTGTGTAGACACAGCTTTACTGCCCTCTTCCACATACGTGCCACGTGCCAGAGATTGGCTAGTATCTTTGGGTTAGACAAGTTAAGGTGCACGGGTGATTTTGTTCCCATGGCCCTCGTTTTCACATAACCATCTCATCAGGATGAGACCAGCTGACAATTAAACAACTACAATTTCCTGATAAGAAATGAGTTCATGAGCCTTAAATTTCACTACTTGCTACCTCCTTTATGCAAGTTTGTTTGTTTGTTTTAGGTTTGTTGTCAGAATCAGAAGGAATCGGGGTTACATGAATAATGGATTGTCTGTTCAATAAAAACGAAAATCTTTTTTACATTTGCGATTCTAATCAGGATGGTACCGCACATTCTACCAAAAACAGGGTGAGCACTTTTCAGTTACCTGCTAATGTTGTATAATTTAGAAAAGCTATCAAATTCATCTCTCTCTCTCTCTCTCCCTGACAGTAAAAAGAAGAGCCAGGAGTGTTCAGATTAGTGTCCAGGTGTAGAATATCCAGCCCTGTTATTAGGACCAGCCCGCTCCACACCCTCAAATCATCCGGTTCGCTTTATAATGCCTGTGCTTTTCTCGCCAGGTTTGTGAGTGACTCGCAGAACATCTGTCTTTCCTCCCTCATAGCTTTTCCTTGTCGAATTGAATCTTTTATTTCATCAGAGAGTGTGTACCTTACATGAAATCATTTGATGTACACACAATACAGAGCACCCCCCCACCCCATTGTGCTTTTTGGATTTGTTGGTGTGTGTTCAGTGTTCAGACTCACAAGCATACATTTAAATGCAGTTTTCAAACCCGCCCTTTGTTTATATCTGTCTCTCCATCTCTTGGTTCTCTCTATACATGATGGTGTGCCAGAGGGAGGAGGGGTAGTGTGCACTGGGGGGGGTTTGGGTAGGATCCCACCCTGCACTTAATGAATAATGGAGCGGCCCTTTCCAATACAGGCTACATGCATTGTTCTCTCTCTCTCTCTCTCTCTCTCTGTCTCTCTCTCTGTGTGTACTGAGTAAAGCAATCTGCCTATACAAGTAAGATCAACCCAAGTGTGACAAAATCCCCAAAAATTGTCCCCCCTTTTTTTGCTCAAGCATCTATGGTAGGCAAATGGACGCTTTAGACGCAAGGTCACACACGACTGCTGCTTCTTCTCTGATTTTCTTTTTTTTTTTTAGGGTTTGAGTAGCAGAATAGAAGTGTGAACTAGCCACACAGTGCATATGCTTTAATGCCCACTCACTCACCCGCCTCAGTCTCTAGCTTTGTTTTACACAAACACACACGCCATTGAATTTGATGCAGCAGCGACAGCGTGCTATAATAATAAAGTAATAATGTCAAGCGGAGCCAAAATAATTGCCGTTTTATTGCCATCAATAAGACCAGGACTGAGTGTTGACTCTGTGTGTTTGTGCACTCTTTCTGCCTTTCTCTCTCTCTCTCTCTCTCTCGTGCTCGCTTGCTCGCTTGCTCCCATTGCAGATGTGCCTGAGATTACAGAATGCAAGCTGATGCTGATGTACAGATTGGTCATGGTTGTTAAGCTATACCATTCTCTTCTTTCATTAAGCAATTGCTGAAGCGCTCTCCTGTAGAAAGACGACCGAGCTTGTGCCTGGTCTGGATGATCAGATCCCGAGTTGTTTTGCAAGCTCCTCGTTAATGTTGGAAAGAAAATCAGAAACGTTTTGCATTTACCTTAAAGCATCAACACCATGCAATTGGAAAAGATCGTCTTCACCCCGGCACACGGTTATGAACATGCTGGAACTACTTCTTCAATTTATATACAGTACTGCCATTTATGAAGTAAATATCTTCAGCAGAGCCTCTAAAAAGGAGCTCCAAAGCCCCATGGAGTCTGCTTTACATTTACTGTGATGTTCCACTGCAGAGGCTCCGCCTCAAAAGTACACCAATAATCACGGATCAGCTTAAAAAAAATACACTGATGCTCCACGGTTCTATTTTTCCATGATAAGCGTAATACAGATTTTCTTAATCCGGGTTGATGCCACACCCATCCGTGAAAGGGAGTCCATGGGAGCTAACTGGCCAAGCTCTAACGGGAGGGAGGGATGGCATACGTTCACTTCCCTGTTACTTACAGCGATCACTAGCCAATCATGGGTGTCTGTGTGCTCATTTGTACACGGGAGTGGATAGCGCTTTCTCTCAGAGTGTGTTAAGCCGCCCCCAAATACGCATGCGCGGCACTACATTAAATGTCACAGAGGGGGTATGTGCATGATTACACCCCTCCCTGGGTGGTGGTGGTTGTGTGATTGGGAAGGCAATACTTGACAGGTGGGAAATGGATACGACTAAAATTAGGGGAGCATGTAGTTTATTCCTTGGAAACCCCTACTGAATCCGCCGTGGCAGATTAGGAGTTCCACTGCATAGGGTATATATTTTGTAAGTAACAGTACTGTGTACACTGTACAGGAGAATTGTAGTTACTTATCTCTCCAGATGCAGGCAACAGCAACACTAAACAGGAAAACTTAACAGTTGCATGCTATGACAATACTCTCGTTAATCACGAGAGTTTCTGGGACAGTATTATCATCTAACATAATTATTGTGACAGGCGTAGCACAGACTTGGTTCAGTTGATGTATAGGGTAGAGCCGACTGACCGAGGCATCGGGGAAAACTCCCTGAGGCAAAAACTTGAAGAACCAGACTCAAAGGAATACCCATCCTCTATTGGGACACAACTCATAGTGGGAACTAAAGCTGCTGAACTTGATGGCATACATGTGGGACCATCCACAACAACATCTGGGATTGATTAAACCCCTCATTGTTACTGTTACCTGTGGTGAGGATTGTTGAGAATCTGGGACAGGCTTCCTGGACAACCTTTACACAGCCAAAGATAGGTGGACACCTGACACCTGGCCTTCCCCAAACGCTTTCCACAAAGTACTCAGTTGCCTAGAATTTCTTGTATGCTGAAGTATTATGATTTCCCTTCACTGGAACTATGGGGTCCAGGCATAACCTGTTCTACTATGACAAAATAAGGTCTATAAAGGCGTGGTTGCCAAGGTTGGTGTGGTGGGACTTGATTGGCCTGCATAGAACTCTGACCTCAGCCCCACTGTACATTGGAATAATTGAAATGCAGACTGGGTGCCAGACCTTCTTACCTGGCCTCACTAATGTGGATGAATGGGAACAAATCCCCACAGCCATGCTCTAAAATCTAGTGGAAAGCCTTCCTCAGAAGAGTGAAGAATGTTACCTGAAGATAGAGGGACTAACTCCATTGTTTTGGAAGGCAATATGAGCAGGCATACCTTCAGCCATCTGGTGTATTAAGTCCACATCCTTGCTACTGAGAAGCAGATAAATGTTGTAATTTTCCTGTTTTTAATGTAGATCATCGTGAAGCCTTTGTGAGCTGATGTTCTGGAATCTTGTTTTTTGTGGGCGTGGGAGAGAATTTTCATCCATTTTTCTCCAATGATACATTCGTGTCCAATTCCCACCCGTCAAGTTTTGCCTTCCCACCACCATGGAGGGGTATAAGTATGCATGTGCCCTCACCATGACACACGATGCTGCCAACCACCTCTTTGCAAACTGTTGCACATGCATATTTTGGGGCGGCCTAACACACTCTGAGGGAAAATCCTATCACACCCCCCCCCTGTACAATTGATCTCAAGGATGCGTATGATTGGCTGGTGATTACTGTGAGTTAAAGGGAAGTCAGCGTATGCCATCGCTCCCTACCATGAGAGCTCGGCCACTTGGCTCCCATGGACTCCCGGTCACGCATGGCTGCACTATCAACCTGGATTCGAACCTTCAATCTCCTGGTTCAAAGTGCGCCGTGTTGATGCGCCACTCGGGAGGCAAGATCCTGTATTTTAAGAGCAAAATGAACGCAATGGGAGGCAACGTATTTCTGTTATCTACACTTCATAGGAGAAAGTATTAGGTGAGGATGGAGCAAGGGCCGGCAGTGAGTCATGAAACTCTGGCAGATTTATTTATCCACGGAGGAAATCAAGGCTCTGGTGCCTTCTGTCATCAGTATGAGTGAGGAATGGAGGAATGCGGAGGGAAGGAGAGTGACTCATCTCAGTAGGGGACTGGAGCGAGGTGGACGGAGGATATTTTGTTAGAATGGAAGTGCTTGACTGTGTTGGGAGCCTGAGAGGATAGATATATAGATGAGGGTGAGTGATATGGGTGGACATCGGAGTATAATGTTTACAAAATGCTTATCATTGAAATATTGTATTTGGTACAACAGTTAGTTTTGGGCCACCATTGTGATGGGTAGAGCAGTGTTTGAAGAGTGCTGGTATATGCTATAAGGGCACTGCATGTAAAATTCCCCTTCCTAGTTACCCACTTACTCAATTCCCAAACCTCGTAACCCTACTATCAGGGTCACGGCGAGGCTGGAGCCTTCCTCAGCCGACAGTGGACGAATGTGTGGTACACCCTGAACGGCTCACCAGACTATCCCAGGGCAACACATACAACCGTTCAAACTCACATCCATGCCACAGCCAATTAGCCTAGGGTACATGTCTTTTGACTGTGGGAGGAAACCGGAGTACCCAGGGAAAACCCACTCAAGCATGGGGACAACATACAAACTCCACACTGATCCCAAACCCAGGATCTTTTTGCTGTGGGGTGGACTTGCTAATCACTACTAACTTCCGAGTTAGAAATGGTATTACGGTGGTTTCATGACATCATAAATGGATGCACTGAATGATACTTTTCAGGAATATACCTTTTGAACTCTGGGCTCAAGTTCCAGGCTCGGCGAGGGCGTTTCTGTGTGGAGTTTGCATGTCTTTTACCCCAGATGTTGGGGTAAGTTCCTGAAAAAAACACTGTTCCACATAACACTCACACCATAGTTTTAATGCTCATATCACAAGATGAACTATTCTGTTGATTTTCTGCAGTAAGCAGCTCGACCATGAACGGAAATTACATTCACGCCATCATCTGTGAAATTTTCCGCCAGCTTGCCGCTCACCTATTTTTAAAAGAAATAACTTTTTAACTTGCATGTGTCCCCTGTGATCTTGTCCACCACATTCACAAAGGTTGAAAGCCCCGCCCCTTCTGTATGTAGCCAAGAGTGTGACTATTTAAGGGTGTGAATTGCGCACACTCAAACTATTGTACTGTACAGTGAGTCCATCATCCGTGTGTTAACAGTGCAGTGCATTTTAACGTACAGTACATTTTCTACCCACAAAATAGCAAACACACATATACACGTATGTGAAGTGAGACACAGCACTGGTTTCAGATAAATGAACTTCGATCAATAACGTCACCGGAGATTGAATTTGATCTGTTTTTAATGCAGTTTGGGTTCACTACAATAGTTTTGAGGCAAACTGACTGAAGCAATACTCTTTTATCCCCAGCTGTCTCGCACACAGACTCCCTGTACATACATTTTAAGTGACCACACACCAAACGCCAACTTCACAGCAAGATCGTCGCAACACCAAGCAGCGGGCTCAACTAACAGGCGTAATGAACTGTTTGGTTTGCTGGTTGAATTGCATGTCATTTATATCAAAGTAGCTCCACATGTAGCAACCTCGGGTCAGGTATACGATGATGTAATCAGATAGTCAGGCTAAATGCTAAGCCGTCCACCAGCTGTTAACAATTTAGCATGCAGTGTTGTATACATGTTAGATGATGCTGTTTAGATTAACGCTACACTATTCAGTGTCCCATCCACTAAGATGTAACCAGGGCGAAGGTTTCCATTAATGTAGCATTGATTTATTTTAAAAGATAAAGCATCAATACTACAACAAACTCTGGTCATCCAATAAATTGCTACCAAGCTGCCCATTAGCATGCTAGTTACATTTTTATGCATGTAAGCGAGGTTTTTAAACAACATTCCTGTTACGCGAGGTATTACACTAATTAAATTATCCTGAATTCATCAGAAGGCTAACAAGGAAGTTCCTTTGATGATCGTACGGCTCCCAGATCTAAGATCATCTTCCTTTTTTTTTTTTTTTTTTTTTTTTTTTTTCCATGAAATGAGTTTCATTAGACGGGGGTTTACTGTACGTTTAGCACTGCAAGATCAATACACCCCTTTCTCTGTGGTGCCTTGAAGATGAAAAAGGTGACATCTGTCGCTGCACATCCCTTTTCTCCGGCATCCCATCATTCTTGGCTGCCTGCCCCCTCCCCTTTACTCTAGAGCCCATGTAGAAGGCTTCTACCATCAAGAGCAAAAACAAAGAACAACCAAATTTTTGCTTCCTCACTCTCCTGAGAGCAGTGCGCCGGGGGTTTGGGGCTTACATACACAGAGTCTTATAGTTTATGCACATGTTCAAGATCTGCCCCTGAATTTAGGCATCTGTCTGTCTACCTTAGACCGACAATACTAGTGGGCATGATGAATATAGACGTTATTTTAGCAGCTGCACATTTCCACACTGCCCCCAGACACTTTTTTTGAGTCAGATACGTATAAATCTGTATTTATTTTACACAAAAAGCGAATTATAGAGGCCCTTTTCCAAAAGAAAAAATAGACTGCAGGGGTCCAGACGCTCCCGCCGGAAGGACCAGTTCTTAATATGCCAATACAGAACAAGCTTAGCAAGTTTGAAGCCCCAGCTTTGGCGCACGGCAAGTGATTGTTCAGAAACTAAAATGTGACGGTCGGACGGACGGAACCCATTCCTATAGCTCCCGATCCACTTTGTGGGCGGGAGCTTAAAAATACTTAGCTGTTTTCGGCAGCTGGAGTAGGTCACGGCTTGACTTATCTCAAAATATGAAAGTTTACGTTGGCCATTGTTTTTTTTTTTTAATTCCTTGTTTGACGGATTTGTATTATGTACACCCAGGACAGGAGACAGGAAAGTTAATCATTTCCCCTTAAAATACTTTTATACACCTCCCCTTTCACCTCGCCTCTGAGGAGGGGGTTAAAAGGGACTGGACCCCCAGGTAGCTTTTGATTCTGCTGATCTACATGTAGAATCAAATCTGACATCTCGACTTTCAAAAAAGAAAACACAAACCTGTATTGACCAGTTTTGTACGCTTGTACGCGCACACACTGTGTAGGTCGCTGGAATCAAAACAATGGCTAATCGCTGCAACACTTCCGATGTAGTTACGGTAGCTGCCGTGAGAGGGCGACAAAAGGCCCTCCGGCTTTAAAATTCATTGCGCACTTGGCAGCTTAAAACTGTTTTATTCATTCTTTTCATGGTTTCTTTATCTAACTCTGTACCCTATGGTGTGACTGCATTGGAATTTCCATGATTATTAATGCATAAATCCAAATTTGGTGGTTACAGATGAAATGTACACATGATAAAACCTCTAATTTGATGTATTACAGCGTTACTTAACTAACCAAAAAAAAAAAAAATGGCGGAGTTTGTCCACCATATTGGATCTTCAACCCTGTTGAATTATCAGTGTTCATTTTAAGTGATATTTTTAAATTACTATGTAAAATAAGACTATGTTAAAACTATAGTCTCATTCAAGAATGCTACAAGCCGATTTGTAGTATTTTGGGTGTAAATGCAGGGTTATTACCCTCAGGGGCAATGTATAGGGTGGCTACAGAGGACCCAAAGTCCCGAATTTTTTCTTATTTTGTAAATATTTCTCCATAATTTGGTGTCCTCAAAGTATATTAGGGTGTCGAACAGGGACACTTATATAAATATTGTGGATTCTGATTTCCACCATGCAGGTTTTTTTTTTTTTTTTTTCAAACACACCGCACTGTAATGCGCTTTTGGGCAGAGTACAGTACACCATTAAAAGCTGAGCGGTAATATTACACTCGCAGGAAGTAAATTAGATGCTGTTTTTTTATTTCTTTAATATTTACAGTAAACAGTACTTTTGCACTCTGCATGTTCTGATTGCACCAAGATGCCGGTGAGGGAAGAACGAGTTTTGGGTCTCAGATATAAACACTTTTACTTTTTTTTTTTTGTATTTGTTTTTTTTTGATAGTCAGCAGAGCCATTACAAACCTTTTAAATCAGACTCTCTGATTTATTTTAGTGTATATACACACTGTGTATCATATGCTGAATATATATCAGCCATAACATTAACACTACCTAAATGGTCTGTGGCTGGATGGCTCCATAGACTGCAGCCTTCCCTGCACTGTATGTACTGGTTCCTTTCTATCCCACTGAGAATGACCAGTTTCTACAGTAGCAGTTCTTTCAGATCAGACATACCAGCCTTTGCTTCCCAGACACATTACTGAGTTTTGGGCATTCATGGCACTATTATTGGCCTGCTATGAGGAATGGTCCTCGGCATCTCCTGATGCCAGTTACATAAAAAAAAAACCCCACAAATAACTTTAACTTAGATGTACAAGTTAGTTATATGGTTATTCACAACCTGAATATGCTTTCAGAACCCAAGGGCATCAGGGCGAGGCTTTGAACTACCGTCCGTCAAATCATCCGATGAAGCACCTGCACCATCCAGCCTTCCGTGGTTGTTTTTAGCTCTCTGTGGTTGTTTTTAGCTCTCTGTGGTGGTTTTTGTGCGGCTAAAGCAGCTCCAAGTTTTTCTGTATCACGCTCTGAATGCTCTTTACCAGGGATTTTATTCGGTCAGTTTAAAACAGTCCCTGGTGAGCCTTCTGCTGGTTTTCACGATGCCTCCGCCTCTGGTCCTCCGGTGTTTAAAGTCAAGTCCCGGCTGTTTGTAATAGTGAGGTTGGATCTTAAAATTTACCTCAACCACCTCACTGGCTTTATACGAGCTTTTTACATCATGGGGGATTTTTATAGACTGTTGGCAGACTTGTCCAGTGCTTTTAGAATGAGTTTCCTGCTTTATTGTTTTCAGTTGATTTCGGACTGCCTGTGACAGACGTTAACAACTGTGTCTTTACACAAAGGTATTATTATTCACTTAAAGTAAAACAAAGTGCAAGCCTTACAAACTCTCATGAGTTTACGCAGCTGTAGCCTAACGGTTAGAGAAGCGGCTTTGGGACTGAAAGGTCGCTGGTTTGATACCCGAACCAGCAGGAAAAATGTGTGGCGGTGGGGGAGTGAGCTGCACCTTTGCTTCCTCCACTTTCATGGCTGAAGTGCCCTTGAGCAAGGCACCTAACCCCCAACTGCTCTCTGGGCACCCCCAATGTGTGTGGCTTAATTGCAGAGGTAATAATTTTCTTTGCGGGATTAATACAAGATATAAAAATATTTTTTTATCATCTTGCGGTTTTTACTTACAATTTCGAAGTTGCAGTCTGGTAAAATCGATTTGATAATTTGCATTAGCCTTTTTGAAGTGACTGGCGCATCACTCTCATAAGAATCGGACGTGAATTCTCCAGTTCATACTAGGCAAGTTGGTGGCAAAAATAACAGTATACAGATATTAAACTAACAAATCAGATATAAACTAGGGAATTTCTGAATAAAATGAAAATAGGTTCAAATACAAATCATACGCACTTCTGTTCATTCATCAAAAAAGAGTCCGAATATACATATGAAAGAAAACAATACCGCACGATGTTAATCACGTATTACAGTGGCGCCCCCTTGTGTGTGGAGTTATTGCTGGTTTTTTACTATCTACATGAAGAAAAGTTCATGAAACAGGGAATTTAACAGAGACAGATATAAATTATGCATGTCTTATTAAGTTTGGTTTTAATTTCCTTTTAAACACTTGTTTAACTTGTTGAACTTGTTGAAATTTGTTTCGCTGTACAAACCACTCTAAAGTAAACAGTCAATGACAACATTTAAGACTGCACTGTACTTAGCACTTATAGCAGTTTGTTGACACTGGTATCTTCTGAAAACCTTTTTTATTTTTAAACCATTAAACACATGAAGGCCATATTATGTAGTTTTCTTTGTATTTTCTGGGATGGCATTTTATTGAATTTCTAGGATTTCAGCCTCAATGACCACAAACCTTGTGTGTGTGTGTCTGGCATTTTCAGTGAAGCATTACCCATTCAGAATCAGGATAGCCGACCCATCGGATCTCGCCATTTCTGTGTAGTGTATCCTAATTAAATACATAGTGGATATAAAAAAAATACACACTCAGTTGTTAAAATGCCAAGAGTTTGTATCATTTATCCTTTAGGAAAAGAAAAGCAATACAATCAATCACACAAAAGAAGTTCCGAGAAAGGCCCCATCTACCATCCTCTAGCTGTGATTGGACCCCCAAAGTTCCTCCTCCCGCCCATGACTGATTCCTAGACGCTGAGTGGTCCATCAAGACCCCTCCTTTTATACCTTCAAGTTCACCATCTTTTCGGTTCGCCGCCATTAATTTCTGGCAACACTTGCTGAGATTGTTTACTTTAGGCTTATCACTGAAAACGAATTGCTTCACTGTTTCTAAACCCTGTAGTTACCACCTGTCTTTAAGTAACCTTGAAGGTCTTAGCTCAACGTCACCTGGTCGAGCTCCTAGAGCTAAGATCATTGTGCTGGAGTGGAAAGGAAGTAAATAAAATAATCTTACACTCCCCTCCGTGAATAAACTACTCATACAGTCGTCACAAAAATCATCCAAAAATCAAATTGTGTAGTAAATTATACAGTTGCTCTTCTATAGGTGTAATCATTAATGCTTTAAATATTTTTTTCATTAGAGATGACTTTATTGGGCAGTTCTCCATTTCAGGATTACAAATGTCTTTAAATGAAGGAAATATGATCAAGCATTCCAAAGATATTACAATTTCTGTGTTCATATGCATGTTGATGCTGTTAATGATCAATAATGTCAGTTCCAGTATGTGATCGGGAAGTCCAGCAATTTGCATAACATCTATGGAGGGCCAAATATAAGACATTCTGACATTTCAGACCGGCAGGCATATATATATATATATAAATATATATATATATATGTGTGTGTGTGTGTGTGTGTATAAATAAGGTTGGGAGGTAGGGACCTATCTCTGCTGGTGTGCCATGTGCGCATACATTCACACCTACGGGCACTAGAGCATAGCGAACATCTACAGTGTTTTTGTACAGCAGGAACAAATCAGAAACTAGAGAACTCTGTAAAAACCCACGCAGACACAGGGAGTGCATTAGAAACTCCAAATCGCCTCAGAACTCCAGACTGAACCAGAGACCTGGAGACGAGTGTCTCAAGTCTGATATAAAAACATACTCCCGTAGAGGCAAGCGTCGAGATTTGTGTCTGTATTTGTTTTGGAACAAAGCCAATCAAACTCACAGTGGATTTAAAAAAAAACAAAAAAAAAAAAAACAACCCCACCCGCTTGAGTATGTCCTTTCACTTATTACATTACATCAGTGAAGAAAAATCCCCTCATGAAGCCACGCCCCCTTTTCATTACCAGTTACTTTTTTATTACTGCTCTGTTATTATTTGCAGATGAAGCAGTTCGAGTGGCGCGTTTATTCCAAACGTTTCCGACAGTGTGTTAGTATAAAGGATTAACAATAATCCTGGCATCTGTTCAGTCAGATATAAAAAATGTTGCATGCTAATGCTAATTTTCTAGCGTTGTTAAAAGCTTTTTAGGGTATTTCAGAGGGTCTTTTGCACTGCAGTTGATCCTTTTAACACTAGAAGTCTGAATAGCTCCTGTATATTAATGTATAGCTTCACCCCACCTTGGAGTCTAACTCCACCCGCTGTGTCATTTCAGAATAAATTGCTATAAGAAATACGCAGGATTTGAAATGGATTGGGGGGCAGGGGGTGATGAATTGAATGAGAAGTCTCTCTATCAGCATATATTTGAAAATAGATTTCGAATTAGGGGTTCGAGCTGGTGGAGGTGAATTGGCCTCTAATTAGAATGTTCACATTCTTTTGCCTGGTAATGGACTGGCGAGCTGTACAGGATGTACCCCCTCCTCGTCCAGTTTTGGCTGGGATAGGCTCTAGCTTCCCTGTGACCATTGTAGAATTAAGCAGTTTATCAAATGAGTATGACATTATCATTTTTTTTTCATTTTCAAAAACATTTTATGGTGTAGGGAAGTACCAAACATACAACTCTGTCAGCTTGGGCCTTTCCATGCTTAGGATAATTTTAATCAGAGTTTTGAGCCATTTTCAAATCCATGAAATACATATTTTTAATTACGGTTTTTTTTGTTTGTTTGTTTTTTTTAACAGCAGAGTAGCAGCAAGAAGATCCTGGGTCTGATTCCTTACTGACTGGAGCTTAGCTTTTGTCTTAAATACTTGCAATGTTTTGTGATGACTTGGGGAGGTGAAAGTCTGGTTAAAATTAATTTGTTCACTTTATATAATATAAGGTATAATTTACACATAATGAGGTAATCATTGTAATAATACTCCTAATCTCTAGTCTCATGATATAATATGATTTGTAAATGATCTAGTGATGGGAAAATGGTGTGTGTGTGTGTGTGTGTGTGTGTGTGTGTGTGTTTTGGATTTAGGTATGCTGCACTGATTAATTAAATCTCGAGCTGTGTGACGTTATCTTATTGCAATCTTAGCTCTGTGTGTGTGTGTGTGTGTGTGTGTGTGTGTGTGTGTGTGTGTGTGTGTGTTGAACCTTTCTTGACCAGTCTTGGCTGGGTGTGTGTGTTGTCCATCTGGCCTGCCCTGGCAGCAGTGCAATAGTTAGTGAGCTCTTTCCGCTGACTCATCCACTCCCGGTCCTGCTGCTAATGTCGCTAATGCTGAAAAATGAGCTTTCGTTTTTGTTAGCGTCATCTGCTTCTATCTTGGGTAGTTAAACGGATGGTTCTTCTCTCTCTCTCTCTCTCTCTCTCTCTCTCTCTCTCTCTCTCTCTTTCTCAGACACACACTTGCACACACAAAGCTGGTTATTATTTTATTTGTACTTTGTACTTATGTTTGACTCTGTAAGCTCTGATTACACACCATGATATAATAATCTAATGATGGCACTCCACCTGCAACCCATTTCTCTTTATCTCTCATCCTCAGTCTTTGTGTTGTCTGTATCTCTCTCTCTTCTTTTATTTATCTTTCCATTTATCCATCCATCTATCGATCCCTTCTTCATACCCCTGCTGTTGTTACTCTCATCTTTCTCCCCCTCATTATTTTCTGCCTGTCCTCTCCCATCGATCTTGCACGTCTCGGTTTGCGGATGCTGCAATGTTGGCATTGTATCATTTATTAGACCTGAGTGTGGGAGAGCATCCGGCACACCCTCACCCTGTATCAGTGTCTGTCTCTCTTTCGCTCGCTCTCTCTTTCGCTCTCTCCCTCTCTCTCTCTCTCTCTCTCTCTCTCTCTCTCTCGATTTAAATGTAAATTGGCAGTGCCAGTTTTAGTGCCATCTGCTGTACTGGGGATGTAGGGATGGTGTCCACGGGACTCCTGGGACACCCACGGCCCTGGATACACAGGCATACACGTGGCCTTTCTGTATCATCGAAAGGGGAAAACCGCAGACCTAAGTCCTTCCCTCGGTGTGCGCTTTGTCTTTTAGAGTCCCTCAGAGGCTATAATTGATAACTCATGAATGGACTGGGGGAAGTGTGTGTGTGTCTGTGTACTCGCGAAAGCCTTTGGATACTTGGTGCAGAAACATTCGCACACTTACCACAAAAGAGATGATTATTTGTGAATAATATTCAAATATTGATATTTTTGTCCAGTGATATTTATACCTCCAGATACAGAGCTGAGCCCCTGCCCTGTGCTCACACTGGCCTCGAAGTGGAAAACTAGCTTATTAGTTTAAATATGAGCTGCCGAGCTGTAGCGACGGGAAGGAAAGCTATAGTTAGCAACCAAGTGGGTGAGATAAGCAACACAGAAAAAACATTTGAGTGAACTTTCTTCAAATGAGAAGAGAATTAAAGGAGCTTTGTCATGATTTTTTACCCAAATTTATTTGCCCCAAAAAGTCATGTAAATATGCTACCAATGTCCCAAAATCAAGAGGGTAGGTGGCCTCCGAGTGGTTAGCATCCCAGAATCAGCAGGGTAGTTGCCCTTCGAACAGGCAGCATCCCGAAATCTTGTGTAGGTTCCCCCCCGAGAGGGCTATGTCCTAAAATCGGATGGGTAGGTGCCCTCCAAAAAAAGGCAGGTAGGTGTCCTTTAAGTGGGCAGCAACCCAAATACAGGTGGGTAGGTGCCCTCTGAGGGGTCAGTGTCCCAAAATCAGGAGGGTAGGTGCCCTTCAAACAGATGGCGTCCCGAAATCTGGTGTAGGTGCCCTCTGAGTGGACATTGTACCAAAACCAGATGGGTAGGTGGCCTCCGAGTGGTCAGCATCCCAGAATCAGCAGGGTAGGTGCCCTTCGAACAGGTAGCATCCCGAAATCGGGTGTAGGTGCCCTCCGAGTGGGCAGCGTCCCAAAAACACATGGGTAATTGCCCCCTGAGTGGTCAGTGTCCCAAAATCAGGAGGGCAGGCAACCCTCCGAGTGGTCAGTATCCCAAAATCAGGAGGGTAGGTGCCCTTCGAACAGGCAGCGTTCTGAAATCTGGTGTAGGTGCCCTCCGAGTGGGCATCGTCCCAAAACCAGATGGGTAGGTGTCCTCCGAGTGTGCAACATCCCAATATCTGGGGGGTAGCCGCCCTTCGACAGACAGTGTCAAAAATCAGGTATGTAGGTGCCCTCCGTGCAGGCAGTGTCCCAAAACAGGTGGGTAGGTGCCCCCCGAGCAGACAGCATCCCAAAATTAGGAGGGTAAGTGCCCTTCATGAGAGGAGTGACCCAAAAACATGCAAGTCGGTGCCCTCCAAAAAATGGCAGATAGGTGTCCTTTAAGTGGGCAGTGTCCCAAAGACAGGTGGGTAGGTGCTGTCTAAGTAGGCAGCGTCTCAAAAAAACATGCAGGTCGGTTCCCTCCGGGCGGGCAGCGTCCCAAAATTAAACGGATAGGTGCATTCCAAAATCAGGCAGGTAGGTGCCTTCCATGAAAGCAAGTGACACAAAAACAGGCGGAAAGGTGGCCTCCATGTGGGCAGAATCCCAAAAAAGGAGGGTAGGTGCCCTCTGAGCAGGCAACGTCTCATAAACAGGCGGGTAGGCACCCTCTATGAGAGCAATGACCCAAAAACATGCAGATAGGTGCCCTCCAAGTGGATGGAAATGTGCTGCAACAAGGACTTTTTGAAAACTTTTAGCTGAACAGATTTCAAACCCCCAACAGATTTGTTTTACGAACTCGGTTCATGTCTAGTATCGTTTTGTAAACATACTTTTCATCTATATAAATGATTATACCTTCTTTAATATCCCTACTGATGTTATTTAGGCTATTTTCTTTAAACAACCATGGCACCACCCCTTTAATACAGAAAGTGAAAGACTGCTTTAAGTGTAGTCTGATGGTGGAATAGACATCAGGCAACAGACATCTCTTCTCTGATAATCATGCAGCATCATGAAGCATAGCAGTCTCCGCCCACCTTTTGCATGCATAAGCTCTCAGATTGTCATGATTGGGGAGTGTCATCATGATTGACAGGGAAGAGCCATCCTGTCTTCCAGTGCTCCTCTCTCGGGCTCCAGGTTACAGATTGCTTTGGCATCATCACTTGTGATCTCTAGATGATGGACAAACACTGTTTTGTCGCACCACATGGGAGGCGCCAAAAAGCCACATGACAACACACGGATGCAATGGAAGGACTATTGACACTCATTCATTTGCCGACCCATGTAATCCTTTTAGGGTCGCGGTGAGGCTGTAGCCTATCTAACCAGGGGTACCCCTGAACAGTTCGCCAGACCATTGCTGGACCAACACACACACACAACCATTCACACCCACACTCACTCCAGGGTGCAATGTGGAACAGCCTGTCAGCCTAATGTGCATGTCTCTGGACTGTCTGAGGGAAGCGGGAGTACCCTCCTGGGAGGAAACCCACGCAAGCACGGCGAGAACATATTACTGTGCAGTAACGTGTTCTCTTCTACCCCTTCTCGTCCGCCTTTCCTTTAACATCCTCTCGTTTTTCCTGTCTGTCTTTACCTCCTTGTATGTTCCTTTAGTCTACCTCCCTTTGTTCTGTCTTGTACACCCACCCCCACCCCATCCCCCCACACACACAACAGTAGAGCGGTTTTAGGGAGACATTTCCTTCGGAATAGTTAGACCATCGTTCTCCATCACTTTGTGCTTTAGATTTCAGCGTTACTCCTTTGAACATGAGAAAGGGGCGTGGTTGTTGTGTCTGCAGGACATGTTTACGTCTACATGTGTGAAGTTTCCAGAAAAAAAGAAACCGTTTCCCTTTTTGAGTCTCGGCTGCTCTTAAGGTTTTTTCTTAAGGTTTCTTCCTCATTCTTCTTTCGCCAATGACTGCAATGGTGTTAGATCTGTGGCAAGGTGCCAGACAAAGGCTTTCAGTAGCGTCTTCTTTTACATCTGGTAGCTGCAGGAGGAGCAGACTGGGCTGGGTGCTGTACGTCACTCAGTGCAGGGATGAGAACCGCTCAAGCTCCTCTAACCGAGTTACACGAAGTGCTTGTTCACATTCGGTCTGTAAAGCAGACGATAAACCAGCGTTTCTGTGGCGCTAAAAACACCAAACTTTGTTTCTTCCCCAAAAATTTTTTCTTCCCCAAAGTATCATTTACTCCCACTGGGTTCGGACTGGGGTCTGAGGGGAGAATCGGGTCATTTGATTTAGAAGTCGTTGAATCATCAGGAGCCGAGTGATTTCCTCTAACAGGACGCTCCGTAAAGTTTTCTTTTCCCTTACACACTTTTTATTTATTAAACGATGAGACATCATGCAGTTTCTCATTAAAAGATTTTACACTTTTATTATAAAAAAAATTTTATATCAGAAATTAATTTCTTCATCAGCCTCACAGAGTTCTTTCTCCCCCCTCTCTCTTTCTCTCCCTCCCTCCCTCTCCCTCTCTCTCTCTCTCTCTCTCTCTCTCTCTCTCTCTCTCTCCCCCTCTC
>JAQMYF010000001.1:77557688-77585860 GCA_030014195.1 Neosilurus mollespiculum
CACAGAGGCCACGCCTTCTTCACTGAGAGAAATGCAGAGGCCACACCTCCTTCACTGAGAGAAACACACAGAGAGGCCAAGCCTTCTTCACTGAGACAAACACACAGAGAGGCCACGCCTTCTTCACTGAGAGAAACATACAGAGAGGCCACGCCTTCACTGAGAGAAACACAGAGGCCACGCCTTCTTCACTGAGAGAAATGCAGAGGCCACACCTCCTTCACTGAGAGAAACACACAGAGAGGCAATGCCTTCACTGAGAGAAATGCAGAGGCCACACCTCCTTCAATGAGAGAAACAGACAGGCCACACCTCCTTCACTGAGGCAAAAACACAGAGACCTTCACTGAGACAAACACACACAGGGGCTGTGTCTCATTCACTGGGACCAACTGATGCAGACCACTCCTCCTTCACTCATGCAGACTGAACCTAAAGATTAGTTCAGAGAATAAACAATAGGTTGTATGAATGATAAAAGACTGTTCTCGCTGTGCCTGCGTGGGTGTCCTTTGGGTACTCCGGTTTCCTCCTACAGTCGAAAGACATGCAGATTAGGCTAACTGGCTGTTCCAAATTGCCCTGGGTGTGAATTGTGAGTGTGAGTAGTTATATGTGTGTTAGCCCTGCAGTGGTCTGAGAAGCTGTTCAGGGTGTACCCCACCTTCACCCAGTTTTGGTTAAGATTGGCTCCAGCCTCCTCGCAACCCTATTAGGATTAGGCGGTCTAGCAAATGAGTGAGTGTATGAGTATTACAGTAGAATTCCTTTACACGGAATAAAAATGTGATGTTCTACATTTAATAGTGCGTTCTGTTGTTCCTAACAGGAGTAATGTTTACGACTGTTTGAAACATGTGGCCCTTGTGCTGCACTGGTTGAAATTACTAAAGGGGCGGGGCACTGTGCGCTGCTGTAGTAGACAGAAAGCTCAGAGTCAAATTATGTTCCATTGACAAACGTTCATATTCGGGTCCCATGGTATTCCACTAAAAGGAGATGGACTCGGGTTCTCTTACGCATTTTGGCCCTGTAGGAACCACGTTACGCAAAGGTCAGGAGCAGTGAGGCACTTCACGTCTAAGAGCACTGAGATACACCTGCTACGTTTTATCTCACTCGCATGTTAATGCAAATAAAATATCCATGTGGGTGGGAGGGATGATGTTACTTTTCTTCATAGTGTCAGTCAGACTGACACCAGCCAGTCATGGGTGTCTGTGAGCTCATGCATGTAGAACAGGGTGGATAGCGCTTTGCTGCGAGTAGGCTACGCAGTCCTGTGTGCAGCAGTTCAGAAACTTTCAGCGCTGTCGGAGAGAGTGCATGTATCTCTACAAACGTACACGTGATGACGCAGATCCTATGAGTGAGATGTTGATCCTATGGTAAGATGTTGATCCTAAACATAGTTATTGATCCGCAGCACTAAAGTGTGGAAGCTGGGCGTGTCCTCATCTCATCATCACCACACACTCACCTGCTGTTTGTTTGTGAACAGAAGTATGTGTTTGGTTTCAGGAAGTGTCTGAAGTGCTCTCTCTCTCTGTCTGTCTCTCTCTCTCTGTCTGTCTCTCTCTCTTCCTCTTCTTTCTCTCTCTCCTGTCTCCCCGCTCTCTCTTTCTCTCTTTTTTCACTATCTTTCTCCTCTCTCTCCCCCCTCTCTCTCACTCCTCTCTCTTCCCTCTCTCACCCCTCTCTCTCTTTCTCACTCCTCTTTCTTTCCTTTCTCCTCTCTCTCCCCTCTCTTTCCCCTTTCCTCTTTCTCTCTCCTCTTCCTCTCTTTCTCTCTCCTCTCTCTCTCTATCCCCCCCTCTCCTCTCTCTCTCTCTCTCTCTCTCTCTCACCTCCCTTTTCTCTTTCTCTCCCCTCTCTCTCTCCTCTCCTCCTCTCTCTCACTTCTTTCTCTTCCCTCTCTCACCCCTCTCTTTCTCACTCCTCTTTCTTCCCTTTCTCTGCTCTCTCCCCTCTCTTTCCCCTTTTCTCTCTCTCTCTCTCTCTCTCTATCCCTCCTCTCCCTTCCCTCTCTCACCCCTCTCTCTTTCTCACTCCTCTTTCTTCCCTTTCTCCTCTCTTTCCCCTTTCCTCTTTCTCTCTCTCCTCTCCCTCTCTTTCTCTCTCCTCTCTCTCTCTTTCTCCCCCCCTCTCTCCTCTCTCTCTCTCTCTCGGGGTCTCATGGTAATCTCAGTCTGACACAGTTCAGTTTCCTTGTGCTGTAGGGACGTAGCAAGAATAGCAAGCCCTTTCTTCAATCCAAAGCACCTGACACAACGGTGTGTGTGTGTGAGTGAGTGAGTGAGAAGGAGACAAAAAACAAAGCTACCTTACACTGACACTTACAACGGCCAAAGGTTTCATGACTCACTTCCTGTTTCACACTGGCACTTGTTAAGAGTTCTTTTATGTACTGAAGAGTTTTGCACAGTTACTGTGTGTGTGAGAGTGTGTGAGGAAAAAATAAGTTTTTTTCAAACAAGTAAAACTACCCATGTTGAACATGTGGGTTTTTTCCACCTCTGCCTTATAGGTGCAGTCAAGTGTAAGTGTGTGTGTGTGTGTGTGTGTGTCTGGATGCTTTAAAATGGCCTAAGTGATGACAGGGCTCCACTAAATGTCTCAGCTGGATATGAAATCTGAGACGTCTCTTTTGTTTCGGGGTATACGGGGCTGTCATCGGTGTGTTTTAGCAGTGGTGTGTGTTTGAGTGTGTTTGGTAAATTTTCGGCGTGTGTTGGGGGCAGTTGGGGGTCATCCTTTCTCACAGAGGTGTGAGTGTTTACCTGTCGACTGCAGGGGCTGTGTACACACACTCAAGGCAGGAGGATGTGTCTGCGCTTCACATGCTGTCACCAGCTGCTGGCACAGATGTGTGTGTGTGTGTGTGTGTGTGTGTGTGTGTGTGTGTGTTTGTTTGTGCCATATCCAATTCTTTGATGTGGCAATTGTTCTATGATTACCGTTGCGTTCACTTTTGTTGTTCGCTGGTATTCCATTTATATATATATATATATAATATTAGGAACGTAATTTGTCCGTTGATACGGCACTCGAGCATTGAACATCGATGTACACGCAATAATCAAGCAAAATAAGACAAAAATCGAACCTTCTAGAGTCACTGGATGCGCCGGCGCATCCAAATCACGTGACCAATTTAAGATGACGTAGCAGGAAAATGCAGTCTCGCCGAGTCTCCGTTTCAACTTGTGAAGTGCAGACTTCAAACCATATACAAGTTTTAAATGGTGTAGATGGGCCATGCTTTTTCCGGAATTTTGTCATCACATTTGGGGCGTGTTTGAGGTGGTAAAACCAGGCTATGCTAAGCAAAGTAGCACAGAAGCAGAAAAAAAACAAAACAAAATATAACACACCCCTTCTTAGCATCAACCAATCAAAAAAATAAATACACACAACGCGCCGCATGTGGTTGCTTGGGAGGAGGGTGGAGTTGTGGAAGTTTTTGGTGGTGAAAGAGAGACAGCGTCTGTGTATAGCGAGTTTGGAGATTTGAGAGATTTTACAAGCAGCTCCCTTTCTTGACATGACGCCGTCACATCCCTCTTCACACACACGAAAACTCGCACCTTTCCAAATACATGGCGGTTGCTGGTTCTCACCAAACCTACAGGTATAATTCTCAGAAATTATCGGTAAGTAGGATTTTATTATCCATATGAGCTGTCATGGGTTCAGTCGAGCGATTAATCGATAGTTTTATCAATAGTGGCGAAAGAAAGCGAATGTCTTGTCACAAATCAGTCATATTTTGTTTCACTTTTTGTTGTCAAAACATTCACTTTTTATTCAGAAGTTATTAGCACGAATAAAATATGAATGATGACAAAATACTCGGAATATGTTGGATTGCAGCAAGTCTCAAACTTTTCTTAAACTTTCACTGTGGAAGTCTCCAACTTGTAGCTTTTCCTTGAGGATGAAAAACGAATAATTTGGGAGCAAAACGACAACTTAGCGACCTTCTTACGACATGTTCGGGTTGTTTGAGAAGAGTTCGAGATTACTCTGCGTCAGAGCCTCATTTTGCGACATGCTCGGAAATGTGATGCATGTATGGAATTTTTTCATTGCCTCGACTGTCGCACGAGAAATTTGAGAACATTTCGAGAATGAAGAGACAGCCGCAAATTTCCATTCGAATCAGTCACTTTTCTTTGACACCTCTAGTGTGATCACCCCCTAAGTAAAATGATAAGGAACAAATTGGTGAGGGCCAAAAAAGAAAACGCAAATAACACTTGCTTAGTATTACAGGGGGATGGTGTGATCTGATTGGTGTGATCTGTTTAATAAATAACTTTATCCTAAGTGGATAATCATTAAATCAGGGTTTGTCTCTGTGACTTGGAGCATTTGGCATAATTATCATCACGCTTTAAAATGAAAAAAAAAAAAAAAAATCTTGTTAGCTCTCCCTGGATATCCCTGAATCGAATAGTTAGCAACTTTCACATTGCCTTTGCTGCATAATTCCTAATTATCTCATTAAAATGACACCTGTGAAGGGATAAGGTGTATTGGGTAGGAAGTGAACAGTTTGCGAAGTTGATGTGTTGAAAGCAGGAAAAATGAGCAAGTATAAGGATCCGACTGACTTTTGATAAAGGATAGATGACTGGCTCAGCTTCTCCAGAGCAGCAGGTCTTGCGGGGTGTTTCCTTGTGTGCAGTGGTTAGTACCTACCATGTGTAATCATTAACATGACGTTTTCTCTCAGACAACTTCTCTCAGGTGTCAGCGTTTTGTAAAGCACGGTATTTTTCCACGACGGGAGTTTTCAGGTCGGAGGACTTTGTTCTTTCCGGGTTCTTTGCAACATGACATGCTGCGTTTCTTTTTTAAGGGGGGTGGGGCTAGTTTAATTACCTTTTAGGGGAGGAAAAAGTGTGTGGTGAAGGAGACTGTTGCCGTTTTGCCTCAGGGACCTTCGGTAAGATGAAATGCGGCTATAAATATATGTAAAAAGTCGATTGATGCTTTTTAAATATCACGATCATTGCCGAATCGTTTTGGTGAAACCTTCAGAACTTTCTGGTATAGCAAAATAATCAATCGGTCGCTTTGTTTGCAGTGAGTGTGTATTTTCAGTCATATGTGTGTCATCACACTTTACTCTGTGTATATGACTCAGTCTGTTAGACGGCCACAAACCGAACCCACCTGGTCACTTATGACATCACCCGAGGGAGGGCCCAGACGCCTGAAAAACACCACACATGCACACACACTCACACTCGCACTCAATCCCACTCGCAGGACACCGAGTCTCTATTATTTTGGTCTTGTGTAGTTACTGGAAACCGTACGGCTGAATTGAAGGCCAGTATGTGTTGAGGTAAGGCTGCACCTTTCTTTGCTATCTTAAAGAAATTTTCTTAATGATTTCAATTACTGGGAAGTGTTAGTTTATTTACAGAAATGTGGTGAATAATGGACGTGATGTTCAAGTGTTATGAGTGTATCATGGCTATCTGAAGAACTGCACATCCACAGCAGTACTAGAGACTATTATGCCACATATTTATTATGTGGATGGATGCGTGGATAGACAGAGTTAAAAAAAGATTGCATATGGTGGAATAATTAATAGAGTAGATAGGGTTGATGGATGGAGTAGATTGGAAATGGATTAGGCAGAGGATGGATAGATAAGTGGATGGATAGATGGAGTGGATTGGGGATTGATTAGACCGCACATAGATGGATAGAAAGAGGACATGTAAAGACAAGTGTGTGGATGGATGGATTGACTTAAGTAAACAGGTGGATGGGTGGAGAGCAGATGGATGGATGTGTAGAGTACATAGATGGATAGCCAGAGAGGAAGGATGGATCAGTGTATAGAGTAAAGAATGAATGGATAAAGCTAATGGATGGAGGTGGTTTTAATGGATGGATAGGTGGAATTAATAGATGAGTGGATAGACAAGGTAGGTAGATGGATAAATGGGTGGATGGAATAGATTAATGGATAAATGGGTGGATGAGTAGAGTAGGTATTAGTAGTAAACGGATGAATGAATGGGCTGTTCTGGAGTATTGGATTGGAAGTATGGGGAGGGTGGATGGATGGAATAGATTGATGGATGATTTAATGAGTGGAAAGAGTATATGGATAGATGAATGGATGGAGAGGTTGAGTCCCAATAGATGGATGGATGGACGGACGGACGGACAGGGTAAATAAATAGTTGTATGGATGGAATAGATGGGTGGATGAATTGGTTAATTGGTAGAATAAATGAATGAAAGCACAGAGTTTATGAATGGATACATAGATGCATGGAGAGGTGAAGTCAATGGAAGGATGAAGTCAGTGGATGGATGGATGGATCTAGATTTTTATGTTTTATTTTGATATACTGTATTAATTCTGCAAGGGAAATTATACCCTCTGCATTTAACCCATCCAAAGTCAGCACATACATGTAAACAGTGAGCACACACACTCGGAGCAGTGGGCTGCCGCACACATTGGGGGCACCCGGAGAGCAGTTGGGTTCGGTGCCTTGCTCAAGAGCACTTCAGCCATGAAGGTGGAGGAAGGGAAGGTGTAGCTCACTCCCCCACCGCCACACATTTTTCCTGCTGGTTTGGGAATCGAACCAGTGACCTTTCGGTCCCAGAGCTGCTTCTCTAACCATTAGGCTACAGCTTCCCAATGGACGAAGTTAATAAATGGGTGAATGGTTGGGTTACCTATGGGGTAGATGAATGAATGGAATGAGGGTAAATGGATGGATAGGTAGAGTAAATAGAAGGATCGATCAATCTCTCTCTCTCTCTCATATCTCTCTCTCTCTCTCTCTCTCTCTCTCTCTCTTTCTCTCTTATATCCATCTACTCTGTATCTCTCTTTCTGCATGCATATATGTACACATATATATAGTATATATCTCCTCCTTCCCTCTCTTTGTATATATCTTTTCTGCGTCTCTCTCTCTCTCTCTCTCTCTCTCTATCTCTCTCTCTCTCCTCTCTCTGTATATCCATCTACTCTGTATCTCTCTCTCTGCATATATATATCCTCCTTCGCTCTCTCTGTGTATATCTTTTCTGCATCTCTGTATCTCTCTCTCGCTCTCTTGCTCTCTCTCTGTAGTTGGTGGTTTGTTTGCGTTGGTTTGCTGTAACAGGTTCCGTTAGCTAGAAAACACAGAGCCATAAATAAGACTGTGAATTACATAACGTTGTGTTTGAATTTGCAGGAGGTGTGTGTGTTGAAGAGGAGGTGAGGGGAGGCTTGGGAGGGTGTGTGGGTGTGTGTGTTTGTGTGAGTGAGTGCACAGTCTGTGTCTTAAAACCTTTGGAAGATTTTTGCTGATGGCTCACAGGCAGCATTGTGTGATAAATTTAATAAGAAAACATGGGTTACTATTTAGTGTGTTATGGTTGAGTTGAACGTGAATACACACACACACATACACACATACACACATACATGCATACATGCAGGTGGAGTCTAGCAGTGAGCTCACAGCTATATTCAAGCTGTTCCTGCTACCTCATGCAGTCACACTGTAAATAGATGACTTTTGTTACCTGGACAGCTAATGCACTGGTTTCTGGGATTAAACTGATACTACAGGGATTTATGAACATGAACGTTGTAAACATGTAGTTGGTGAGACTCCGACAATAGAGTCTTAACTCAGTATGCAGTAAGGGTGATGTAGCTAACAAGTGAAGGAAGTCTGTCCATGTGTATATGTACTAGTGTTACAAACATGCTAGGACATAATACTGGGTGACAAACCCCTCCACTCCAAAGGACAAGGACATAATGAGGATACTGTAATTATACCCCAACCCCCCAGTAACCATGTTTTTCCCTTTTAGAGCTAGCTGCTCCTGCGCCACGTGATGTCCGATAACGGAGAAGTGGAGGACAAGCCACCTGCACCACCCATGAGGAACACCAGCACCATGATGGGATCCGGTATCAAAGAGCCGAGCGCAATGAACCACACCTCCAAACCACTGCCACCCAACCCGGAGGACAAGAAGCGCAAGGACCGCTCTATCCGCTCCATTCTGACTGGAGGAGGAGATAAGAGTGAGTCAGGGATGGAGGGATGACATTGCCTGAAGTATCTGTGGTTGATAAAGAATTATTAACCCAATCATTAATCAGTCAAGTAATAAATAGATTTTTTTTAATTTTGGGGTTTCTCTAATATTATATACCCCTATATTCTATATTATATAATAACCAGTGTTTAAGGGCTGATGTTTTTCAGCCTGAGCGCTGCGGGTTAATCAGTGCAAAGTCATGAGCGGAGAATGGGTCGCATTTCAGCACGCCTGCGCTGTTAATTAGTTTCCTGGTAGCAGGTAGTTAACCTCACATAATCAGCCTGACCTCCACACAACACCAAGCACACAGCAGCTGACTAATACACATACACACACATGGTTTAATAGACAGCAAAGAATACATGAAGGACGGCACGGTGGCGTAGTGATTAGCATGTCCGCCTCACAGCAAAAAAACGGTCATGTGTTTTAGCCTCAGGCTTGAGCATTTCTGTGTGGGGTTTGTTTGTTGGGTTTCTTCCAGGTACCCTGGTTTCCTCCCACAGTCCAAAGACATGCACTTTGGGCTAATTGGTTGTTCCAAATTGCCCCTAGGTGTGTATGAGAGTGTGAATGGTTGCTTGTGTGTGTGTTGGCTCTGTGATGATCTGGCGAACTGTTCAGGGTGTACCCTGCCTTCTCCCAGTGTCAGCTGAGATAGGCTCCAGCCTCCCCCTGACCCTAGTAGGATTAAGCGATTTGGCAAGTGAGTGAAAATACATGAGTATTAAAGGAGCTGTGTCAAAAGTTGTCTAAATATGCCATTAATGTGAAAATCAAAAGGATGAATGGTCCTCCATAAAGCAAATTTCCTTGTATATAAATGATAAAATCTTGTTTGATAACACCATTTATGATATTTAGGCGATTTTTTACTTTAAACAACCATGACACTGCCTCTTTAATATTTAAAATAGCAATAAGGTGTGTGTGCGTGCATTATCAGCCTTTCTAAGTTCCAGCCCTCACCTATGGTCATGGGATTTAAATTGTGACCAATTGAACGAGATTGCTGATGCAAGCGGCCAAAATGAGTTTCATTCAGATGATGTCAGGGCTCAGCTTAGACATCCGGGGGGAAATCAGTTGAGGTGGTTTGGGTGTCTGATTAGGATGCCTCCTGGTTGCTTCGCTTTAGAGGTGATCTGGGCATGTTCAACTGCACAGAGGCCCTGGTGCAGGGATTATATATACCGTCTGGCCTGGCAACACCTGGGTTTCCATCCTAGACCTGTTGCCTTCTAGATAAGCATAGTAAAATGGATGAATGGATAGATGGATGGTCACCAAAATTAGACTGGAGCAACAGTTTTGCATTTTTTCCCTCTTGAAGTCACCACATACCATGACTGCAACATATGTGCAGAACTGTTCATACTCTACTTTTCCCAGAATAGTCATGTACAGTTCTATACGAACTTTATTTGATCAGAAAAAGTTTCAAAATAACAAAATCGCTGCTTTCTTTTACTTCTCCTTACCATCTGCTGCAAAAACGGGCAGCTCTGGATTAAATGGAGTGGAGACGATGGGCAGAATGAGTTACTCTCTCACTGTACATTCTCAAAGCATAGCTGAGCGTCACTGCTAACTGCGCTCGCTGCTATTGTCCTGATTAAATAGCACACCAGATTCCAACGTGTCATTCTCATTAGAGCTGCTGACGTGTTCTCTAACTTTCTTTCTTCTTCTGTGTCCCTCTACAGCCAATAAGAAGAAAGAGCGTCCAGAGATTTCTCTACCATCAGACTTTGAGCACACCATTCACGTGGGCTTCGATGCCGTCACCGGGGAGTTCACTGTAAGGGCTTACTGCATGGTCGCTTTAGCTGTCCTCATAGAGTTTGGGGTTTAATCACTCGGTTCAGACTTTTCACGTTTCAGTTCTTTTAAAAAAAAGGTTTTCTCTCTGGTGTCATCATGCTGTCCATCTTTCAGATCCACTTTCTCAGTTTCTGTGTGATTCACAGTATTATATAAAGTACAGGAGTATCTAATATATAACAGGAAGTTAAAGGGCGATGGTTAAACTGAGTAAATTACTCTTCCTACACCTCAGTGTTGTTCAGTGTATAAAGGAGTTTTTGGATTTTCCCCCATTTTTTCCCCCTTAATTTTTTAGTCGTATTCAATTCCCACCCATCAAGTCTTGCCTCTCATTCGACCCCCACCAATCAGGTAAAAAAAACATAAATTATAATATTAAATAAAAATTAATATGAGTGTTATTTATGAGATATTTTAGTGTTAATATTTAGTGAAATTTTAAACATAAAATACATTTATTTTCCAATTCTTTATCAACGTTCTATATGTTCCTTTTGATTAATAAAACAATATTTTTTTCCTTAATAGCCACAATAATTATTCAATATATTTGTAAAGGATGGAGTCATATATAATGGCATATTAACCAAAATATTCTTTTAATTAAATTTTTTTTTAAAAAGTTAACAAATTGACCTTTTGTTTATGAACATTTGTGAAGGCTGTAGTAAGCCCTTAATATAAAACAACAACAAAAAAATAAAAGTTGGACCTTTCTTGTTGAAATTGTTGGTGTAATTAATTTATATAATTATAATAATAATTATATAATTTTATTATTATTATTATTTTTTTTATAAACAACATTTGAGCTGAATGCTAATTACACTGCCACTCAGTGTAACCACATCCAACTGTACCCATAGCAGAGGACTCCATCCCTGTTCCTGGAGAGCTACCTTTCTGAAGGTTTTATCTCCATCCAAAATCTAACACACCTCTTTGAGGCGATCAAAAACTTGTTAAGACAATAATCAGATAGTCAGGTTTGCATGATTAGGGTTGGAGCCAAAGTCTTGAGGGAGGTAGCTGTCCAGGAACAGGGTTGAAGATCTTCCTCCTCTTGTGATGTCATGTGCATACTCTTCATTGTTCCTTATTGGGATGTAAGCATGCACATTCCCCCTCCATGACATGCGATGCTGCCACCCGCTTCTTTTCAAACTGCTGCGCATGCATATTTTGGGATGACCTAACACTCTTGAGGCAGAGTGCTATCCGTCCCCATGTATGAATTAAGCTCACAGACGCCCATAATTGGCTGGTGATCGCTGTGAGTGACTGGGAAGTGAGCGTATGCCATTTCTCCTTCCCATAAGAGCTTGGCCAATTAGCTCCCATGGACTTCCTGTCACGGATGGTTGTGGCATCAACCTGGATTTAAACTTGCAGTCTCTGGGTTGATAGTCACATACCTTGTCGATGCGCCACTCAGGAGCCCACGTTTTTAAAAAATGTTAAACTCATGCATGAGCTCTGCGTGAACCCAGATGCATAACAGTTGGGTAACGGAGCTTCCTTAACTCTCTTTAACAGGTTTAGTTTACAGTATACTACATGGAAACATAAAGAAAAGCAAACTAAGTAAAGATTTTTATGTGTCGGTGTAGGGTATGCCCGAGCAGTGGGCTCGTCTGCTCCAGACATCGAACATCACTAAGCTGGAGCAGAAGAAGAACCCTCAGGCCGTTCTGGACGTATTGAAATTCTATGATTCTAAAGAGACATCCAACAGCCAGAAGTACATGAGCTTCACCGGTGAGAGTTTTATTGTGCGCAATCATGGCCACACACACACACCACACTGACTAACAAGATCAATGTTTTATTCTATTCTTTACTCATGGGGTTTCTTTCCTGTCTGTTCTTTTTTCTCAGATAAAACTTTGGACAGTTACAATTCCTCCAGTCTTCCGGTAAGTCTTTAGTGACCATGTGTGCGTGTGTGTGGATGAAGTTTATCACAATTTCACACTGGCACACAGACAGAACATCAGTCCCAGTGGCTGCTCAGACATGTGCACAAATAATTACACACTCAGCTCTGTCAAATCATAACGTTAGTATATTTGAATTGAAGTATGAGGGCGGCACAGTGGCATAGTCGTTAGCAAATCCGCCTCACAGCAAGAAGGTCCTGGGTTTGAGCCTTGGGCTCGGGCATTTCTGTATGAGTTTGCATGTTCTCCCTATGCATGCTTCGGTTTCCTCCTACAGTCCAGAGACATGCGCATTAGGCTAACTGGCTGCTCCAAATTGCCCCTAGGTGTGAGTGAGTGAATGGTTGTGAGTGTGTTGGCCCTGAAACGATATCACCATACCTAAGTATCGACCACATGATACGATATTACCATACTTAAATACCGACCACATGATACATTATCATGATACCTAAGTACCGACCACATGATAGGATATTACGATACCTAAGTACCAACCACATAATACGATATTAGGATACCTAAGTACCGACCACATGACACAATATTAGGAAACCTAAGTACCGACCACATGATACAATATCATGATACCTAAGTACTGACCACATGATACGATATCATGAAACCTAAGTACCGACCACATGATACAATATCATGAAACCTCAGTACTGACCACATGATACAATATCATGATATCTAAGTACTGACCACATGATACGATATCACGATACCTAAGTACCGACCATATGATACGATATCATGATACCTAAGTACCGACCACATGACACAATATTAGGATATCTAAGTACCGACCATATGATACAATATCATGATACCTAAGTACTGATCACATGATACGATATTACGATACCTAAGTACCGACCACATGACACAATATTAGAATACCTAAGTACCGACCACATGATACAATATCATGATACGATGTCACGATACCTAAGTACCGACCACATGACACAATATTAGGATACCTAAGTACCGACCACATGATACAATATCATGATACCTAAGTACCAACCACATGATATGAAATCATGACACGTAGGTACCGACTACATGATACGATATCACGATACCTAAGTACCGACCACATGACACAATATCATGATACCTAAGTACCAACCACATTGATTAGGCCGCGACTGCCCCACCTGTCAAAATATGACATATCTTTTTTTTTTTTTGTGGCTAGGCCACTGTGGCTCTCAGCCCTTCATATCTTTTTCTTTTCACCAAAATGTTTTTTCCTTTTGGTTTATTTTGTTACACTCACTAATTGCTGAGGCACCTAATCCCACTAGTGTCATAAGGAGGCTGGACCCTATCTCAGCCATTAATGGGCAAAGGCAGGTTACACCCAGAATAGCTCGTCAGATCAGCGCATGCCCAACACACACAATGATTCACACTCAACTCACACTTAGACCTAGGGTCAATTTGGAACAGCCAGTTAGCCTAATGTGCATGTCTTTGAACTGTGGGAGGAAACCGAAGTACCCAGAGGAAACCCACGCAAGCAGAGAGCATGCAGAATCCACACCGAAATGCCTGGGACTTGAACCCAGGACCTTCTTGCTGTGAGGTGGATGTGCTAATCACTACACCGCAGTGCCGCTCTTATTTATTTACAGTCCTTGGGAATTTAACCCAAACCAAAGAGCTAACTTATTATTAAAGGCTGTAAGTGTACGCAGTAGACTGGTGTGAAGATGATTTTAGGTGACCAGAAATCCATATGAAATCTGCAGCCGAGGCTTCAGTGACATACACTCTACCGCAGGCACACACTCTTCCCTGTGAATCAGCGTTTTTTCTTTTTGCTTACTGTGCGATCTACACACAGTGTTGTCTGGGCTTTTGAGGAGAAGCATGATAGGACAGTTTTGTGTTGCTTTGTCTGTTTTCCTAAAGAAGACTTCAAAAAGAAGCCTAAGTGTAAAGTTAGCTTGTAGTGCCTGCCTCCTCAGCCTCCCTTTCCCTCTACAGAACTTCAAAGCTGTATCAGAAACCCCCGCCGTGGCAACCGTATCTGAAGACGAAGATGAAGACGAGGCCACGCCGCCACCCGTGATTGCCCCCCGACCTGAACACACCAAATCTGTGAGTAGAACTTTCTACTTTTGTTCCTGTTTTAATCCAGCTGACACTCGCATCACTCTCTCCTTTCTTTTACCCTCCCTCCCCCCTCCCATTTCTTCGCCTCTGCTCACTCAAGTTCTTTTCCCCTTACTTGTTTTCCCTCCCTCCTTCATGGCTCAGGTAGCTATGGTTGGGAACACTTTATAATGAGCAGTCTGAATCAGCCATGTGTGTCCAAGCAAAGTAAAGGAACAGATTTATGAAAGTTCAGGTTTATTTTTATTCCATGAAAATGCCACTCTGTGTACTTTGTCTCCACAGTGTTAGTGGAACAAAAACAGGAATTTTTTTGGGTATTCATCATGATGTGGGGACCTAAATCAGTTTACATAGTCACATTATGCTGACTTGTTGTCCTAATGGGGACAAAACACTAGTTGACATGACGTAATTATCATTACATTTTAGGCTGAAGACATGCTTTAATTTTAGGGTAGTGGTTATGGTTAGGGTAAGTCTCCTACTGTTGTGGAAGGGGAGGAGAGCAATGAGGAAGGATATGAGAATGATTTTGAAATTTAAGAGAGTGACGTGAAAGGGGAGGAGAGCGACGTGGAAGGGTAGGAGACTGAAGTGGAAGGGTAGGAGAGCGACAAGGGTAAGAGAGCGACGTGGAAGGGTAGGAGACTGAAGTGGAAGGGTAGGAGACTGAAGTGGAAGGGTAGGAGAGCGACAAGGGTAAGAGAGCGACGTGGAAGGGTAGGAGACTGAAGTGGAAGGGTAGGAGAGCGACAAGGGTAAGAGAGCGGCGTGGAAGGGTAAGAGAGTGGTGTGGAAGGGTAGGTGAACAACGTGGAAGGGTAAGAGAGTAGCGTGGAAGGGTAGGAGAATGACATGGAAGGGTAGGAGAATGACGTGGAAGGGTAAGAGAGCAACGTGAAAGGTAGGAGAGTGACATGGTAGGGTAAGAGAGCAGCGTGGAAGGGTAGGCTAGCAATGTGGAAGGGTAAGAGAGCAACGTGGAAGGGTAGGAGTGCAAAGTGGAAGAGTAGGAGAGCGATACTGAAGGGTAGGAGAGCAACGTGGAAGAGTAGGAGAGCGATATTGAAAGGTAAGAGAGTGGTGTGGAAGGGTAGGGAAGCGTCGTGGAAGGGAAGGGGAGCTACGTCGAAGGGTATGGGAGCGACGTGGAAGGGTAGGAGAGTGATGTGAAGGGAAGGTGAGTGAAGGTTTGAGAGGTTTGTCGGTGGGCACTGACTAAAGGACAGAAGGAGGGAAGTAAAGGACAAAACTTTAGGGGAAAAAAAAGGGAGTGACTGATGATCACAAGGTAGAGGAATGAAGGATTGACAGAAGGAGAGGAGGGATAGGAGGTTGGAGTAAAAGGGGAGGACCATGAGTACAGGGGAATTGAGCAACTTTCTTGCCCAGACTTCAGGGAACATGGGGCAACACGACAAATAGTCTTCCATCACCACTAGTCCTGGATGTCGGCTTGGCGTGTTCCAGCTTTAACTCGGTATTCGCCCTCTTGAGGGCAGCAGTGGTCATTTCACCTGCCTTTGCTACAAGTCGCTGAATTTCATTTACATTCCTGGTCTCTGGTTATCACAGCACTTCCAGTTTCATGCTGTGTGTATGCGTATTTAGGAGGCTTAGATGCTGATGTATTCAAAGATGATTACAGGAAGCTCGAGTTTACACTTTTTGCGATTAAAGAGGCCATACGGTGCTGCTGTGTTCGACAGCACTGATATGAATGTGGAACAAGTAAAGCCTCGTTAAACTTGGCTCTAAACCACAGCACACAAGATTAATGATCTGCTGAAATCTGAAAACACACAAACACACACAGAAGGCCCTGTCTGCTTTTCAGCACCAAATGGCTTATTATTTGAGAGTAGCTTTATTTTTATTGGGTCTTGACAGGTGGTGTCTGGACATTTTATTGATTTATTTAGCTTGCTTTTTATTGTGCATTACTGCTGTGATTGTTGCCCGAGAATAATTATAGCATTATTAATCTTCACATTGCCTTGGGAGTATGCTTGAGTGTGGCGCTGGTGGTTTAATGGTTAGGGTGCTGGGCTCATGATTGCAAGGTCATGGGCTTGCTTTCCTTTTAGACCCCCACCATGCTAAGACCCCTGGGCAAGGTTTTATTCACAAGTGTGCCTCTGTCCGCTGGGAAGGTAACCTGTGATGGACTAGCATCCCATTCAGGAGGAGTTGAACTCCTAGTCGCTTCACGCCACAGAAACCGGGATAAGCTTCAGCTCTGATGAGCCAGTAGGCACGGGTGGGTGTAAAAGCCCAAGAGTCTTTACCTACTGCTGTGATTGTTGCCCAAGAATAATTATAGCACTACTAATCTTCGCATTTCCTTCATATTATGTTTGTGTTATGGCTTTCAGAAACGCAGCGCTGTATATGTATGCGCATCTAATAATCAAGTCAGACAGACCTGTTTTCAACCGTAATGCACATTTCAGAATTTCACATTTCAGCAAGTTTGAAAGCCTCAGCTTCAGCGCACGGCAAGTAAATGTCCAGAAACCTAATATACAGTTTTGCCTCTGTGACCTTGAAAAGTAGGTCAAGGTCACTCACACACAAACTCATCTTAGCGCTTATAGTAGTGAGCCAGCATACCAAGTTTGTAAGGCCCAGCTTCAGCGCGCGGCAAGTAAATGTTCCGGAAACTAAAGTGTGACGGACGGACAGACGGAACCCATTCCTATAGCTCCCGTGCCGCTTTGTGAGTGGGAGCTAAAAATCTATCCTCATTTCCAAATCTTCATATAATGGCTTCAAAATATTTCCGCCAGTGTTTTGATCTATAACCTCTCTTTAATCCACCGCTTTTCATACTTTTACAAAATCACGTTCAGCTTTTGACTCATGTTATTATCTACCCAATGTCCAGCTTCGGGAGGCGGGTGAAGTGTGTAACATGTCACTAATGTAATTACAACCAGTAAGTGTCATCTTGTAGTCTGTTAAAATTAAGAGTTAAAGAACAAAAGCATCTCAGGGGGCCCCAATTCTTAGAGGAGCAGGTTTAGGAGCGAAAGCGAATCTCAAAACCATCAGGGAAAGTGAGGGGCTGCTTTGTGGCAACTGGTCAGGCTGGTGGTGGTGGTAGTGTAATGGTGTGGGGTATACACACACTGAGCCAAACATCTGGTGAAACATTTCAAACACGGTCAGGCCCATGGCCTCCACATTCACCAAATCTGAATCTAATAGAGCATCTTTTAGGTATATTGGGAACCTTGGAGATTCTGGTCAGGGTTGAACATTGGAATGTTTCCAGCACCCTGCGGAATCAGTTAAAAGATAGTCCTGTGATGTATTTTAAAATAATTTGTACATTTTATTGTAGTTTCTCTTTGCCCGTGATCTGAGGTGAATCTGACTGTATGCGTGATATCACACTGATTCAGTTTATCTTCATTTACACCACTGAGTAAAGCTTGGGTTTCTAGACCCAGGCAGCCACTCTAAATGGATTAAAGACATGAGGCTGCGTGTTTTCTCCGCAGTCGGAATAATGAGTATGCTGATGCTCCACTCATCTCCTGCTGGAGTCAGAGACGAGGAACGCCACGCCGGCATTTGATTTAGACCTAACACTACAGGCCTTTGTTCTGAGATTAAGGATAAAGAGCTTTGCTTGGACTCAACACTTGGACTGGAGGTTCCTCGGTCTGTTTTGGTGTGTGTTGTTAGCGTGTTTGCTAGCAACAAACTTAGGAATTTGTATAAGAAGATTTCTCTCTCTCTCTGTCTCTCTCACTTGCTCTCTTGGCGCCATGGTGCCACAGTACATTAACATCTGACTGCACCTGACTTCCCTCTTGGTGTTTTTTTTTTTCCCGGTCTCCTAAGAGAAAACACATGGCATTCCTTAAAAAAGATCTAGGTCAAAATAACATCACAGAAGAAGGAGAAGGCACAGAGACATCAGACAGATTCGCCAATTACTTTCCAGCCTGACTGATTTATAAAAGCAGTTCAGCCACTTCAGGCAGGGTACATTAATATTTTGATCTGGATGTGGTGACATGGGTGGGGTAGAGTGGATCCCACCCAAAAAATAAAGCTCTTCACCACAATTTTCAACACGGCTCTGACCTCTAGAGTGGAATAACAGAAAAGCAATCACTCTATTAACAAGCGGTTGTGAGTTTAAATCCTGATGATGCAATAGATGTCTTCGGCCAGGAGTCCAACTGAGGAGACCGGGTGTGGTCAGCTTTAGCGTGAGCAGAAGTTTGATGACGTGTCCGGTTTTAGGCATCTCAGAGAAAGACCAAACTGGGACACAAAATGAGGTTTATTCTCCCCTAAAGATCTGTACATGCTGCTACGGCAGATTAATGTACCCCTTTCATGTCAGTCAACCAACTCTTTCCCAGAATGTCCAGCATTTCTCTGGATCCGTCATCCATGACTTGCTGTGTATTCTCGAATAACTAATTTCCATATTTCCTGCCACTGGATTCACCCCTTACTCTGCATCATTTTAAATATTTAATTCCGTGTATGTCTGCCTGTAAATATTTGACCCTAACGACTTTCTGTTTTTGTGTCTTTCATTTGTCTTCTTTCTGTAACTCGATAGGGTTGTAAATGGGGGGGGGGTGTCAATGAATAAATGTAATGAAACTGAAGCTCAGCAGTGCATTCCCTGAAGCTTTTTGCTGCCTCTCCACAGATTTACACCCGCTCGGTAATCGAGCCACTGCCTCCCACCCCTGCCAAAGATGCACCCCCGTCTCCCGTCTCTCCTCCACCTGCCGAGGGGGGCAGTACCACTCCAGCGGCCTCCTCTACTACAACACGCGCTGCAGACAAGAACCGCAAGAAAAAGATGTCAGACGAGGAGATTCTGGAGAAACTGCGTAAGTGTTTTTGGATCTTAGTCTGCTAAAAATGCCTCCAGGCTCTAGAGACCAAATTGTCTTGTAGTTCACTGACTTCCTATTTGTATTTCCTTGAAAGCACATACACAAATATCTTATAATTGCATCATTTTTATGATGTGTAATAACTTACACAAATTAGCGAGTTGAAAACGTCATCTGTGAAGTAGCATTGTGTAGCTAGAAAGATTTAACCATGGACGACTTTTGGGAAATTATAGCTATTTAAAACTATAATGAATTAAAGTATCATCACATGCTTTAGCTCGGTGTTCATTCAAACCTTAAATTTTAGTGTCTTCTTCATACATTGGCCTTGCAAAACCAGCTGACCAAGTGCAAAACTAAACAAGCAAACCTGTCTCCCCTTCTAATCTTGGTTAACTGACTTTAGCGATTTGGCTCATTATTTGGTCTTGGGTACATTCTGGGGGACATTTATTAATATTTTTAAAACCGTAAAAACAATAAAACTTCTTCTTAATTTACAGAGTTAGGACTCTAAAGAAAACAATAATGTTCATTAAAAGTTAATATTATCCACAGAATCAATTCTAAAGCCACTTTAAATTAATGTCACATAACATTGACGGACACATCACGTAACATTGTCACCTGTGGCCAAAATCATTTGTTTTGAGTAGCTCTGTATCTGTTACAATCACATAGGTTTTTAATACTGTATACACATTTCATGTTAATATTGTTTCCAAACATTCTGCCAATTTATAGTTTTGTTACAATATATGTCACTTAACACGACAGACTCTGCTTGTCCGTAAAGATTGTTATTTTCGAGGGAAGTCGGCAACTTTGAGACTAAAACTGGCATTTCTTTTTTGACAAAACGTCCAAACAAAAAATATTACACTGCTGCTAGAATGTTTTCATGTTTAATATGTAGTGACATAATTTAAATACAATCTGCACAGTCTGAATCCATTATATTACATCAACATTATTTGTGACAAAAAACCCATGAATGCACGTAACTTACCTCCTCGCAGTGGCTCATGTAACCAGCCATACGGACAAACTTCTCTCGTTTGTAAGCCGGCCCCACGTGGCAGAAGGAAGCTGGAAAAGTGTCCACTGAGCATGTCCAGAAGGGCAACCAATGCTATCTGAGTGCAACCAAATGCTACCTTCTTTCCAGTTTACTAAAACCAAGTACAGATATTTGCCGGTATCTACATCATATAGACCAAGATATCAAATATATGCATCTTGACAGGCGTTACGATCAGAGACCCATCTCATTAAAAAGGCGATTTTTTTGGGTCAGAATATTACAAAATTAACAAAACCACACATTAAACATCCTTTTCACACTCCAAAATAATTTTTTTGTAATAAACCAGTAGTACGAATTTGTAATATTTATTTGTGAAGCCGGTAACTGAACTTGATCAGATATGTCCGACTTTCATGCCGGAAAATCTGCAATTTTAGAATGAATAAAGTCAAAAAAGAAAGCAGCTGTGCTTTGTAATATACTGAAATTGTCTTAACTATTATTTTGACTTACACTTTAAACCGTTATTAAGTTGGACATCCAACTGCATGGAAATATAATTTAAATTTAGATTTTTAATATTACATGTGCAAATGGGGCCAAGTTCAAATAAAGAGCCATTTACGTCACTCAGAAAACCTCTGTGATTTCTATTTAAATAATCCCTCAGGTGGTGGGGACGGTACATGATGCTGTTACCACTTTTATATCTGGGGCAGGATGTTCAGGACTCCTTCAGTTATTTCTGGTGGTTTCCGCTACTCCCTCGACTATTTTCAATGGTTTCTGCTATTTCTGATGGTTTCTACCGCTCTCTTAACTATTTATGGAGGTTTCTGCTACTCCCTTGACTATTTCTGATCCTGTCTGCTATTTCTGATGGTTTCTCCTGGTTCCCCAACTATTTCCTGCGGTTTCCGCTGCTCCTTTGATTATTTCCGGTTATTTCTGCGATTTCTGCTACTACTTCTGGTGGTTTCTGCTACTACCTCGTCTATTCCAGATGGTTCCTGCTATTTCCGATGGTTTTCACTCCTCCCTCACCCATTTTCCGGCGGTTTCCACTAACACTGAGGGTTTCCCAAGTGCCTGCCATGTCGCTGTTTAGGATCACTATTTAAAATGTATAAATTAGTGTAGTTTTCTTTAATGGCAAATGTCTACATTTATACTCAGGAAGCCCAGAGAATGTAATATTATACTTCACTGCTTTCTGGTTTGGTTGGATACAAATTCCAGTTCACACCCCCACCCACCCTGTGCTGCCGCATTTCTACAAAAAGTTAAGATTTCTCTACAAAAAAAACGGTGCTTAATGCACGTGAGGCTCTATTTGTATAGCGGAAACTGACAGAAATAGCTGAGGGAGTCCTGAATCCTGAGTTCCTTTTCGCAGACACAGTTTTAAGGTGTATTTAGTGATATCACTAAAACTAAGTTATTTATTACACTGTTGTCTGACAATGACTAACACTTCCTGAATGACTAACTTGTATATTTTTCTGCAAGATTCAAGTTTTTCTTTAAGAATCTGTATTTTATTAATACACTCATGCTACAGATGCACTCAAGTCACCCTCTGCTGGTAAGAAAGGGACGCTACTTTAGAGCCCATCCCTCCTCCAGTGTGTCTTTCCTCCTACTTCTTTCGGTCAGGACTCCTGAAGTGTCCCCTGGTTCATGGTTGCCAGGCTTGTCCACTGAATTAACAAACACTCCTATTGTGTGTGTGTGTGTGTCATGCATCATAAACCATATCCACAGCCTTTACCAAAACACTCTGTCCACAACCTTTGCCCCCCCCCCCCCCCTTTTTCTTTTTTCTTTCTTTTTTTAAAACACTGTTTCTCTGAAGTTTTTGTTTTCGGTTAATGGCTGTACCATTGAATAGACTGTAATGTACTACATGGGTGATGTCCCAAATGTCTGCTCTACAGACAAAACACACCAGTCAAATACTAGGCAATACTAAGTTAATACTAAGTCGTAGTCCTAAGCAGCTGTGAAAAAACAATTAGCGGGGGAAACAAATAATTGGAAAGCTGTGGGTACATACTTAAAGTAAAAATCAGTTGAACAAGCACGAGCGATGAATACCTGAGAAAAGTACCTAAGCAGGCTTTCCTAGGTCCCATAATCACACATGCATGATGTCCCATCTATCACCACCCACACACCTGAGGTCAGGCTAACTTCCATATATGCTAAAACACTCTGGCACATGTCTTTCGACTTGGCCTTATAGGGAAACACTCATTTAGTTAATTAAAATATTGTTAATGTACAAGGCACCCAAGTCTTAGACTTTCTGTGACTTAGAATCTTTTTTTCACTCAATTTATTAATAGGATTATCAGAGTTTTTTGAGAGAGGCACCGTGGCGTAGCTGTTGGCACGTCTGCCTTGCAGCGAGAAGGTCTTCGGTTTGAGTCCCTGGCTTGGGCTTTTCTGTGTGGAGCTGGCATGATTTTTATTGCGCATGCATGGGTTTCCTCTGGGTACTCTGGTTTCCTCCAAAGACAGGCACATTAGGTTAACTGGCTGTTCCAGATTGTCCCTAGGTGTTGTAGGAGAGTGTGATTGTGTGATTGTGTGTGTGTGTGTGTGTGTGTGTGTGTGTGTGTGTGTGTGTGTGTGTGTGTGTGTGTGTGTTGGTCTGGTGATCTGCTTGAAGGTGTACCCTGCCACCAATTTTCTTTAAATACACCTATCCAGGACCAGGAGTCCATGGCCGAACAGTGTGTGTGTGTGTGTGTGTGTGTGTGTGTGTGTGAGTGAGTGAGTGAGTGAGAAAAATACTCACAAACAAGATGGAACATCCCTAAATACTAAATCCGATTGAACATGCATGTTTGTGTCTGATGAGGTTTCTCCGTCTCTGTGTTTAGGGAGTATAGTTAGTGTGGGTGATCCAAAGAAGAAATACACACGCTTTGAGAAGATTGGACAGGGGTGAGTCTTCTTTTACATTTATATCAACAGTGGCAAACTTTTACAAAACACCTTTTTAAAAACCTCGCAACCTTTCTCTCTCTTTTTTTTTTTTCTTCCACAATCTCAGGGCGTCTGGAACGGTCTACACAGCAATAGATATCGCCACAGGACAAGAGGTAAAAGGAGACGCTCAGAGATGCTAAGACAACAATGTGGCTTTCAGTAGCTCTTGATGTGTGGGATTTCATGAAATGAAAGCAGGTTGTTACTCAAGGGCCACTCTCATGCTGGAGGAGAGAATGAACGACGAAAAAAAAGAGGGAGAATGAGAGAGAGAGAGAGAGAGAGAGAGAGAGGCCTAATGAGCTTTGTGAATGCCTTCTTTTTTTGTCGTCCCCCAACCCCAATGCCCCTCTAACACGGCGATAAAGGTTTTCTGGTATTGTGTCGGCTTTTAGGTGGCCATCAAGCAGATGAATTTGCAACAGCAGCCCAAGAAGGAGCTCATCATTAACGAGATCTTGGTCATGAGGGAAAACAAGAATCCCAACATCGTTAATTACCTGGACAGGTAAGATCACATCCATGATTTATTTATTTAAAGGTTTTTTTTTTGTTTGTTTGTTTTTTTGGAACATGAGACACTTTATGCTGATTTTGTCTGGCCAGTGTCCCGGGTTTTTTTGTTTATTTTTTAAAATAGGATATATAATCAAGGATAAATAATATATAATCTATATATTTATTCTTTTTTACATTATTAAATGAAATTTAAAAAATTATGTACAAAGTTAAAAAAATGTCTTCCTTTTGTTTGTTTGAAATGTTTTTTTAAATTATTACATTTAAAACTTTACCTTCCTATGATCAGAAAATTGCCGGGACAGTAGCGTAGTGGGTAGCACGTCCGAGATTGCTTGTTCTCCGTGTTTGTGTGGGTTTCCTCCGGGTACTCCAGTTTTCTCCTACAGTCCAAAGACATGCACAGTAGGCTAACTGGCTGTTACAAATTGCCTAGGTGTGAGTGTGAATGTGAATGGTTGCGAGTTTGTTGCCTTGTGATGGTCGGGCAAGCTGTTCAGGGTGTATCCTACCTTCGCCCCGTGTTGGCTAAGATAGGCTCCAGCTCCCCCGCGATCCTAATAGGACTAAGTGTTTCAGATGATGTGTGAGTGATTGAAAATTATATTTAATAAATGAATGAATAATTCCAAACGTAGTGTTTAAGACAAAAGTATATCTTCGCCAGTAAGAAAGCAACTCTGTATACGGAGGTGTGGTGATTTTTTTTTTTTTAGTACCCAGACAATATTTGACTTTCCACATCTTAAGGCCTTCTAGTCTTTCCTGCAAGTCCTTGTCAGTATAACATTGTTATGGCAGGTCTATGAAGTGTTACCCGTTACTATAGATACCACCCCTTCTCTAAGCTATAATGTTCCCATGGGAGTAGATGGATGGATTTTGCCGTCTTTAAAGTTGCGATTCCATCTCAGCAGTAATGTACTGCCCCAGGCTGTCCCTGTGTGGTTGCCGTAGTTATTCTTTGTAATGCACTGTGTAACCATTGTGCTGTCTGGTTGCCATAGTTACTTGGTTGGCGACGAGTTATGGGTGGTGATGGAGTATCTGGCCGGAGGCTCTCTAACTGACGTGGTGACGGAGACATGCATGGACGAGGCACAGATCGCCGCTGTGTGCCGAGAGGTGAGTGATGGTTTAAAGTAGTTTAAAAGAGCTAGAGGTATACACTCACGTAAAGACGTGTTTATAGCTCAAGTGGACTAGAGTAAGGAAGTGTGTGTGTGTGTGTAGTGTGAGGGAGGGAGAACAACCAAGTAGAGCGAGGGGCCTGGTGTGTAGACCTGCTGTAAAGTAGTGTTAAAGGTAGTCCAGAGGATTAATGTCAGGTAGAGAGCTTAAAAAACTATTGTTATAACCTCCGTCCCTGCAGTGGTCTGGCGAGCTGTCCGGGGTGTACCTTGCCTTCGCCCAGAGTTGACTGGGATGGGCTCCAGGCTCTTCGCATCTCTAATAAAAGATAAAGTGGTTCAGAAAATGAATTAAATGTTAACAGTATTTTAAAAAAGAAGTTAATAAAGAAGTATAGTCAGCTTACAAAAACAAAAAAGTATGTTAATGTATTCCAAGGGGCCTAGTGTAAGGTAGTGTAGTCAGCTTGAAAAAACTATTGTAAAGTTTCTTGATGTAGTCCCAGGGACCTACTGTAAAGTAGTGTTGTTGAATTGAAAAAAACTATTGTAATGTAATATTAATGTTGTCGAAGGGACTTAGTGTGGTAGCCCTGGAAACATAAACAAATGACTGTAAAATTGTGCAATGTCAGAATATGAACGTTACCTGAGGTAACCTAGTGGACCAAGTGTAAAGGAGTGTAGATGATTTGAAAAAACTTTTGTAAACATGTAGTCAAAGGGGCCTAGTGTAAAGTAGCTTTGGTAACATAAACAAAATACTGTAAAATAGTGTAAGGTCTCAGAATACAAATGTTAGCTGAGGTAAATGAGTAGTGAAGTAAGTAGTGAATGTAGTAAGTGGAAATAAATATAGAATTTCCAAACAACAAGTTCAAAGTGGAATAGAATAAAATTTAAGAATACAGAAACTGCCTAAAACTTCAAAAGGGTTTAAAGGGTTAAGCAGCCTGAAGATACTACTGTAAAGTAGTGTAATGTAGTCAGAGTCTACTAGTGTAGTGTAAAGTAATGCAGACACCATGAAAAGTCCACTGTAAAGAGTGTAAAGAGTACTAGCCTAGCCTAGCCTAGCCTAGCCTAAAGTAAGCTCTAGTGTAGCCTGTAAGAATTAAATTTAAGAGGTAAAGTCAAGTGATGATTTCTGCGATGACTAACTCTTTATTGTGAAATAATTTGTACTGTTCAAAATGATCGAGTTGAGTGTAAATGAATTTATGCAGTGTGAAAAATATACTATAAAGAAGATCAGTTTAGTTCAGCTGAAGGGACCTAGTGTAAAGTAGTGCAGATTGTCCTAAAGTCTACTGAAATGTAATGTTCCAAGGAGACCCGTGTAAGGTAGTTTATATTGCCTGGAAGAGTTAAGCTTAAAGTAATGGGTGTAGCCAGTGAAAACTTGCACGAGGTCCCGAATTTCGCCTGAGGGGACTTGTAAGAGGGTGGGCTGAGAAGTTCCTAGTAATCTATCTCACCATCAGAAGGAAAGCTTCTATACCACAGGTGTCAAACTCAAAGCCCACAGGCCAAATCCAGCCCTCCAACTCATTTTATGTGGTCCTCAAAAGCTTTTAAACTATATTATTATTGTACGTTCTTTGCATCAATTATTACGATAAAATGTAATTCCTCATCCATCCACCAGGCGGAGCCAACCTATTTCAAATAAACAGCTAGCCATTCACGACTCAGGAAAAATTGAAAGCTAGCTTGTCAACATCAAGCATTGTGAGGGATGGGATAGATTGCCTAGATTGCTGTTATTATATCTAACACATCAAGTAGGAGACTTGTTGTTGTGAGACATCACAAGATATAGGACTACTGCAGATTTCTAGATTTATTTAAAAAATTTTCTTGTGTGTGTGTGTGTGTCTGCGTGTGCGTGTGTGGGTGTGGGTGTGTTTAGTGTCTACAAGCCCTGGAATTCTTGCACTCCAACCAGGTGATCCACAGAGACATCAAGAGTGATAACATCCTGCTGGGAATGGATGGCTCCGTTAAACTCAGTTAGTACCCGGCAGTTAACTCTGCATTACTCCTGGAGGAATTTGATTACTGCATGTTTAAGATGGAGCGGCACAGTAGCGTAGTGGTTAGCACGTCGTCCTCACAGCAAGAAGGTCCTGGGTTTGAGTCCCGGGCTCAGTGAGGGTGTTTCTGTGTGAAGTTTGCATGTTCTTCCCGTGCTTGCATGGGTTTCATCTGAGTCCTTAGGTTTCCTTCCACAGTCCAGAGACATGCACATTAGGCTAATTAGCCATTCCAGTAGGTCATCATCATTTCTTTAACCGCTTAATCCTAATTAGCTTAGCTTAAACCCTCACTCACTGCTTAATAATAATTAGGGTTGCGTGGAGGCTGGAGCTCATCTCAGCCAATACTGGGCAAAGTTGGGGTACACCCTGAACAGTTCGCCAGACCATCACAGAGCCAACATACACACAGCCATTCACATTCACACTGCTGACCTACCAGTGCAGCTAACTGGGTTATCAAAGGCCAGCCATGTCTCTCACTGTCTGTGGTGAGAGGCATGTAAAAGAACCATTGCTGTCATTTGTAAAGAGGAGGCCATTGGATTGCCGTCAGCGTGTTTCTGCCCTACGATGGTCTGGTGAGCTGACCAGGGTGTACTCTGCCCTCACCCAGAGTCGGCTGAGATGAGCTCCAGCCTCCACGCAACCCTAATTATTATTAAGCAGTGAGTGAGGGTTTAGGACTCTGTTTCCTTTATCAGTTTGCTTCTATGAGGGGTGCTGTTGAGAGCTTGCACCAGCAGGGGGTACAGTGGTATCATTTAACTCTCAAATTCTAACATTGGAAATGTGCACTGTGCCATACAGAGCTTCAGCCCTGCACAGTTTAGCATTTTACACTGTAGTGATGCTCATTCTCAAGCATAGTTTTATCCAGTCTACACTGTTGCTTAAAAGTTTTGATACCCTGTCACTAGGTCCTAAGGTAGCACTAGTACTCATGCATCAGTATATCTCATTCAGTGTTCCAGCTAGGATTTTGTGAAGGCATGGTGCAATAGGGCAATAGAGGGCACACTGCATGGGGCTTAATTATATTAATGTATTCAACTTTTTTGTGTGAATGAATTAATATTTGTTATTATTGTTTACATATCATATATCAACAATAATTACAAATAATAATTCATTCACACAAAAAAGTTGCATAAATTAATACAATTAAACAGAAAAACAATTACATTTAAACATTAAAAGTAATATTTTTATAAACATTAAAGTAAAATTCAGTGCATTAATTAAACACACATACTGATATAATTATATGACAAATTAGGAATCTTTAATTTGAAATGTGTTATTTTATTCATGGAATATGCAGTTTAAGTGAAGTTTTATTTAGCATTGCATTGCTTATAAATTACACTGATCAATTTATTTCTTTACATCATGATTCTCAGTTAAATGTTATCATTGATTAAATATTCATTCATTCATTCATTCATCTTCTTCCGCTTGTTCCGAGGTCGGGTCGTGGGGGCAGCAGCCTAAGCAGTGAGGTCAAGACGTCCCTCTCCCCAGCCACTTCCTCCAGCTCTTCCGGGGGGATGCCAAGGCGTTCCCAGACCAGCCGAGAGATG
>JAQMYF010000001.1:77632432-77653385 GCA_030014195.1 Neosilurus mollespiculum
ACAGCCAATTAGCCTACTGTGCATGTTTTTGGACTGTGGGAGGAAACCGGAGTACCTGGAGGAAATCCACGCAAGCATGTGGAGAACATGCAAACTCCACACAGAAACGCCCGAGCTGGGAATCGAACCCAGGATCTTCTTGCTGTGAAGCGGACGTGCTAACCACTGCGCCACCGTGCATTATTATGTTTCTGAACTCTTTCAGGCAGGACAACACCCACTGTGTGTTGGTGCTTTTACAACTTATGGCTACGCCTGTCGTTTCGTGCCATTAATCCTTTAGAGGATTTGTGTGACCTCTGGACTTCAGTTTGGATTGAGGTTGTTTAAGCTGAGGATGATCAGGAGTAAACGCATTTGATGTTGCCTTTCACCTGATGTAACGTTCCATTAGGAAATGAGACATGAGAAGTGTCTGACTTCATTTCAACCTTGAAGTGTCGCTTATATGTCCTGCTGAGAGCCGGAGAACCCACTGCAAAAACACCATTCCAAATGTCTTATAATCTATTAGCTAATATTTAATCTATTGGTCTAATATTTTCTGTTCTAAGATTACAGTGAGTTAAATATATAAACTTATGCGGAACGGGAGTCCATGGGAGCTAATTGTCTAAGCTCTCACGGGAGGGAGGGATGGCATATGCTCATTTTCTTGTCACTCACAGCCAATCATGGGCATCTGTGAGCTCATTCGTACAAGGGGGTGGATAGTGCTTTGCATCCGAGTGTGTTAGGCCGACTTTGAATGCGCATGTGCAGCAGTTTGTAAAGATGAAGGTGGCAGCATCGCATGTCAGGGAGGGGGCATGTGCATGCTTACTCCCCTCCCTGGTTGGTGGTGGTTTTATGTGATAGGGAAGGCAATACAAAAGAAATTGGGCACAACTAAAATTAGGTACAGAAAATTGGTTTTAAACCCCCCCCCAAAAAAACAAAAAAAACAAAAACAAAAAAAATGAACATTTTGAAGTGACACCAAACTTCTGCATGGTACATATATAACATATGAGTTGATAATTTCCCTGTGTGTGATGATACTATACTGAGAGTGATTGTTAAACAGCTTTTACTCTGATGGTGGTCATGAGTCATGAATTTAAGTTGATTTTATATAAGATTCCATTTCACAACGCTATTATATATATGTAGCCTGTAGCCTGCAGGTGGAAAAGACTACATGTGGTGGATTGTGGCAGACCTTGTGGTTATACTTATGTGGCCTTGAATGTCTAGAGTGCTCCCAGAGTGATGTGTTATTTTATATTATCGTTATCATGATAACTACCTCCTGTCCAAAACTAGTTGTTCACTGCTGACAGTTTCACTTGGAAACATTTTGAAAAAAGAAACATGTGAAAGGGTTACCTAGGCAACCAGAGCTGGCCGTGAGCGCTGATTCACTTGTATTGCGAGGCGATTTGCCGGTCGCTCGTTGCTCATCACTGTCTTTCATTACAACTCTGCACCTCTCTGTTCTATAAACCTGCTTCATCCCCTTTAAACTGAGACCTCTTTTAATTTTGTCGTCTCTCTGTTAGGTCTCCTGCATGATGGACTGACCCTTCATCTGTTAGCTGTGTAAATCCACTTTCTGCTGTGGTGTCTGCGCGATTGATTGTGGGCGACCCATGGGCCGCTCTCCTATCAGCCTGTCAACACTGAAGCTGGGGAGGTTAAAGGTCATTCGCAGGCAGCTGCTTCAGCGCTATGAGCACCATCCATTCGTCTCCTGCCTGGCTGGACTCTATGGCTGCCAGTGGAGGCGCTATCAGAGGGCGAGAGCCCAACCTGGGGAATGCTGCTGTAGTGGGGTGAGAACTCTTTCACACTCTCTCTCACACACACACAGAGCAGCACTTTAATAATCAGGAGATATTGCCGAGAACGTTCTGTCTGAGCCTGTCCTAAACACAACCCACACCATCAAGTAGAAACCAATCCTGTCTTCGGGAAGAACAAGATTTTATTGAATCTTGAACTAAACCTGACCACCATATACTAGAGAAATGCTAAAGCCTCTATAGCACCTGATGAAAATCACATAGTCACTAGATCATCAGTAAACAACATGAATTATGTGGCCAGAGCATGCATGAATACATAACGGTGTGTTCAGTTCATGTCACAATGGAAAAAAAAAACGGGTTCCTAGTTTCTTGATCATGGCGAAGTTGTTGGTGCCTAAAAGCTGTTATTCATATCTCAGAGAGCGCTGATCTCCTGAGATGTTCACGCTCACCGGTCTCTACCCAGAACAGTGCACAAAATACAGTGGGAGGAAACACCTAATAAATGAGAGCGGTCTGAGGAGAATGGGCAGACTGATTTGAGCAGTCAGGACAGATACAGGAAGTCAAATAGCAGTCTTTACAACCGTGGCAAGCAGAAAATAATCTCAGACTGGGCTAGAACATCATAAGTTACTACAAGTGAAATGTGAGGGTACACTAGGTGTGGGCTCACTAAAACTGGACTGTTGGTGATAAAAAAAAAAATCTGTGTCTACAATCTTGCTTCAGTCTTTCCACATAATTTTAAAATCTAGAGAACGTCATGCACGTAAACCCGAAGAGTTCCTAAAACCACTCAAATCAGCTCGTCTGATACCAACAACACTCAGCAGATCATACTTCACTCTTTCTGATGTATAATACGAAAGTTAGCTGTAGATCCTGACCTGTATCTGATTGTATATGATTGGCTGATTGGATAACTGCCTGAATGTTCAGGTGAACAGGTGTTCCTAATAAAACGAATTGTAGCTGTATGTCGTTACACAGAATAGGCTACGAGTTATTCTAATTGTATATTGATAAATTGCTTTTACCTTGAGCAGTAAGCTTGCACGCTCTCCCCACGCTTGCATGAGTTTCCTCCGGGTACTCCAGTTTCCTCCCATAGTTCTTTTTTTAAAATACTTCTTTTTTTTTTTTTTTTTTGCACGTCAGGCCGATTGGCTGTTTCAAATTGCACCGGATGTGAGTATGATTGGTTGTATGTGTGTTGGCCCTGCAGTGGTCTGGCCAGCTGTTCAGGGTGTACCCCGCCTTTGCCCAGTGTCGGCTGAGTTGGGCTTCAGCCTACCCCATTTGACGAATGAATGGGTGTTTTTACGTTTTCCCTATCTCCCTCTGCTTTATTAGAAACAGCTTAAGGTGCACTTTGCCTCGATAATATTCTGATGTTATTTTGATGGAAATTAAGAAAACATCGGTAAACATTGGACATCAGAGGACATTGTAGAATTTCGGGGAAAACTTCAGGGAAGAGTGAAATATTTTGGGAAAGAATCGGAGAACACTGGTACACATCAGTAGTGATTGGTGTAACATTGGTATAATTTTTGGGAAAAATAAGTTAAATTTTTTAATTGGTAAAATATTTGAAAAAATAGGAGCATCATCAGGAGCCTCTCCGGTCACATTTCTGATAAATTCACACTTTTTTATTTATTTATTTATTTTTATTTTTATTTTTTTACAAATATTGGAGACAAATCCGAACAACATTGGAGTGACATCAGTATAGACTGTAATGACATTGGATGAAACATCAGAATCACATTGGAATATGATCGACTCACATCGGGATCATGATGTATATCGTATGAGCTCACCTTTCCTCGTATTTGCTGATTTCATGAACAAGGAATCGATCACACACTCTGCTGCCCCAGTCTGTGTTTTATAAAAACACTTCCTTCAAATAGTTCTCCTCTACTTCAGCCCCAAAACAGCCTTTCAAATAACAGTTTACTTTTCAGTGACATCATGACATCTTCTAGCTAAAGAGAGATGAAATTCATTCACACTATAAATGATTCCAGTGCCGGTCCTCAGACAGACGCCGTCACGGTTGTATATTATTTTGTCATTACTGAACGCTGTTTGTTTTTGTCTGTGTGTTCTTCCTGATTGTTTATTTCAGTTGGAGTGTGTTAGTTTTATCCTCCTCGTCATCACGTTTTTCCTGACACTGGTGTTCCTGTATTTCTGGAGCGAGGCTCGGAATGACTACGATGACTTTGATTGGTGAGTACGATATACGATTTTCCAGGAAAATCTCAAGTTTATAGTGTTTTAATGGGATATGTGTGTATATACAGTCAGCTCCATAAGTACTGGGACCGTTCTAAGATTTTAGTAATTTTGTCTCTGGACACCACAGTGGATTTGAAACACATCAGTTAAGGGGTGATTAAAGTGTATACTTTAGCTTCATGGCTGGCACATGGCATTGTGGCGCCCGAAGTGAAATCCTGTTTTGGTGCCCCCAACAGCTTCTTGTGCCAAGAAGCATATTTCCGTATTCTTAGCTTATGTTTTTGCCAGCGTTTATTTGTTTGTCTGTTTGTAAACAACTCTGCGATAAAGTTATGAACGGAATTTTCAGGGAAGGTGGAGAATGATTCAAGGAACAAATGATTAGTTGATGAAGGGAAAACAGTAGAGAGACTGTCCTTCTTTGGTGGAGGTTTGCGCTCTCTGAGTGCTTCTAGCTATTAAATGATTTCCTCTCCTCTCAGGTTTAATTTCGGGAATATGGGCTTCTGGTTTCCCTGGTCAATGGTGCTGCTGGTGGTGTCTGCAGCACTCTTCACCTACATTGCCGTCCTGCTGGTGAGAATGTAGAACTGCAGTACTAAATATTGTTTGAGCTCTGCAGTGTTCTTGTGTGTGTGCGCCTGTATGTGTGTGTCTAAATGAATTAATTTTACTCATTGCCAGGTCTTAGCAGTGTGTCTTCTCTCTGAGGGACAGAGACTGTATCTGCACTGGAGCCACAAAGTAAACCCTTTGTTCACAACAGTATTAAATCTTTAGCATTGTTACTTAAGAGCTGATTTGTTGGATATCTGTGTTTAACGGTGTTGTTGTTGTTGTTGTTGTTGTTGTTGTTGTTGTTGTGGGTCATGCAGATTGGTATTCTGGTGACCCTGCTGTTCTCCCTCAGTGCCACAGCTATGCTCTCGGATCTATGGAGCAAAGAATGGCAGACTCTCCTCTTGTCCCTTCAGGTTGCTCATGCCTAACCTATCCCTCTTTTAAAGAGCTTTGAAATACATCAGTTTATATGTATAAAAAAAAAAACAATTCCATGAACATGAAGACTTTATTTATACATTATTTTCATTTAAATTCCTAAACTGTCTGTAGGTTACAGCACCTTTTCTGCATGTGGGTGGAGTTTCACTCATGGCTCTCCTGTCCTGGCCAATAGCCTTACACTTCTTTCGAATGAATAAGAAAGGTAAGTGTTGCTAACATCACTAATTGTAATTTACCAACATTGAAGGGAAATTAAACCCAAATTTAATAAAAGCTTGCATACTTCCTACATGTCTTTACACTTCTTTACACAATGTCGCATTCGATTCACGTGTATGCGACAGTAAGTACAGAAGTATTTTGCGTATGGATGAATGGTGGGACATACTGGATCTTTCGTTCCAATAAACCAGCCGATGTTTGTCTGATGTATGTGAACGGAAGCTCATGCTGTGAGACGTGTCTAGTTTTATTTTATTCAGAAGTTCACTAGCTAATATCTGATTTGTATGTTTAATATCTGTATACTGTTATTTGTGCCATTATCTTGCCTTATGTGAACTGATCCTATTCTCGTGATTTAGGGCACTCACAAGAGTAAAACGCACTAGGAATGGCAGCATTTTCAAACAGGCTAATGCAAATTATCAAACAGATTTTAGTTTTAGTTAATGAAAATATACAGTTCATGTGTAACAGGAGAGTTTAAAAGGCCTTTTACAGTTTTACAGTTTCTTTTGTACCTGATCCTTTTTGCTGGAGATGGGGGTGTCGTTTTAGTGTTCTGTTCAACCGTGAATTTGGGAGTGGGTCTTTTGAAAAAATCTGAAGGGAGGTGTATGAATTTTTGGCTGTTAAATTCAAATATCAACATTTTTTCTCCAGGGTTAGTGACCTGTACTTTTCTGCTCGGGTCTCGAGGCCATTTCTGTGTGGAGTTTGCTCGTTTTCCTCGTGCTTCCATGTGTTTCCTCTGGGTACTTCGGTTTCTTCCCACAGTACAAAAACATACACATTAGGTTAATTGGCTGTTTAAAATTTTGCCTAGGTGTGGATGTGAGTGCGAATGGTTGTGTGTGTATGTTGGCCCTGCGATGGCCTGGCAAGCTGTCGAGGGTGTACCCCGCCCAATCCCAGAGTTAGCTCCAGCCTCCCTGCGACCCTATTTGGACTAAGTAGTCAAGCAAATGAGTGAGAGTGAGTGAGTGTTGATCAGATGTGTGAAAGATTTGATCTTTTTGTAATCAGTAACTCCATCTTTGATTGTATTGGCCCCGAGTAGACTCCTGGATCGTCATTAGTGGTTTAGAAATGTTTTTTTTTTTTTTATGACATCAAGCATATCACCCCTTTTCTCTGTTGTTGTATGATCTTTATTAATATTTTATCTCCATGCAATATTCAGTGAAGCTTCCTTCCTCCTGTGTTTTTATTGTAGCCGTACAGTGCAGTGTGTTACGACACCTCAGCTGTCCTTCGCAGAGAGAACTTTGCTTTTATGGCTTTCTCACTTCTCCGTCTCCTCGTTTGTATTCCTCTCACTCTTTCTCTCATCCCTCTATCTCTGGTTGTCATGGGCACTGCAAGGCTGAGTCATGTCTGGGACTCTCATTGGGGCTTTGATGAGGGGATGACTAACGAGCAAAAGAGAGAGGGGAAAAAAAGAAAAGAAATGATGAGCGTGAGGGTCATGGTTCGGCTGGCACGCTATCGCACTGGCCGTGTCAGACGTTCATCCCTGGACACACCGGCTCTATTGTTCATGCAGCACACTGACATCTTTCTCTTCCTCCCTCTCTGTTTCTCCCTTTACACTTTCTCTCTCCTAACACGTAGACATCTTCAGCCACTCCCCCCTTGAGAAATCAGGTCAGCTTTTATTTAAAATGATGCATTCAATTCCTTTTACTGGTAGAAAGATGTCTTATTTACAGCCAAGGATGTTGCAGTCATTCCAGACCCACATTCTAAAATACCCACTTTGCTTCAGTCTTATGTCTTTAAAGAGCACTGGTATTGGTCATCGTGTCAGCATAATTTGTGTGTAATTTAATACATTTGAGCGATATAGAGATTATTTTAACATAAATGGCCATAAAAAGCACTATACTGGCAAATTTTAGCCCGTAGATTACTAGTGGGGGCTGAACCAATGCGGAGCAACCCTGGTTTCCCATAAGTGACGTGAACTCATTGGACCAGGTTATCCAACGCAAGTAAACAAGCAGATCTATTTAGGGAGTGACATATGAGGTGATAAAACTCTCCGCATACTCAAGACTCTTACCTTTAGTAACCTTGAACTCCCGTCTGTTGTCATTGACTTTTTATGAAGGAGTTCCATAGGAACATCCTCCAGTTTTAGACGTAAAAGCTTGGGCTTCGTGCCAAGTAGTTCTGTCTGGAGGTTACACTGATAGCAGGTCCGGTTGGAATATTCTTTGCAGAATACTGAATTGTGTTCAGAAGGAAATGTTTTCAGAGTACGGCCTGTTATGTTTTTTTGTGATTTCTGCACTTGTTGTTTGTGCAGCTGTATGCTTTGCACGCCACCATTTTCCTGGTGACACAGCTCAACTGGCCGATAACGTATTATTTTAGACTGGTGTCTGCTGCACGCAGCCCAGCCAATAGGACAAAACAATGAATTCGCGTCACTACCAGGGCTGGAACAGCCAGCGAACAAGGAAACTTGTCGCTGCGCATGCCTAGTAGTAATAGTAATGTGGCAACACTTGTGCATACTTGACAAAAAACAAGGACTGTCGTTGTTTGACAGAACCACGGATGTCATACATGATCGTTTTAAAATACTGGAAATGGAAATTCGCCACAGGTACCCTTACCCTAAAGTAAAAGCCTTGGGAGAAGTACATGTTCCTTATAGGCAGCTCAGCTGTTCTAATACAGCAGCATCTTGTTTTACTTCATTGTATAATGCCCACATTGTGCCAGCTTTAAGACTTAAAATGGATTATATTGCAACAATAGGATTATATTGACTTGGGCAGTGATCCACCTATTATATTTATAAGAACTTTTCTCTGACTGATTAAATACTTGAAGTGGAGGCCACAGTGAGTTATGCACAAAGCCTGAGAACAGGTGCTGGGGATATCAGTTGGGTTTTAAACTATAAGAGAAATACTGAGTCTCATTTGCCGAAAACACTTAATCCTATTAGAGTCGCATGGAGGCTGGAGCCTATCTCAGCCATCCATGGGCGAAGGTGGAACACACTCTGAATTGCTCACAAGGCCATCACAGGGCCAACACACACAACCATTCACACTCACACCTAGGGGCAATCTGGAACAGCCTAATAAGCCTGATGTACATATCTTCGGACTGGAGCTGGAGTACACAGAGGAAACCCACATAAGCATGGAGAAAATATGCAAACACTACACAGAAACGCCAATCCAGGATTGAACCCAGGACATCCTTGCTGTGAGGTGGACGTGCCAACCAGTTCTGCACCCTGCCGCCCCTGTTTCAGTAAATACTATGCAGAAACATAAATAAAAAGAAACTAAAATGAGAGTTTAGTTTTGTTTTTGTTTATTTTACATATTTTAACCATGGCAGAGGCAGGTCTGGTGCGCTCTTTGAGCCGAGATAAGTGCTACTCGTTCAGAGTTTAGTACATACTAGATTGAAGTGTAACTATAACACAGTGAGTATACTCGTTTTAGCTTACACTAAAGAAAAGTTAAAATAAAAAATTTCAGGTTTATTTTCCATTTTTAAAGCATGGTAATGATGATGCCACCTACTCCAAGTGACCTTGATGAGTGTCCATCAATTTGGTTCAGGTATTTTCCACATGGGATAATGTTTTTTAATCCCCTGATCGCAATATTCTTGAAAATATTAAAAATAACAATATATTGTGATATTGTTATTTTTAATATTTTCAAGAATATTGCGATATGATTTTTAGGTCAAATCACGAAGCCCTAGTGATATTGTTTTGTGTTCCATCTATTGAAAGTATATTGGTGTATAAAATGGCAGATCAAAATTTTAGATTCCCAGCTTTGCATAATAACTTCATACCTTACACCTCATTTAATTTAAAATAAAGAAGAAGGCATCTTATAAACAGGTTTAGATTTCCAAATGGTAGTATTGTCTAGATTATGTCCCCGAACCTCCATTTTCTTTTCAATGACTTTCATTTCTTTCTCAGCCATCATAAAGTCATGACTGATTATAATGTAATAATGTGAAGTAAGCATTACTGTCAGTCCAGCTGTGTGCTTCTGAGAACCCACAGGTCCTTGTACCACTTTACATATTTGCAAGACTTTGTTTATTTATTAAAAACAGCGGCATCATTGATGTCTCGAATGTGAAGTTGTCGATTCATTTTCTGTAATCTGTAATAGCAGCTCTAAGAACAGTTCTGGCTATAATTCAAATGATAGGTTTGCATATAATAAATGGACTTGCTTTAATACCTGCATAAAATGAGACTAATAATCATAATCATAGTGACGCTTTCTTCTTTTTGGTGAGGTTTATATAACATTTATGAGAGAAGACTTCAGTGACAGCCCTTTGTAATAGTCAGGACGCTTTCCACCACAGGTTTTCACAGGACGTTCTGGTTTCTATGTAACAAGACAGGCTTGATTTTTATTTATTTTTTTGTGTGCTGCCAGTCTGAAGAGCCAGCACCACATCACACCAGCCTAATGAATCATCTAAATATTTTTATTTATTTTTTTTGCCCATTTCACAAACATTTTTGTCATCTGAATTTAGCAGGGCTACAATGAAAAAAGCAGTGTGAGGGATTGAGTGAGGTGGATTTGAAAGTTGCCTAGTTGTATTCACATGAAACAAAAATGTGCTGTATGTCTGCTGTGGGGAAAATAGATCAGGTCTGTAAGTTAAATTGTATGATGTTCATATAAAAGAGAAATTGTTGCAAAAAAAAAAATAATTCAACAAAGATGTGGGTATTTAAAGAAGTCCCGGGTGTTTAAAGTATGGCAATCATAGGACAACTGTAAGAAAACTGTAAAATGTTGAGTGTATTAGATGACTAAAAATGCATATAAAATTTATGTCTACCACACAGCTGTCTACCACACAGATATCACAATAATACAAAGCTGTACTAGTACTTCTACTGAAATTCCTAAACATCACTGCAGGGATTGATTAAGTTAGATATACCAATATAAATGTCTACAAATCCTATAGTTAAATAAATTTGTCTTAAATTTATGTCAAGTAGCATCATTTCATCAAAAGAATTTAATATTTAATTAACAAATTATACTTATAAAGTTATGTAATATTTTTGGCTGCAGTGGCCTGGCAAGTTGTCCAGGGTGTACTCTGCCCTTGCCCAGAGTCGACTAAGATGGGCGCCAGCCTCCCCGAAACCCGAATTAGGATTAAGTGGTTCAGAAAATGAATGAATGAATATTTTTGGTAAATTTCTATCGAAAGATAGAAAACGTGCAGTAACCAAACTTTTTCTACTTCTATTCAATTCTTACAGTGTATTAAAATTGATCTCACAGTTTTAAAATGTAGTCAGAATTTTTAAGTGTAAAATGTTTCATCAAAAAAGTGTAGGGTATGAAAGGAAAGTCCTCCAAACCCTCTTGTTATACATGGGCATGTGTCTATTTTCATCATCTGATGGTTTTTTACTTACATTTTTGAAGGTTCAATCTTCTAAAATCTGTCTGATATTTTGTATTAGTCTGTTTGAAAAGACTGCAGAAATCGCGAGAGTAGGATGTGAATCAGTCAGTTCATATAAGGTAAAAGAATGGCAAAAATAAGAGTATACAGATATTAAACTAACATATCAGATTACAAGCGAGCTAAACTCAGATAACATATCAGATAAACTAGTGAACTTTTGAAAAAAATACAACTAGGCACACCTACACATAAAACAAGCTTCTGTTTACATACATCAGACAAACATTGTCTCATTTACATGAACGAATAGTACAACCCACGGCTATGCAAATTATTTCCGTATTTACTTTCAGATACATGTGAATAACATCCGACCCCCTCCACCCCTTTTGTCATACAGAGTTTAACAGCTGTTTTTCAACATCAGTCTGCCAGTTGACAATGCCTGCATAACGGGATATAAAATTCAGCGCTAGCCAGCTATTTAAAATCGTCAATAATCTGAAACAAGCAGCCAGTCAGATATTTTCACAGCCTTCTCTGGACTACAGTCCCTCTGATCAGTTGGACCCAAATTCTATTAGTTGTAGAACCCACCCAGGTGGTGGAACAAACATCCCCTGGATGTCCAAACAGCTATATCACTGGCTGTCCACAAACGAGGATGTACCATATTGCTCAGTTAGCCATGAAAATGTCACACAATGTAAACACTCACTCGTGGCTTTTTATTCTTATCTGCAAAAGGTGAGGTGTGTCTGCAAATTTTAATTACAGCTGAATTGAAGGCACACTTGATAATTGACTGGATACTAAGGTAAACTGGAGTGAAGACCCATAACCCCTTCATGAGCAACCATATTTAAATGTTAAAAAATATCCTAGTAGTTGCCAGGAGAGACTTGTGTACATTTGAGAATACATGGGGCATGTACACACGTGGGATTCTCACATCCATTCAACCTTTGTTGCTTTTGTGTTGCAGTGAGGCAGGTGGCCATCCTGGGCTCGTACCTGGCTGTGCTCTTTGCCTTGTATCTGGTTCCTCTGGGCATGTATTCACCCTGCATTAAAGAAGAGGGCACGCTGGGTCCAGCACCCATCCTCTTCGGGCACAGAGGAGCTCCGATGGTAAAGTCACCACCTATATACAGTCTACAAAGCATTGTGTGATGTTTGGCACTAACTTCATTAAGAGTCATTAGTGTCTTTGTCAGGCTTAAAAAAGCTTAATAGCTTAAAGGGGTTTATAGCATATCTAGTGTTGTACAGTGTGGTGTAGTCACTGCAAGAAGGTCCTGGGTTTGATTCCTTGGCTCGGGCGTTTTTGTGTGGAGTTTGCATGTTCTCCCTGAGCTTGCTTGGGTTTCCTCCGGGTACTCCAGTTTCCTTCCATAGTCCAAAGACATGCACATTAGGCTAACTGATTGTTTGTCCCTAGGTTTGAGTGCAAGTGTGAATGGTTGTGTATGTTGCCCTGCGAGGGTCTGGTGAGGTGTTCAGAGTGTACCCCGCCTTCACCTGGTGTCGGCTGAGATGGGCTCCAGCCTATCTGCAATCCTAATAGTAGGATTAGGTGGTTTGGTACATGAGTGAGTGAGTAGGTAGATAGTGGTTAGAATTAAATAAGTGTTCACTTGTTCCTCCTCATTTTTGGACCTGCACTCTTGAAATTGCTGATAATTATTCTGTTTTTCTTTCTTTCTTTTTTTTAAGGTGGATCCTAATTTTAATATTTTTTGTCCAATAATCCATCAATGAATTAATCAATTATTGTTATTATTATTAGTATCAGTAGAAGGAGTAGTAGTAGTATTAAATGCGTTACTGCATGTTCGAACAGCTTGCGCCCGAGAACACGCTGCTGTCCTTCCAGAAAGCTGTGGAGGTTGGAGCAGAGGGACTAGAGACTGATGTTACTATTAGGTGAGCTCTCTCTCTCTCTCTCTCTCTCTCTCTCTCTCTCTCTCTCTCTCTCTCTCTCTCTCTATCTCTCTTACCCTCTTTCTTTGTCATTTCCTTCATGTCTCATTCAGCCACAGTCACTAACACAAGGGCTCAGATGCTCACCTCTCTCTTTCTGTCTTTCTTTCACTTATCCCCTTTCTCTTTTTACCCTATATTTTAATTTCATGTTTTTCTTTCTTTATTTAATTCTCTTTCTTTCACCACAGAGAAACTACTACATAGGTAGTGTTACTGTCTTCCTTTTACCCCATTTCTTTTTTATCTGATGTAACCATTACATGCACACTACTTGCTATCATGTCATTAATAAATTTAGAGTTCTCTCTCTCTCTCTCTCTCTCCCCCTCTCTTTCTTCTGTTCTTTCCTCCTGCTTTTATTCCCCTTTCTCTTTTTTCCTAATTAGATAAGGACAATCTCTGCACCTGTTTCTCCCCTATTTTTCTTTTGTCTTTGTGCTCTCACTAAGAAATCAGGACAGTCTCTTTATCTTTCAGCTGTCACCAATAGTTGCGGTCTGGCTCTCTGCCCCTTTGTCTCACGTTTTCTATCTTTTGGTAATACTATCTTTCATTTCTGCTCTCTCTCTCTCTCTCTCTCTCTCTCTCTCTATAACTGTGAGTGAACAGCCTGTCCTTCTGTTTTTACCTGATTGCATCTCTCATCCCATTACCACACAGCGTCCATCCGTGCAATCCATTCTCTAATCCCTGACACGTCAAAGCCACCAGTCACAGTATTTAATGAGACTCTCATTCATCAGGTCTTTCCATTGAATGCAGGGTCATGCCATCCACGTGGATTCTATAAATAGAGATCAGACCCAGGTAGTTTCCAGGTCCTACCTCGGTCCTTCCGGGATGAGTTAATGAGCTCATTATCCGCCAGCTAATCCTGCTACAGGCTGACGGTGCCTGTAGGAGCCCCAGTGGTACTCTTGGTAGCATAGTTAGAAAGTAGGTGGAGATGGTGTTAGCCATGACAAATGTGCTGTGTATAAAATATATTTAAAAAAAATCAAAAATTACGTCACAATGCTTTGTCACAGAAACGTGAAGACCAATAAGGAATCCAAAGTGCATACAAATGGAAAGCTCAGGTCTTCAAACTCAACTCAGGAGTCATAAGTCACTAGTAGAAATGCATTACAGAGGTTGCAGTCCTTGTACTTGGATTTCCACCTCCACAGTGATTAATCCACCCATGCATCCTGGAGCGATCCTTGGGCGACACTGGGTGAAGGCGAGGTACAACTTGAACAGCTTGCCAGTCCATGGCAGGGACTACCAGTCACACTCACACCTACAGGCCGTTTAGAACTGCCAACTGGCCTGATGTGCATGCCTTTGGACCCTATCTCAGCTGACACCAGTCAGTCACACGACAATTTACGTTCTAGGGGCAATATGGAAACCAGTTAGCCTAGTGTGCTTGTCTTTGAATTGTGGGAGAAAACCAAAGTACCCAAATAAAACCCTTGCAAGCTCAGGATGAACATGCAGACTCCACACAGAAACACCCTCGCCAAGCCCGGTACTCAAACCCACGACATTCCTGCTATGAGGCGGGCGTGCTAGCCACTACACCACCGCGCCGCCCCATGGCAATTCACCAGGTTGGAATTGTGCTGAAACAAATGCAGATGACGCTAGAGATGACTGCAGCATCCCTTCGTAAGAAGAGAGTAGGTGTGCTGGCAATAATTTAAATCGTTTGGCACCAAATTTAATCAAAACCCAAATATTGGAGATCCTCAAATACCCAAATGTGGTGGGCATGGTGGCATATTGGTTAGCACATCCACCTCAAATCAACAAGGTCCTAGGTTCAAGTCCCAGGATTTATGTATGGAGTTTGCATGTTCTCCCTGTGCTTGTGTGGGCTTTCTCCAGGTACTCTGGTTTCTTCCCACAGTCCAGAGACATGCACATTAGGCTAATTGGCTGTACTGTAATTGCACCAAGGTGTGGATGTGAGTGTGAATGGTTGTCTGTGTTAGCCCTGTGCCTCCCTACGACCCTAATAGGATTAAACAGTTTGGTAAATTGATGAGTAGTTCCTCTGCCACCTTCACGCTGTTCACAGTAAGCAGAATGACAGTAACCATATGTGTTTTCTCCCGGCAGCTTCGATGGTGTCCCCTTCCTCATGCATGACAATACACTAAAGAGAACAACTGATGTACGGAAGGTGTTTCCCAACCGAACCAACAGTCCAGCAGCCATGTTCACCTGGGCCGAGCTGGAGATGCTCAATGCTGGAGCCTGGTTCCTGCAGGTGAGAGACTTTGGAAAGATCCACATCCTTAAATATATTGTAGGCTGTAAGCTGTTTGAAGCTGTTCACACTGACCTCTTCTTCTTTATCAGATATCAAGCTCAGCCACCTTATTATTGGGAAAATACCCATAAACCCTCAGCAGATGTGAATACAGATGAGAAGAATCATGGTTAATGGATATAGAATGAAACCTGGAATTTCTTTTTCTGTCTTACTTTTTCCAGAGGGATCCGTTTGGCACAGCCTCATCTTTGAGCCCAGATGATCGAGTCCAGATCGAGAACCAGACAGTGCCTACACTGAAAGAGTATTTGGACTTAGCTGCACAGTACAAGAGTTTGGTGATATTTGACCTCCATCGGCCACCTCCAGGTCACCCATACCGGAACACGTGGATCACCCGAACCCTGGAGGTCATCCATAATGAGTCTTCCATCAACTCTAGCCAGGTAGTGAAGCACTCTTAATCTCTGTGTCTAGGCCTTAAATCAAGAAAAGAATGGAGAGATGTTATTCCAGTGAAAGAGAGAGAAGGATGGACTACAAGCAAGGCATTTGGCGTCATTAACTCCTTTTCCAGTAAAAGGTCTCATGTATGTAGAAATATCAAAGGGAAACCCTTGCAAACACTGGGAAGAACATGCAAACATGCTGGGCCTGGGAGTTTCTGTGTAAAGTTTGCATGTTCTTCCCAGTGTTTGCAAGGGTTTCCCTTTGATACTCCGGTTTCCTCTGACAGTCCAAATGCATGCAAATCAGGCTAATTGGCTGTTCCAAATTGACCCTAGGTTTCAGTTCAGATGTGAATGGTTGTCTGCGTGTGTGTGTCGCCCCTGTGATGGTTTAGCAAACTGTTCAGGGTGTAGATTTATTGGCTGAGATAGTGTGTGTGTGTGTGTATGTGTGTGTGTGTGTGTGTGTGTGTGTGTGTGTATGTGTGTGTGTGTGTGTGTGTGTGTGTGTGTGTGTGTGTGTGTGGTATAGGTGCTGTGGCTTCCAGCAAATCTGAGGTCCCTGGTGCGGCAGCTCGACCCCGATCTGCAACAGACCTCTGGGAATCGGGCATCCATTGAGGAGCTTCAGGAGAACCACATTGTCCGCCTCAACCTTCACTACAGCTCTATGTCCCAGGAGCAGATCAGGTATAAACACCTGCTCTATTTATGTCTGCGGTCTACTTCGTTTGATTGGCCTGATTAATTACGGAATACATCCCGATCAGTGTAATTTGTGTCGTCTATGTGGAGTTTGCATGTTCTCCCCATGCTTGCATGGGTTTTCTCCGGGTTTTTCTGTTTCCTCCCACAGTCCAAAGACATGCACATTAGGTTAATTGGTTGTTCCTAATTGCCCCAAATAGGGCGAATGGTTGAGTGGATGTTGGCCCTGCATTGGTTTGGCGAGCTGTTCAGGGTGTACCCAGCTTTTACTCAATGTTGGCTGAGTTAGGCTCCAGCCTCCCCGTGACCCAAATAGGATTAAGCGGTTTAGTAAATGAGTGAGTGAATGTTTTTTAGTGTGTCATGTAGTGACTTAAGATGGATAAAATGTGGGAGCATTTGGAGATAAAAGGGTTTAATGATATTTCATAAACATGGGACAGGCAGAGGTCAAATGATCAGACAGACAGGACAGGAGACATAATCCAAACTCAGAGTAGTAAAGGTAATTATGTTAATTTAGTTATATATATACACAATCTGAGAGATTAGACAGGAAATCGGCAAGGGTGAAACTGACCACAGTCTTGTCTTTTACTGGTTTTATAATTATCTGTGCCCTTTTTTGACGTCACACCATTTCTATGCTTCCCCTCAGTAAATATGCCTCTGTGAACATCAGCACTAACCTGTATGTGATCAGTCAGCCATGGCTGTTCTCTCTGGCCTGGTGTGCTGGAGTTCATTCAGTCACCACCAATGCTCCGCAGGTCCTCAAGATCCTCCACAAACCCATCTTCCTCATGGTGAGACAGTGAATTGATCTATGTGCATATTTGATGAAAAGCATACCTTGGATACTAAATATGTGGGGAGGGGTTAGGGGAGATGAGTTTGTTGTGATTATTGTGTTCGGGAATCGAACCAGCGACCTGGTTTGATTCCCAGAACCATCAGGAAAAACTGTGGCGGTGTGGGAGTGAGCTACACCTTCCCTTCCGTAGCCTTCATGGCTGGAGTGCCCTTGAGCAAGGCACTTAACCCCAACTGCTCTCCGGGCGCCCCAATGTGTGTGGCAACCCACTGCTCCGAGTGTGTGTTTACGTTTGTGTGTGTCCGCTTTGGATGGGTTAAATGAAGAGGAAATAATTTCCCTTGTGGGATTAATACAGTATAGCAAAAAAAAAAATCTGATAAAAAAAATCTGACAACATATTTAAACAAGCACATTGTTAAACATTTTTTGATACAGCGTCTACAAATGAAGGAGATATACTCTGAAAAATAACCCATGAAATTTTCATTTCTTAGTCATTTTCATAATTTAAATAACTAAAAAACTGATTACATCATCCTTCTTACATCACTCAAGTGTCATTCATGATGTTAGTCTCTTTTTTACCCTGGGTGTGCACTGAGGTCACAATGTCTCCACGATTTATGAGCACACTTAGAGCACAATTGCGGTATAAAAAGGAGGCAAGGTGCATCCAAGAGATGAAAGAATCGTGTTTCCAGGTTCATCAAGATCCCCTACGATGGTCCATAAAGGTCTGGTACTCTCTGTTACGCTCTGTTACGGTCTTTTAAGCTCTACTACGCTCTACTATGATTACCATGTTTTATCACAATTGGCGTCATATCATAATAAATGCACATTAAATCGTTGACAGCCAAAATTCTGTCACGATCATAACAATTCCACCAGGTTCCCTCAAGATCACCACGATTCCACCAAGTTCCCCCAGGATCATCACGATTCCACCAAGTTCCCACAAGATCATCACAATTCCCCCAAGTTCCGTCAAGATCATCACGATTCCACCAAGGTCCCTCAGGAACATCACGATTCCATCAACTTCCGTCAAGATCATCATGATTCCACCAAGTTCCATCAAGATCATCATTATTCCCCCAAGTTCCCTCAAGGTCATCACGATTCCCCCAAGTTCCCTCAAGGTCATCACGATTCCCCCAAGTTACGTCAATATCATCACAATTCCCCCAAGTTACGTCAATATCATCACGATTCCACCAAGTTCCCTCAAGATCATCACAAATTGATCCCACAACTTCCTATACGCTCATCAAAATTGTTTCAAATCGTGGAGATTGTGTACTTTGTGGCCCCAGTGTAAACCCAGGGTTAGAGCCTGCCTGGTCCTTGACACTTTCTCTCTCTATCAATTGCAGACCCCACGTGATTACAGTCTGATGTGGATTCTAACAGACATTGTGTCTGCCATCCTCATCACAGTTGTTTTCATATTCCACTGGTGAGTTTGGATCCACACCTACTATGGGTGGGTGGTTTGATAAAAATCTTCTATCAAGGTATAAATAACTTTGTATCACGGAACCAGTATATATTACAATATAGTATTTTTTCCCATTAATTCCATTAATGGTTTAAATGACCATTCTCTGCTTCCATAACACTCTCACTCATTTGCCGAACCACTTAATCCTACCAGGGTTACGGGGAGGCTGATGTCTATCTCAGTTGACAATGGGCGAAGGCAGGGTACATCCTGAACAGCTTGCCAGACCATCACTGGGCCAACACACACACAACCATTTACACTAATACTCACACCTAGCGGCAATTTGCAACAGCCAGTTACCCCACTGTGCATGTCTTTGGACTAGGGGAGGAAACCAGAGTACCCAGAGGAAACCCACACAAGCACAGGGAGAGCATGCAAACCCCATACATAAATTCCCTCGCTGAGCGCAGGATTTGAACTCCGAATCTTCTTGTTGTGAGGCGGACGTGCTAACCACTACGCAACGTACCACCCTGCTTCAATTATGTATCCTGATTATTTTCTTCTTTTATTTTAAGCTTAGATTTATGCACAAATGAAAATACCAGACTAGTCCAGTTTCAGTCAGGCAGCGCATTTTAAAAATCAGAATGTCACCAAAATTGTATTCATTTCAAAAAAGCTGTCAAAATAAAATAGTGTGCAAATGTCTGGTTCTCTAGCTTCACAAAGTTTTACAAGTTTTAAAATGCTCTCTAATGCAGCTGGACCACATGCCTGTAGCTGTTTCGAAATAAACTGCACTATGTATCTCCTTTTAAATTCGTACCCCGCATTCCTTATATAAACATGGCAACTCAATGTTGGTGAAGCGTTTGAGGCTAGGCATTTTATACCTGGGGTTGAGGCTGCTGCATAACACTCTAAATTACAGCTTTTTAATGGTATGAATCAGGACCATGTCTTTACATATGTTTGTTGTTATGGTGAGTGCAATTTCTTCCATTGTCGAAATTTCTTGTAATATGGATTGCCTCTGGCAAAAGACTGTTTATGGCATTTAATTAGTCTTCAAACTCTGCGTGCACAAAGCCTCATCCATGACGCTTGTTTATACTTCCTTTTTTTTAATTCGCATATGCACCACTGAGCTCTATATACATATGTATAGAGCTCAGTGGCATGCACAAAACTAAATCTGCTTGCTGCTTACATGTGCTCGCTCGACACAGCTCGATGGCTGTGGTGCTGGCTTCCCTGTGTGTTGTAACAGTGTAACCATGCTGCTTCAGAGGGATATATATATATATATTCTTACCTGGCGGCACGGTGGCGCAGAGGTTAGCACGTTTGCCTCACAGCAAGAAGGTCCTGGGTTTGATTCCCGGGCAAGTGGAGTTTCTGTATGGAGTTTGCATGTTCTCCTGTGCTTACGTGGGTTTCCTCTGGGTACTCTGGTTTCCTCCCACACAGTCCAAAAACATGCACAGTATGCTGAGAGTGTGAAAGGTTTTGTATGTGTGTGTGTGTTAGCCCTGAAATGGTCTGGTGAGCTGTTCAGGGTGTACCCTGCTTTCACCCAGAGTCGGCTGACAAAATGAATGAATATATCAATGAATGAATATTCTTACCTCTGCAGAATAAATGATATAGCAAAATCTCTACCGGTGGACAATTTATACCGTCAAGATGATACCACCCAACCCTGACACCTATTTCCCAGTTAAATGTCTTATACATTTAAGCTGTTTAATAGTGTCAGTTTGACTATCTGAATAAATGAATAAAATGTTTTTTTCGGTATTTGATAAGTCACTGTAGTGGTGAAGATTATTCTTATCAACCTTTTTTTTTCCTTCTAAAGGTGGCGAGAACGAGGATTGCCTTTCTGGTCAGACAGCAAGCAGGTGCATGAGAATGGACTGTACAGCAAGTTTAGGACTGGTGAGTATCCCTGTCTGTAGAAACAGCATGATTCAGGTCTTACTGCATTTCTTACTTACTTCTCATCAGCACATCTCGGTTTAAATGTACAGCATAAAGCTTTGAGTGAAACAAAACGATCTGTTCTACTGAATAAAAGTAAATTAGCTGTTTAAAGCAGTAAACAAAGTTAATATATATTTATATTAATATAGTATATTTTGAAAGATCCAATGTGCTGATCAGCCATAACGCTAACACCACCTTACTGGTCTGCAGCCCCTTATGCTGCAAACTGTGTGTGTTCTGATTCCTTCTTATTATACAGTAACTCTTATGTAGGATTCGACCAGACATTCCAGCCTTTGCTCCTCACACTCATCAGTGAACCTTGAGCACCCATGACACTCCTGCCAGTTCACTGGTTGTCCTTCCTTGGACCTCCTTTAGTAAATATTCACCACTGTCATGTCATGTCATTTTCTGAACCGCTTATTCCTAATTAGGGTCGCGGGGAGGCTGGCGCCCATCTCAGCCTCACCCCAGACAGCTCGCCAGGCCATCGCAGGAACACGCTGACGGCTATGCAGCCTACTCTTGACGAAAATCAGCAATGGTTCTTTTACATGCCTCTCA
>JAQMYF010000001.1:77653947-77666341 GCA_030014195.1 Neosilurus mollespiculum
CGTCGATAGTGGGGCTTGAACCCCTGACCTTGGGATCAGTAATCCAGCACCTTACCACCAGGCCACCACTGCCCCTATTCACCACTGTATAACAGCAAATACGTACAAGGCCTGCAGTTATGTAAATGTATAAACCCTGTCGTTTATCCATCCCAATGTAGCCTGTGTCTGAGTGGGTCATCCCAAGCACAACAACTATGCGAACTGATTGTTTACTTTTTGCCAAAAATGTCCTTGGCAGGTAACCATGTAACAAGATAATCAATGTTATTCACTTCACCATCAGTGCTCATCATTTTTTTAATGTTGCTGAATGGTGTATATACTACAGTTTTGACTGGGTTAGTGTTTTGTTACTATAGTGTTAGAACAACTTGGTTATGTTTTTAAGATATTTTAAATCTCTCTGTGTCTCTGTTAAATAGCCTCCATTTTATTGAAAGTAAAAGTATATTGTATTATTTATTCATTTTCTGAACTGCTTATTCCCAATTATGGTCGCGGGGAGGCTGGCGCCCATCCCAGCCAACTCCAAGCGAGGGCAGAATACACCCTGGATAGCTTGCCAGGCCATCGCAGAATATTGCATTATGTTATATTGTAATATTCTCTTTTTACATTTTTTTAAATTGCTTATCCTGAAATTCAATACACCAGACACAGAAAGCTAGTTATTATTTTGTTTAAGAATTATTATCCTAATTATTATTGAATAATGAGTTTTTAAAAAATAACAATAGTAAATATATAAATAAGAAAATATTTATTAAAAATAAGTTTAAAAAAACATTTTTAAATATTAAATTATTAAACAATCAATAAAAAAATATAAATTATAAAATAAGAATATATAAAAAATTAGCCAGCTAAATGATAATAATAATAATAATAATAATAATAATAATAATAATAATAATAACAAACAAACAAACAAATAAATAAATAAATAACATTATTAAAAAATTACAATAATATTAATAATAATTTATTAATTAATTAATAATTAGCCAGCGATTTTGGTTTAAAAAAAATTTCGGACTGACGTCAGTCAATTGCCTTTATTAAGGAGGAAACTACCTAAACAAGGTTTTCACAAATAATTTTTATATTAAAAATCTATTTTTTATATTAAAAATCTATTTTGATTTAGTCAAATCAGGCTGCTTGAAAATGTAACAGTAGTTCAGAATTCCTTATTACTGTTATCAAATCCATAATTAAATAATATTTTATTATTTAGAAACAGTTAATATACACTGTAAGGCCAAAGATTTGTGACCTCCTGACCATCACACTCATATATGGTCCCAGAGCAGAACTGTTGCCATGAATTTGGAAGCACTCCCTTGTGTAGGATGTCTTAGTATACTGTAGCATTATAAATGTCCTTCATTGGCAGTGAGAAGCCCAGTCCTGTTTCAGCAAGGTTGGTTTTGAAGAACCTGGGTCCCCTTTACAGAGCTCTGACCTCAACCCCACTGAACATCTTTGGGATGCACTGAAAGGTCCAGATGATCAGTGCCTGACCTCATTAATGCTCTTGTGTCTGAATGAGCACAGTGATCCTCACAGCCATGTTCCAAAACCAGTTCAAAGTCCCTGAAGTGTGAAAGTTATTATTAAAGTAAATGAAGGACTAGACCTGGAATTGGATGTTGAACATGCACATTAGGTGTGATAGTCAGGTATTTGTGGCGCTTTTTACTCGTTTGAAATCCAACATGAACATTATACAGTATATTTAATCTAAAGACAAGCCTATTTTGTGGTGTAAGTGTGATCCCCATGGCCTGCATGCACACCCCTGCTTTGCTATGAGCTGCATCACTTTCTGTGTCACAGATTCACCTGAAGTTCACTGTATTCGCTGGAACCCTCTCTTCTCTGAAGATTTACCATGGAGCGTGTTCTCGGTGGCTCAGGAACTTGCCCCGCCCCTGCATGCCCCCTTGTAATGATGTGACCTTTCACCTCTCCTGTCCTCTGAATAACTCCAATCTGGTTTTTCTCTCCACCCTCCTTCACCTTTCTGTCTTGGGCAGAACTGAGTGACGTCTGGTCCATCTCCAGTCTCAGCGTGCGAGGAGAGGGACGGAGCGGCCCCACCACACCTAACCTGCCCACCATCGCAGAAGAGCCATGAGAGGTCCGAGAGAAACGAGTGATAAGAGAAGACTGTTTTTTCGGGTTTCAACTCCATAGAGCCATCCAGCCTTCCATCCTTTTGTCCGTCTGGATGTCTGTGAGCTGTATTGCCAGAACATTTTCATTTGAGATTCAGACTGAGATTTCAAGCAGGTTTTTGTTCATAGAGAAGCAGCAGCATATGAAGCAACCAGCATCTTCTCACTAAACCACACACAACCAAAAAACACCTACCATTATCTCATTCTTTGTTTTTACATTCTGAAGTTTTGATTAGTTTGTGCATTTCTGAACTCCTTTATATGTGAGGAGTTCTCATTGAGTGCTCATTCACTTATCTGCAAATGGGAAAAACAACAAGAAATAACTTAATGCACTTTGTGTGATATATGGATAAATATAAAAGCATAGAGACATGAAAAGATTTGCTACATTAGGATTGTAATGCAAATGTATTATACCTATGAATGTATCATACAAGCTGTATATATAAGCATGACTGCGAAAACACACCACTGAGCTGCTGTTGCTTCTACAGCACTGTCCAATGGCCAAGAGATAAACCGACAAACCAGTGTATGCATTTAATCAACATTCAGTAGTGGATACCTAGTAGCTGTCAGTTAGGCAACACTGGAGAGCCAGAATAAACCTTCCAGACCTTTCTAAAGCCTTTAGCGACAATCAGCGCTAACTGGTACACACCAAGGCTGTTTCTACAAGGATATTTTGGTTCGAAGTACACTAATATGTGCTGTTGAAATGTTGTAAACATGTTTCTAGCTGTTTTTGTTCCCATGAAACTGGGAAACTTGTGTACGTGGGTCGACACATGCTTCGCAGGAACTATGGAAATAGGTTGGAATTTTATTATTATGATTATTTTCATTTATTGAATGTCGTTCTCACAGGATGGATGCAGCAGGTGATGAGCACCTATAATTAAGCAACCTCTGTACACATTTGTAGATACAATAGATTTTGTTTAAATAAAAAATGCAGTGTGGGATGTCCCAGGGTGGTAGCTCTGTGACATCATGACAAAGTTTGTGGGTCAGTCAGTCTCTCTCTCGCAGTCCAACCAGTAGGATGATAAAAGCCCCCAGTGATTAATGAGGTGGTTGATCGGCCCTTGTATGGCTATGAAGGCCAATTTTTGACCTACAATGTCTGCCACAAACCTGGTAGGCAAATCCTAACTGAGATTGTTTTGGTGGTTCTTGGTCGTGACGTCTTCTATGGCGAGCTTGGTTAGCCATCGCATGATTTTGCGTGCTAATTGGTACCTCACCACTGAATGCAGTCTAAGGCCACTTCCTTCCAGGTTGAAGGGTCAATATTAGCCTATTTTAAGTCTCAATGTAAAATGTCTTTGTAACCTCTACGTTTGGTAGTCCAACTTGATAATTGACCATAGAGGGAATCTCTTTGATGCTGTAATAGAGTGTGTAGGTCATGTGACACACTGGTGGGACATTGTGACAAAGAGACAGAGGCCCCTGGTAGAGCACCGCCAAGTAGTCCACTCCATTACAGGAACATCCCCAAATAATTAAAGAAGAAAAAAATCTGTAAAATATGTTGCATACTAAAAAGAAGATCACTTAGATTTGCTTGCAGGATGACAACGGCAACCATTCATCCATGAACAGCTATTATCACTCACAAATCTGTCCTTAAAAATACCTTGCTTAAATTTGACAAGCTGATGTTTATGGGATTAAATTGCGACTGAAATGAATGTCAAAATGTTTCGATCCTGAATTTCAGCAATCTTAAAAGTGAGTTGTTTAAATTGAATGTGACATATTTGCTAAGATAACACTGTAGTCTAGAATTGCTGTTCATTATTTACTATATGATCACAACAATATCAAAGCATCACTTGCTTTAAGCTTCCCTCCTCCAAAAAGTAAGCGTGGAACGTTTCGGGGCATGTTTTACGTGTTTGAAAGCTGCTGCTATCGAGGAAATACACTGACCAGCCAAAAAAATCTAACATTTTGTTGTTTCACCTTTATTCTTGATTACAGCGTGCAATCACCGTGGTATTGTTTCAACAAACTTAAGCAACATCCAACATTTAATTCCATCCAGTGTTGGGTACATTTTTTTACAGACATTGAATCGATGAGGGAAAACTGAACCACTCCATAAAGTTTTCTCCAGCACATCCCAAAAACTTTGAATGGGCTTTGAAAGGTCAGGACAGTGGTAACAATACAGATGTGAAAATGATTCCTGAACCACTCTGACTATTTGAGCCCCAATTTAATATCTGTGGCATCAGGGGAGGAAGAAGCTGACTTCATTTTATTGCCACATAATGTTGCTGGGCCTCGACCGGACCAACTGAAGCAGCAATGCCATGGCAATTACACGCTGTAATTAAGGCTAAAGGCAGTCCAACAAAATATTAGAGTGCACACCATTTTTAGCTCCCGCCAGTGGCGTGGTGTATGTCCATCCGTCTGTCTGTCACACTTTGGTTTCCTGATGATAACTTAGGAATGCTTGCTCGGATTTTCATAAAATTAGGTGTGCAGGTTTGTCTTACAGGTACCTCACCTTTGATTGGTGCATGCCAAAATCCACACATAATTAATGAGCCAGCTGGACTTCGTTTGTTTAACACAACAGTTTGTTTTCCTGACGATAACTTGAGAATGCATGCTCGGATTTTGGTGTTTTGATTTTGTTTTAAGGAAGATATAGATCAACTTTAAAATATACATTCCTGGGCAGCAGGAGATTTGGACCCCCGCAGCCTATTATTTATTTATTTGTTTATTTTGGGGGGGGCTTGGTAGTGTACTTTGAGGTGGACACTTTCATATGCAGATGCATCAAATTTAAACTAGTTAAACTAGTGAAACTAGTGCTCTGTTATGCTTTATTTTTGCCAACATGTTTTGGATCGACCCATTTAGAAAGACACTTATTCAATACAAACTCATCCTGACTGATCACCTCATCCCATGAAAAACTATTTTCATGTTGAGCAGTTTCTTTCATGACGACTCCGCCCACCTCCGACTTTATTGGGCACAAGGGCTTAGTGAATCATTCGATCAGTGTGAACTGATGTATGTTATGTATCACCACTGATACCGAAACACTACAGTTGCTTTTACATAGGCAGTGGGAACAAGTTCCCCGAGAACGACTTACAAGTTGCGCCTAGTACTACATGTTTATACGTTCACTTTTAAATCAGTGGGAAGCAGGAAGCTAAATGGACAACATTCAAGCAAACCAGTGGAGAAGAACCGCCCATCTGCCATGAAAGCCTATGAAACGACGTGATTTATCCAAGCTGCAGCTCACTAGTGACAGTGCCCCTGTGCCTCACATTCACGTTCTTGGCTGACACAAGTAGGAAATTTTAGCCCCTCATAATCAAGGTTTGATGTGTAGTGCTTTCATTGATGCTATTCTCCTGTAAACACTCATTAGTCAAGCGTTTCAGCTCACAGAACTGCTGCCCAATGAAGATGATTTGTTTGTTTCTTCAGATAATTCTGTATAAATGCTACATTGTTGAGTGTGAAAATCCAATGAGGTCCTCTGCGAGAGTTTCTGAAACGTATGATTCACTGTTTGTTGTGTAACACATTGATAACGGAACATCCTTGCAGAGGAGACAATCTGTATTTACAGAAAGCTTTCCAGAAGGATAAAAAGAGTATGTCTTCAAAATGTGTAATTATGGGATTTTAGGGGTCTGGAGGTCTGAAACAAAACGCAACTGCAGCTTGTCGCTTATTAAAAGTTAAGTAAAAGTAGACAGTGTAGAATTACTGTAGCTGTAGGGTAACAAGGAACAGTTTACACTAAGCACTTTCATATGTACCGTTACAGTAACTCCATTCAAAACATTCCCAGTACACTGTAATAAATAATCCTGTCTTTGCACCTATACATAACTTTTATTTATTTAATTTTAATACATTTTAATAGAATTGTTTTACTGTAAATATGACATGATTTTTTTAAAAGGTGTTTTCGAATAAGAAAGGGCTTTTTCATAGCTGTACATACAGTATGTGTCCTTTTTTTTGTTGTTGTTTGTTTTTTTTATTGCAACATAAGCAAAGCAGTGAAAATTCAACTCTTAAGTTCAACCACATTGTTTCATGGGCATTCCACAACATTAAATGTAGCTGTGAATTAATAAAAAAGTATGATGTGTTGTTCTTTAATAGATGAATATGTAATCAGTGCTGCAGTATAAAAGAAATAAAACACTTAAGGGATGGCTGTTATTTAACACAATAACTCATTGACTTCAATTTTATAAACATCATGCTTTTATTGAACCTAAGAAAAATCACATCTACAGTATACAGATTATTATTATTAATATTACTATTATAATATTAATATTAATTATAATAATAATAATAATAATAACTACTCATTCGCATAGTTGTAGTAATAGTTGAAGTAGTAGTAGTAATAGTGATAGTTGCATTAATTGTTCTATTATCTTCAAATATTCACAAAAACACTCCATAAACCTGTTAAAATTTGTGTCCAATATTTTGGTATTGTTTGGTAAGTCCAAGTTGTCAACATTTCTTTATTTTACTTATGCAGCATTAGTTTTATAGTCAATTAAGTATATAGGCAAGGCTTTAAAATTTCATATTATTTCATGTTATGTAAAAATTCTCAGTAAATAGGTTTTGGGAATTTTAGAGAAAACTTCATATGTAAAACTTTCTATACTTGATGGAGTTACATGGTTTTCTTACCACAAGCATCCGGAGTTTCATTTAAATATATTCTATGGTATAAACGAAAGCTTTTCATTTGAATCATATAAAAACCAGCTGTGGCGCTGTTGATTGAAACAAGAACAAATTAATATCCTTGTTGTACTTGGTCCTGTTTGAAACTTCAGTTTAAAAGATAACAGCAATGTAATAAAGTATAATAGTGTTTAATTAAATCGAAAATAGAAAATAGATGTCAAATCTCAAACTGAATTAAATCAATGACTTAGCATGCTATCATAGTGTAACGCAGTGTATCATAGCTTCACACTGTTAGCATAAATCAATAACACAAGTACATGACTCACCAGAGGACTTACTGCTTATTACAGATTATTGATTAGTTTGGAGATAAAGTAAAGTAAAGTAAAAATGCAGGTAAAGGTGAGGTGTCCTTATTATTGTAATGCACCTGGTCCAAGCTGAACTGAAAACATGCCACAGTAGGATCAGGAAGAAAGAGAATCAAACACAATAATATCTTTCCTCTATGTTGATTATCTTATTTTTGTAATTATTGGAAGCCAAAATTGTAATTAAAATAAATAAATTTTACTAAACTCCCAGCCCTACTAGATATATTTCCAAAACTGTTAGGATTATGTCAAAAAGAATTATCATGACATTGTTAAATTTAGTCATATAGTGCTCCTTTAAATGTGAGGATGAAACAGTCCAGGTAAATAATACAAAAGAATAAGCCAAGGAACTGGTAGGCCTCCAGGCTTTACTGTGTGTATTTCCCTGCCTGGTATCATAATCTGCTACTTATAAATGTCTGAAAGCGTGATTCCTGGCTACATGTCAGTATCCATACACCACTGGCTCTTCAAAGATATTAAGAATCACATTGGGGTCCGACTGCCTTAGATTTAAGCAGTTTCCCCCTACTTAAGGTAGCCATTTGCAGTAGTCCATGTTTTGCCACTCAGTCTGTGTGACAGGGGTGTGTTTCTGTGGAAAGGTGACTCTGGATACTGGAGACTGGATACCATGAAAGGAATGTCCTATCTCACAATGTTAGCATAAGGGAGATTTATTCCGTTGATATGTCCTACAACTCAGATCTGTTAAAATAAAAATATTGAATGGATTGTCCATGCTACGCCCCTCTACCAAGTCTCATGGAAATAGGGTTGGTAGGTTTGTGCAATTTTGCTTACATGCAGACAAGAAAACAAACATTACCTTGGTGGTGGTAGTTAAATCGGATTTGCTAGCTAACAATCTTAGCAAGCTACTGAATCCCCTAATTTAGCCCTGGATAATTTAGCTGGCTGAGTAAATTAAGCTACCTTTCATTATATATTAACAGTGAAGACATGGCTTACTTCACATTAGCTCACATGGTTCGCTAACGCAGTCATTCAGTGGTTCATTGGTTGAGGCTCTGGTTTACTGATCAAAAGGTCAGGGGTTCAAACCCCAGTACCATAAAGATACCACTGTTGGGTCCTTGAACAAGGCCCTTAATCCTCAACTGCTCAGTTTGTTTTAATTGGATACAAGTGTATGTTGTTCTGGATAAGGCCGTCTACCAAATGCTGTAAAGTTAAATGTAAACATGTACATAATACAATATAAAATGTTTTCAGACTAGTTGCGTCAGTTGTGAACAAGTCATTTGTAAAGTAACTTAACTAGTTCTGCACCACACACCTTATAAGATTGATTTTTTTTTTTTGCTCACTTTTATTTTCATGTTTTCTGGACTCAATTGACTTGTTACTACAGTATATACAGTAGCAGTGCTTTCATTCAAGCAGCACTAATTCATTTTTGACTGGATTTACTTTAGGAGCTATTGTACACCAGTGAGTTTTCAGTGGCAATGAAGGAACACCCAGAGGGTTATATTATAAGGATACAGCACTTTAAAAACAAGGGGGAGGCTGAAAACACAATCCTGTGTACAGCTTCCATGTCTGAGAAAGCTTATTGTGTCAATGTTTGAAAGTGTTAAGCCAAAACCAGATCCAAAAAAACCCCAAAAACATCTGGATATCAGAAAGTAGGTCAGACCTGTCCACACTTCAACCTTTCCCCTTTACAAAAATGCTAATTTTAGAATCAGGCCATTAATGGTGTAACACCAATCTCCTGCTCTGAACCATATCCATTTGTATACATATCTGTAAAACTAGGTTGGTTTATTTAAGGTCTTCTAGCACATTTCAGACATCTGCAAATAATTACCCCTGCAAAGGAGGTTATGTTTTTGCTGGTATTTGTTTGGCTGTTTGTTATCAACCTTTTTCAATAAATTATGAATAGATTTTCATGAAATTTTTAGGGAAGGTGGAAAATGGGTCAAAGAACAAATGATTCATTTTTCGATTACCTCCACGAAGGAGGTCAAACAGGAGAGAAACTGTCCTTCCTTGATGGAGGTTAGCACTCTCTGAGTGCTTCTAGTTTGTGTATGTGATGCTAATATTTCTGCAGTGAATTAAAATTGATGTTAAACTTTGTGTTCACAGGTATTTTAGGAAACAGTGATATACTACCTGTATCTACTTTGTCTAATCATTCTTCAAATGAAATGCAACCTCTGTGAGAAATAAAAATGTTTATTCTATATATAATACCAGTGTGATCATGGTAAGTGCTAGAACAATAACACTAGCTAGAGTACTAGCACAGCCTGTAAAATACTTTTATTTAGCAGTTTGGAATTGGTTAAGGTTGGGTATTTTTGTAGGGTTGATAGGTAATGCATGCTGGGAAATTTGCTGCTATAGCATAGATGGTGCAAAGATAGAAGGCGATGCAAGGTTGAGTCAATAAGTAATGCAGTTTATGTTTATTTTATCAATAATAAGGAACACAATCAAACATATCGTACATCATAGGTTCACATCCCTACTTTTCAATATAGTCACCTTTTTCTTTCAGTAACCATGTTCTACCTACAAATGAGGAAATGTATCCCAGCTTACTCCAAGTTTGGTCTTACTTAACAGATTCTTGCTCTTATTCTTCCAAGGGCCTCAGTGTCTGCTTCAGAGTTGAATGTTTCTCCACTTGGCAAGAAATCGACAAGAATAACACCTTGAGGGTCTCAAAAGACAGTCACCATGATTTTTCCAACTTTTGCTGCCTTGAGCTTTTTTGTCTTTGGAGACGATGAGATGATGCCATTCCATTGATTGACGTTTTTGAGTCTGTTTTTTTATTCTTCCAGCTTCTTGGTCCTGTGAAGCAGGGATTGAGGGGCAAACATTATGGTGGTGATGAAGAAATAAAAACTGCTCTACGGAGTTGGCTATGGCGTTTTACGTAGCTGGGATACAATGGCCTCATTTGTATGTGAAACGCTGTCATTGAAAGAAATGATGACAATGTTAAGACGTAGAGATGTGAACCTGTGTTGTAGAGCTATATCTTGAGGTACAGTATGCTTGATTGTGTTCCTTATTTCTTTATAAATTAAAATGAGTTGCATTATTTATGATTTATGACTATATCCGTGTACTACAGAATATGGCAAAACAACAGTAAACAGTTCAAATGCTGGTGGACTTGACTGTAGTTGTGTATTGCAATCATAATGGCATTTTCAGAGTTGAGTTTAGCACACAGTTAGGATTTAATACAGATATTTTGTTTGTATTCATACATCAAACATATCCATGGGTTTTTAGCCCATTTTTGTTTTTATGACATTGCCTTGAATGAGAACATGATTTACTCTCAACAGTAGATACATTTTCACTGCTTAAGCTTCATGCTACTCGCCACTGCAATTCTAGCAAAAATAATAAGATATGCTGGATATGCAAGTGTTATTTTATAATCCACTGAATAATGGGTTTGAGTCCCAGATTCTGCCATTTCTGTGTGGAGTTTGCATGTTCTCCCCGTGCTAATGTGGGTTTCCTCTGGGTACTCTGGTTTCCTCCGACAATCAAAATATATGCACATTAGGATAGTTGGCTGTTCCAGATTTCCCTTAGATGTGGAATGTGAGTATGAATGGTTGTGTGTGTGTTGACTCTGCGATGGTCTGGTGAGCTGTTCGGGGTCTGACTCTGACTCTGTATGAAGGAGGGTACACCCAGAACAGCTCACCAGTCCATTACAGGGCCAACACACAACCACTCACACCTAGGGGCAATTTGAAGTACCCAATTAGTCTAAGGTGCATGTCTTTGAACTGTGGGAGGAAACAAGAGTCCCCGGAAGAAACCCAACACAAACATGGGGAGAACATGGAAACTCCACACATAAACACTCTTGCCGAGCCCAATACTTGAACCCAGGACCTTCTTGCTGTGAGGTGGACGTGCTTATCACTATGCCACCATGCTGATATACACTATCTGTAATATTAAACCTAACAACAAAGTAATTAAATTTCAGGCTGCATTTTGTATCTCTGATTATTCTAGGTATTAAAGGTGGAAGTATACATAATACAAGTTCATATATTTTTTTATTTTTTGGAATTTTTTTTGTTCAACAAAGAGCTGGAAACATCGGGGCATGAACTACACACAGGTTTATATTTTAATATGGCAGCCATTAAATTAATTTCAGTAGCTGTGTAACCTGACTATGAAAAGGAAAATTTTTCTCCTTATAAATATTAATGTAACCTTTGAACACGACTCTGAATAGGATTCTTTATAGTCACTGAGAAAACCTTCGGTCAGCCAATGACTGTATCAGAGCTACAAGAGATTTTTCTGCATCCATTTCTTTGTTTTAGACTCACAGAACCAAGAAAATCTACAACAAAAAAATCTACATTTTATCTCTTAATGCTTAAACTTATAAACACTTATTGTAAATAGATACACATTAAATATGAAAAAAACAACAATGAAGACTTTCAAAATTGCTGATACAATAAGGTTACGTTCCCAGAACTCAACTTTAACAAATAATTATACGTTAGAAAAACATTTACATACTCGCCAAAATCCATTTGCCTTCTAATGCCTATTTCAAAATCACAAATAAAACCTTAAGAAGCATGCTGAGATGGTCATGTCCCCTCCTAAATATTCATTCATTCATTCATTTTCTAAGCCGCTTAATCCTAATTAGGGTCGCGGAGACGCTGGCGCCTATTTCAGCCGACTTTCGCAGGACCAACACACGCAGGACCAACACACACACACAACCATTCATACTCACTCTAACACCTAGGGGTGATTTGGAACAGCCAATTAGCCTAGTGTGCATGTTTTTGGACTGGGGGAGGAAACCAGAGTACCTGGAGGAAACCCACGCATGCACGGGGAGAATGGGGGGAGCGGACGTGCTAATTCAATTCAATTCAATTCGGTTTTATATGTATAGCGCTTTTTACAGTTGATATGGTCACAAAGCAGCTTTACATAGTAAAATTAATTTAAGTAGAAATCTAAGAATTTTTCTGCAACCCCATACACATCCCTAATGAGCAAGCCCGTGGCGACAGTGGCAAGGAAAAACTCCCTCAGTTGACACAAGGAAGAAACCTT
>JAQMYF010000001.1:77669106-77686638 GCA_030014195.1 Neosilurus mollespiculum
AGTCGTACTAAGCATTTCACTACATATTGTACTGTGTATAATTTGTATGTGACAAATAAAATTTGAATTTGAAGTTATAAACTATATATTTATGTATATATTTACATTTGACTCAAAGCATGAAGTTTTGTTAATGTATTACATACATGTACAAGTATAGTTATTAAATTTTTATCATTTTATCATTTAAGATTTCCTTTTTTAAATGCTGAATATTAAAAGTTACAAAATTGCATTATCACACTGATGAATTTTCAGCTATTATCAATTATTTTAATTACATTATAAATTAAGATTATGTTACCAGTAAATATACCTTATTTACCATAATTAGTGGAACTAATTAATTAATTACTTAAAATTGCCCCAATCCAGTAACTATGATTTGAAAAATTATCCAAATTGGTTTCTTTTCTATTTATATTATCAGAACCAAATTCCACCTATGTTTGCCCATATCAAATTGCCAGTCAAGTATTTTTTAAGCAACTTTCATAAATAATCCAATCCAAGATAACTAACACATTTTTAACACTGTACTACTTCATTAAAAAATGAAAAAAAAATTACTTCATTAAAACTGTAGATCCAGGATATGTTTAAATTCGATTTTAGCATTTCACTACAAGTAAGATGTATTCCTATAGGTTTTATCTTATAAAAGGTCTGCTTTGACCTGCCTTCATGTAAGAAATGGGCCAACATTTTCTTTGAAAGAAAAAAAAATTTTGTAAAACAAACAAACAAACAAACAAACAAAAACAAGTGCAGGTTGACACTGTATGTATGTATACTATTTGCTAGCACTCAACTTGTAAGGTCCCAAGATGGCGATGGCCAAGCTTCACTGAAATTCACTCGTTGCACGATTTACCTTATAAATTGTCCACCATTTTTTGCATATGCACTCTGATTTAATGTACATGTTGAGACCAAAGAAAAGATCAGACCGTGACACCGGCACGCTAACTGTTAGCATCGGAAAATTCCTCGGAGCATCTGTTCACTTGAGCTAAACACCAGTGAAACTCGAAAAATTAGAATATCGTACAAAAGTTCACTTATTTCAACTTAAAAGGTGAAACTAATATATTTTATAGACGCATTACATGTAAAGTGAAATAATTCAAGACTTTATTTGTTATAATTTTGATGATTATAGGTTACAGCTTACACCCCAAATCCAAAATTGCAGAAAATTTGAATATTATATGAAATCAATAAAAAAGTTTTTTTTATCAGAAAATGTTTTAAATACAGAAATGTCAGCCCTCTAAAAAGTATAATCATGCATATGCACTCAGTACTTGTTTTGGGCACCTTGTGCATGAATTACTGCCTCAATGTGGTGTGGCATGGATGCTATCAGCCTGTGGCACTGCTGAGGTGTTATGGAAGACCAGGATGCTTCAATAGCGGCCTTTACCTCCTCTGCATTGTCTCATGTCTCATCTTTCTCTTGGAAATGCCTCATAGATTCTCTATGGGGTTCAGGTCAGGTGAGTTTGCTGACCAATCCAGCACAGAAATTCCATGGTCATTGAGCCAGGTTTTGGAACTTTTGACAGTGTGGGCAGGTGCCAAGTCCTGCGAAAAATGAAGTCAGCATCTCCATAAAGCTTGTCCGCTGAAAGAAGCATGAAGTGCTCTAAAATGTCCTGGTAGATGTCTGCATTGACTCTGGACTTAATAAAGCACAGTGGACCAACACCAGCAGATGACATGGCTCAACTCAACACAGACTGTGGAAACATCAAAGATGACAAATCAACACACACTGTGGAAACTTCACACTGGACTTCAAGCATCTTGTGCCTTTCCATTCTTCCTCCAGACTCTGGGACCTTGGTTTCCAAATGAGATGCAAAATTTGCTCTCAAATGAAAAGAGGACTTTTGAACACTGAGCACAAACCATTTTTTTTTTTTATCTTTAGCCCAGGTAAGACGCTTCTGACATTGTTTGATGTTCAGGAGCGGCTTGACAAGAGGAATACAGAGGGTTATGTAAAAGAGCAATTGCTGTCATTTGTAAAGAGTAGGCCATCAGTTGCCATCAGTGTGTTCCTGCCCTGCGATGGCCTGGTGAGCTGTCCATGGTGTACTCTGCCCTCCCCCAGAGTCGGCAGATATGCGCACCAGTCTCCCCACAACTTAAGCAGTTCAGAAAATGAATGAATGAATGAATGACTGAATGTCACAGAAGTTCTGGACTTTTACTAAAATCAGAATCGGGCAGTTATTTTCCAAAATCTCCCACATTGTCACATAATGTGACTTAAAACTTGTTTCAAGTCTAATGTTACTGTTGTATATTTACAATTGCTTTTAAAAAAGCATGTGTATTTGATTCATGGAATAATTGACTCAATTTGATCCATGGAATAATTGAGAGAATATTTAATCAATAAAATAATTGCCCCATTGCTGTCATTCGTAAAGAGTAGGCTACTGGGTTGCCATCAGCGTGTTTCTGCTCTGCAATGGTCTGGCGAGCTGTCCAGGGTGTACTCTGCCCTCAGCCAGAGTCAGCTGAGATGGGCGACAGCCTCCCTGTGTTAGGATTAAGTAACCCTGCCCGCAAGCAGTTCTCCATTAAACTCTCCTACAGTAGAACGTGGTTAGGCCAGGTTAAGCAGGACAGAAGTGAAGAAAGAGGGAGGCAGCAAGACAGCGGAGGCTTACAGAGAGGAAAAGGTACGAACTGACGGCGCTAGCCAAAGTCAGTCAGTAACCGGAGTGTAGCTTCATGTGCTTTGTGGAGACATGGCTGCATCAGAATATTCCCGATGATACTGTGTCCATTGCGGGCTTTCACACTGTCTGGGCTGACAGAGACGGTAAGCAGAGAGAGGTAAGGAGAGAACTTTATACCTGCTGTGTGCAAATACTAAGGAGACACTGGGGAGATCTGACCATGACTTAATTCATCTTTCCCCATGCTCTGTGCCTGTTGTGAAGAGGCAGGCTGTGACTACAAGGACTGTTAGGAGATGGTTGGAGGAGGCCATGGAGAAATTACAGGATGGCTTTGAAGTGAAAGACTGGCAAGAACTCTGTGAGCCCCACGGTGAGGACATTGATGGGCTCACTGAGTGTATTTCACACTACATAAACTTCTGTACCAATATCATTGACCCAGCACAGACAGTCTATTGTTACCCCAATAACAAACTGTGGGTGTCAAAAGACATCCAAGCCCTCCTTAACGTCAAGAAGGGGGCATTCAGGGCTGGCAACTGAGAGGAGGTGAGAATTATCCAAAGTTTACAGAGATCAGAGAGGCTAAGGACAATTACAGGAGAAAGCTGGAGTGGAAACTCCAACAAAACAACCTGAGAGAGGTTTGGAGTGGTATGAAGACCATCACTGGTTTCAGGCAATCCAACAGCAGAGGAGCTGAGGGTGGTGAGGACAGGGCCAACGAGCTGAATATGTTTTTTAACAGATTCGACACCGCAGCTACTGCTTAGCTCCCTTCTAACTCATCAGGAGCAAACCTGGAACCCCCTGCCACTCCACCTTCTCTCCCTCCCTCTCCTTACTGCACTTCTGCCTCCTGTGATGGACCTGACAATCCTCCCCCACCTGTCAACTTCATCTATAATCAGGCTGAAAAACAACTGAGACGACTACACTCAGGCAAGGCAGCAGAGCTTGGGGTGAGCCCCCATGTGCCCCATCTCTGTGGAGTCTGAAAATACATCTTCACGATGAGCCTGAGTCTACAGAGGGTCCCTTTGCGGTGGAAGACATCATGCCTCGTTTCTGTACCAAAGAGCCCACGTCCCAGTAACCCCAAGGATTACAGACCCATGGCACTGACTTTGCATGTCATGAAGACCCTCGAGAGACTCATACTGGATCAACTCCGACCCATGGTTAGACCACATATGGACCCCCTTCAGTTCACTTACCAGCCTTGTCTCGGAGTAGAGGACACCATCATCTACCTGCTAAACAGTATCTACACCAACCTGGACACCAGACGAGCACTGTGAAGGTCATGTTTTTTTTACTTTTCCAGTGCATTCAATTCCATCAGGCTGACCCTCCTGGGTGAGAAGCTGACAGCGATGCAGATGGATGCCTCTCTTGTGTCCTGGATTGTGGACTACTTGACTGGAAGACCACAGTATGTTCACCTGCAGCACTGCGTGTCAGACACAGTGGTCAGCAACACTGGAGCACCACAAGGGACTATCCTCTCCCCTTTTCTCTTTACCCTCTCCACAACTGACTTCAGCTACTGCACAGAGACCTGCCATCATCAGAACTTTTCTGATGACTCTGCTGTAGTTGGATGTATCAACGGAGGTGATGAGACGGAATATCGGGCTGCTGTGGATTCCTTCATCACATGGTGTGAGCTGAATCATCTGCAGCTTAATGTGACCAAGACCAAGGAACTGATTGTGGATTTCAGGAGATCCAAAACACCAGCGACCCCTGTTTCCATCCTGGGCGTCAATGTGGAAATGGTGGAGGATTACAGATACCTTGGAGTTTATATTGACAATAATCTGGACTGGGTTAAGAATACTACTGCACTTTACAAAAAGGGCTAGAGCCGTCTCTATTTTTTGAGGCGGCTAAGGTCTTTTAAAATCTGCCAAACACTGCTCAGGATGTTTTATGAGTCTGTTGTGGCCAGCGCCATCCTGTATGCTGATGCATGCTGGGGCAGCAGGCTGAGGGTTGCAGATGCAAACAGTCTGAACAAACTGATCCGCAAGGCCAGTAACATTGTGGGGATGGAGCTGGACTCCCTGATGGTAGTGTTGGAGAGGCGAAAGTTGTCCAAAATAAAGACGATATTCAACAATACCTCCCACCCACTTCACAGCCTGCTGATCAGTCACAGGAGCACGTTTACTGAGAGACTAATACCACCTAAATGTACCACTGAACAACTCAGGAAATCATTCCTACCTGTAGCCATTAAACTTTTTCAACTCCTCCATATAGCAACAACATCTAGTGTTATACATTTGCATTTTGCAGTACATTTACATTCCACTGTTTATCATATTGATAATACTGTACATATTACTCACTGACAGGATTCATTCTGTATCTGTTTGTATAGATATTATAACCTGGCGCCATCTCCAAATTAAGCCTCAAGTTGTTTCACTAAAATGGTTCCGTCTTAGCTAATCAAGACAGACTTCCATAGTCTCACTTAGTGTCCGCCCCCAGGATATTTAAGAAGCCCAAATTAATTAATAAATTAAAAGTAGATGAAGTGAGTAGAGTTAAAGGGAAATCAACATAGTTCCCTTTTTTGTCAGTGGAGCAAATGATTCTGATGGTGTTGTATGAAGAATATAAAAACATACAACGAAGAAAAAGACCCTTGCCGCTGCTACTGGTGGGGGCCTCCATCTGGCCCACAGCAGAGGGGCCACCACTGAGCTCCTCAGGAAATTATCAACCCAGGTGCCTGGAAATAATATGTAGAAGGTATTGTCCACCACTTTCCCTTCAGCAGGTGTCAGTCTCTTGTGATAAATGATGGTATGCCTATCTCTGCAGTGAGAGGAGATACAATATTTCTTCCACATCTCCCAGCCCCAGCTCAGGACAAGTTAGATGCATGTGTAAGTATGTCATGTTTCTTTGGTTTAAATTAAGGGTGCTCAGGCAAGCATCTCTTGCCTAAAAAACTTTAGTGTTTTTCATTTTTGCAGTTTGATGGCTGGCCCCAGTACATCTAGGGCTCCTGAAGTGAACACAGTGTCTACAGGCACTGAAATACCTGAGGCGACACCTACTCTCTGCGACATAATCTATTTATGATCTTAAATGAAGCTGCTCCTTTCCATCAAACAGGAGAAGCTTTACTTGCCTTCCGTAATCTCTGTGCCAGTGAGGATGCTTGAAAGATTATAAAATTATGTACAGAACCTGGCCATTTTGCCTTGTCATTAGAAATTATGCAGTTTTTATCACGGCTCTCACTGAGCACTGAGGGTGCATTCAGTGATATAGCATACTTTGTCTTGCAGAGCATTACTTGACAATGTTTAGATTTTCTCCCAAAGTACATGCCTGTATATTTAGACTATGGAAAGTTACTGTATCAAAATCTGCTACAGATCTTGGTGTAGGAGTACAACCTGAACTTTCAGTATCGGATGTTGTTGTGGCCGTGGGTATTTATGTACAGTAAAATGTTCAGAAAGTTTCAGATGAGCATGGTGAGGGACAGTGCATCAACTTGACTGAGGCTTGATCAGAAAGTGGAAGTGATGATGGTGCAGCCACAGGTGGGCTTCGGGCTTGGCAGCCAATGCATTCAAAATCTTGATGAACGCTGCTTTGCAGGCTACACACCTTCCTACTCAGTTCACTGGAACAAGTAAAAAAATAAAACTGAAAAATTATTTGTTATTTAATTTCTTGTTATTTATTAAAAATCTCCTTAACAAATTTCTGGAAGTCACCTCAAAAGTTCCTAGGTTCAGTCATTTTACCTAAATTTAGCTTTAATAGCTATTTGGCTTCGTCAGTCTCCTCATTTCTCTAATTAAAAAAAAACAACACAAAAAAAAGTGCCTCAACTGGGGCGGAGATGGCCAGTCTCAGTCTCTCTCTCTCTCTCTCCCTCCTCAAGGTGTCATGCTTTGTTTTCTCTTTTGCTTCTTTTTCTTTTTTTTGTTATACAGTGGGTGGCAACCTGCGTTAAGGTGCAATACTGCCCCCTTTCGTTTTGGAGTGTTAACCAGAGTAATTTTCATCAAACCAGTCTTTCTTAAATAATAAAATAAGCTCCCTAAATAAGACAATATATTTTATGTGTCAGTTCTTTCACACCTTGTTTTTTTCATCAATTTTTTTCATAAAAAAATTATAATGACTAGAACTGCAAGCAGTTATGAATGGGGTCCAAACCTATCTGAGCATATCTGTCTTGATGGTCTGTGGTGCACATGTGGCATTTTTGGTATTTGACTCACATTTACTGTATCATTATTAAACATGAATTAAATTACTAGTCCATCGAAAAAATTTGTCAAGATTTATAACTTTACTCTTCTGACTCTTCTGAGGGCCCTTTAGAAGGGGATAAGTTGGAAGGGGATTTGTGCATTTTTGCGAGTTTATGTAGCAAAGATCACACCACAGAATTGACTTTGATCTGTGAGCAGAACAGTCAAAAATATGATGACTTTATAACAAGACAAATATTTATTTTAAACTATGCACAAAACACATAATAAACAAAACAACAACATAAACAGAAAGGATAAAGTGAACGGTATGAGAAATGGAAATACTATAACCTGATTATAGTTAATACCTGGCAATATCAGGTAATGAATAGTAAGTGAATATAGTTTTGCTACATTTGCTATAGTAACCAGTGAGTCAGAGCCTTAAAAGTATGTGCACAACACATACTTATTATTTAGAACACACAGGTTAACCCAGATCGTTCTGAATATATCAAACATGGTGGACAGACTTTTTAGTCTGTCTGGAGTTTTTGAAGAGGATTTTAGCTGATTGGTCTGAGCTGAAGTTGGTTTGGAGAAGAGTTCTTGTCTTTGAATCTAAGTAGCGGAGCGGAGTGTGAAGATCAAAGGCTTGATGAGCCTTGAAAGTGTTCTTGGCGCTTGCAGTCCATTGCTCGATGATTGATGTTGTTCGGGTGTTGATCGAATAAGCCATTTTTGCATCTCAGCTCGCTCTATTCATTACGGGATTGGGGCTACCAAGCGGACCTGTGTAAATGGGGAATGCAATCTGATTGTGAGCAACCAGTGCAGTTTAGAAGACTTTAAAAAGTGAAAAGTCCAGGAATTTAAAGTATTTTATAAACGCCGAGGTTTGATAGTTAATGGGAAATGACTACAAGCAAGGTATGTCTTGTCATTTTTTATAACAGCGTTCTGTTCACGTTATTAAAAATTGACAATCAGCTGTAATGTGTACACATTTAGCTCTTTGGTTAAGCGCATTTCAGTACCAGTAATAAATTACAGAATATGTCATTACGTCAACTAACACTGATAGTATTCTACAGTATTATACAGATTGAGTTTAATAATTTAATAGTTAAATAGATATATTAACACCTAAAATTGAAGGGACAAAAAGCATTTGGAATAATTCGCCTCACACAACTGAAACATAAATTCAGAATACTGGATATAAGGCATAAACTAAGACTATCCGTGCTCAAAGGAATCGGCACTAGCAATGTCTAAATAAGTTTTGTGTGGAAGGCATTTATAATTATACACAAATCTAGGACTTAATAACTGTATTCCTTTTAGAACTATCGTGTAGTGGGTGATAATAGTGTGTCTGAGGTATTAGCCCACTTGACTCACTGAGTTCCTTAATTAAAATCTAAGTCCATCTACTAATTAGCAATAATTAAATTGTAAACATATAACTATAATTTAGAGACTTCTCTTTTGTGTTTTAGGGTTTTCTTCTCTGTGGGTAAATTGTACATAAGAAACAGTAAACATGTACATTCTGGCTGTTTGTGCTCTCAAATATGGATAACACAGACTATTCAAGTCTAAATACATATACTATAGCACATTGTGCACCATGTTTACACTACACCTGAAGCAAAGGCTTAAACAGAGTTAAAGCTACACATGATCCTCTGTTTACCTCTGTTAAGTCCCTTTCTAATTTTGATAAAATTATTTCCCTAGGCTTAAATGTTGATTTTGGGCCAATATTTGGAAAAATTATTTTTTTTCTATGCTGTTAACCATTTCACTTCGTGCAGTAGATATGCCATGTGGGTTTGGTAGCCAAACGCGAGGGAGGCTTCGAGTTTGCACATGCGCAGACAAGATGTGAACATCGCTCACTGCTGCTCAAAGTTTGGGATCCTGGAGACAGTCGATTTGAGCCTGAGATTCATGCATACGTATTAATAAACTAGTCCAGAGATGGCTGGCCAATGGCCAGTAGTCCTGACTTTAGGAGAGGCGTTATCTCCAGAGGGCTGCAATTTATGACTTCTCTGACCATGATTTGCATGCTGTTACAATTAAAGTAATATAACTTCTTCCAGGTATATTTCTTTGGCAATTGATACCAATATCTGGTCTCAGGGAAAACCGAGAGTTATTTTATATGTGACTTGGCATATTCTGGCTGTTTGTACATTGTATACTATGTACCATAATATTTCACAGGAATACATGACTATAAAACATATTACTTACATACACAGATTATACATAGTAGTACACTTACAAGTTAAATGGCACTAAATATCCAAGTATTTTTTTACATGTGTGTCTTTAACAAAGTTCAGTCTCTGAAGCTTTTTATTTCCTTGTCATGAGGGTGAGTGTCCAAGTGGGGTCCTCGATGGCACACTCTCCATACTTGTTTTGCTAGCTTGGGCCATAAACCTAATTGTCTCTGTTCTGAACTCTCCAGGACATTCCTTACTGAAGTGATCCGGGGTAGTCATAAAACCTTTGTAAAATCTGGTTTTGGGTTCAAAGGGGAGCTGAAAGGAATTGGAGGTATTTATTCAAGAGATAGGTGCCACCTCTTACCTGGTCCCAGGAAGGGGTGAAAGCTCTTTGATGTGCCATCTGGTCATAAGGGAGTATTTTAATAATATCAAGCTGCTGGCATGAACTGTTACTGACTTTATGTGCCCAAAGATAGAAGAATTCTGTTTAGGTTTGTCGGAACTCAGAGCCCTCTCTGAGCGGACATACGCCGGTGGATGTTCAGGTCCCTCCTTGTTTACTCTGTTGTTGTTTAATTTATTCTTTATTATACTATAATAATTCAAAAATACTCAATCAAATTGAAATCTCAACACAGCAGGTGAGGAAAAGCACTTTGATGTTTATTCCAAGTCACAATAAATCCACAAAACACTTCTGAGAGAGCAGCTGATCTCAAAGGTCCGATCTCAATCACACCAGAATGAGACAGGCAAAATCCCCTAAGAAAACCCCTTCTTTTATACTCTCTGGCGTCTCAAGACGCCACCTCTTTTTAATTTACATATGACTCAGCAATTTCCCTTTATTTTTAAGGTTTAGGCTATTTTAACTCCGCCTACCTGTTTTCTATTTCCCATTATTTTCCTGGTTTTCCCTCTTTGTGATGTCATATTTCCTGTTTGTGATGTGATTTTGTTCCTCCCTTAATGTGATCTCATACTTCCTGGTGTGACGCTGTCCTATTTATTTTCCCTTATTTTCGGGCATCTCGGGGAGTTGCTATAAAAACTAGGCACTTGTTTATAAGCGCCTTCTTCCGTGTTATATTGTCATTTCTGATTCTGCTTCTGTGTGAACCGGTTGATTGGAGTATATTGTGAGCGACTTTTCTGATTTCTTCAACATGTGTAAGTATCTTTTTAATCTTCCTACGAGCTAACCAAGCTATCTTATACTATCTTAGCAAATTGCAAGCATATTATCAAAGTTACTGTTTTATTGTTTTATTTAGCATTGCTAACAATATTTCACACTGACCATCTATTTAGATGCATGTCATGGGTTCTTAGCTCTTGAGCGTTTCAATATATGATTATTAAGATATATTGGCAGATTATATAATTTGGATTAATATAGTCACATGACATACATTCTTTTCTCTTTCTGTTGGTTTCAGCTCAGTCAGCCTGTCGTACTATCCTCAGGAGAAGAAGCTTTGGTCACCACCATCATCTCCACTACCATCTTGCCCGTTTTAATCCTAACCTTTTGGATTTTCTGGAGTTTCTTTCTGTCACCTGGTTCCCTTCTGGTTTTCCTGGGTCTCAGTCCAGGTTCCCCTATTTTCCTTTTCATTCTCCAGTTACTACCCAAGATCAATCTACCCAGACTGAGCCTGAAACTCAAGATCAGTCTACTCAGGTGCGCTATTGGCATTTTTCTCCGCGGCCAGAGTCTCCTTTCATTCCTTTACAATCCCCGAAATATTCTTCCTCGGAGCCCACTTCTCCAGCGCCTTATTCCCCAAGTTCTCCGATGGAGTATGACCCCCATGATTATGACTCTGATTATACCCCAACTTCTCCTGCTCCTGAAGATGCTCCTACTTTAACTACTGATGATGATGTTCCCGTAATTCCTTTGGACAGGCTGGCTGATCTGTGACTTTTAATAAACCATTTTCTTACTCTCACTCTCGTCTCCAGTGTGTTTATTTCATGAATATTTGCCATACTATTGTTAGCTAAGCTTTTAATGCTATCTGAAGCTGAGTTACTTATTTTAATGCTAAACCAAGCACTTATCTAAGGTTTTATAGTAAGATATATGGTTTCTTTCCCACACAAGGACTTAGCTTTTTGCATGAAGTCTGGAGTCAGATGTTTCAGGTGGAGAGCCACACCTTCTCCCCAACTTGGTAACATGGCGGCTCTGAGCATCTTACATCTGCCGTGGTAGCCCCTCAATGAAAGGCACATTGGAGGTGTTGATGCGCCTCGCTCTGTTCACTGTCCCAGAACCACTGATCCACCGCTGGGACATTGGTGGCTTTTCTATTCCAGGGGAAGAGAGGAGGTTGGTGACCGAGTACGGACTGGAAGGGGGTCAGCCCCGTAGATGGCTGATGAAGGGAATTCTGTGCATACTCAGCCCATGGAGGGTACTGGTTCCAGGATGTGAGGTGGCGGTTGCAAAATGTCCGCAGGAAGCGTCCTATCTTTTGGATATTTCTCTCCATTTGCCCATTGGTCTGAGGGTGGTACCCTGATGACAGGCTGACGGTCACACCCATGAGCCTGAAGAACGCCTTCCAGAAGCGAGAGGTGAATTGCGGGCCCCTGTCTGATACAATGTCTTCGGCAGCCCGAAGTTCGAATAAGGCTTGTGCGGTCTCTGATGCTGTAGGGAGGGACGGCAGGGGAATTAATTTGCACACCTTGGAAAACCAGTCCACGATAACCAGGATGCATGTGTTACCCTCTGAGGATGGGAGGTCCGTCATGAAGTCCACCCCCAGGCGTGACCATGGACAATGGGGGATGGGCAGGGGGAGGAGCTTCACTGCCGGGAGGGGTCGAGGTGTCTTGGAGGTGGCACAAGCCTCGTGTCCAGCCATGAATCTTCTGGCCATGGTGGGCATTCCAGGCCACCAATAATGTTCCTGGAGTAGAGAGAGAGAGTTACTGTTACCCCTGGATGACCAGTACCTGGGGTGGAGTGTACTGCCTCCAGCAGGGTTAGTCAGAGGTCCCTGGGTATATACTGATGGCCTAGCAGTGTTTCAGGCAGCACAGGATCCGACTCTAGGGCAGCTTGGATTTGTTCCTCCAAAGCACACTGTATGGCGTTGATAAACACCTTGGGAGGAAGTATTGTGGGGGGCTGGTCCAAGGTTACGTCAGCGTCATGGATATGCGAGAGCGCACTGGCTTTGGTGTTCCTAAATCCCGGGCAGTACTTGATGGTGAAGTGGAATTGGGTGAAGAACAACGCCCAGTGAGCTTGGCGCAGGTTCTTATGGTCTGTGATAACTTGGAAGGGATTTTGTGCACCCTCTATCCAGTTTTGCCATACCTCAAGGGCCAGCTTTATAGCCAGAAGCTTGAGGTTCATTATAGTTTTGCTCTGCTGCGCTTAACTTTCTTAAGAAGAATGCACAGGGCAGATAACCGTGTGATAACACAGCCCCCACCCCACTGGTTTAGGCATCTACTTTCATGATAAAAGGTTTGTCTGGATTTGGATGTTGTAGTACGGGCGCAAAGAAAAACGCCTCCTTGAGGCACAAAAAGGCATGTTTGGCCATGTCGTTCCAGATTGGGGTCTTGGGTTTGCCACAGAGTAGACTGGTTAAGGGGGCAGTGAATATACTGAAGTCCTTTATGAACCGGCGATAAAAGTTTGCGAATTCCTGGAATCGTTGCAGTGCTTTCACCGTTTCTGGTAGGGCCAGCTTTTGATGGCCCTGACTTTCTTCTCTTCCATGTGCACCCTTTGGGGGGTTATAATGTATCCCAGGAATGATACTGCGGGTTGGTGGAAGGAGCATTTCTCCATCTGGAGAAAAAGTTGATGGAGACGGAGGCATTGGAGGACTTGGGTTACATGCTGCACATGAGATGAAATGTCTGGGGAGAAGATGAGAATGTCGTCAATGTATACGATAACGAACCTGTCCAGCATGTCCTGGAATATCTCATTCATGAACCCCTGAAACAAGGAAGGGGCGTTAGCGAGCCCATACAGCATAACCCAATACTTGTAGTGGACGGTGGGTGTGATAAATGCCGTCTTCCATTCGTCTCCCTTGCGGATACGCACCAGATTGTAGGCGCTATGGAGATCCAACTTAGTGATCCACGGAGCTGTTCCAGGGCTGCGGGTACTAGAGGTAGTGGGTACCGGAACTTGACAGTGACGTTGTTGAGTGCCCAGTAGTCAATGCATGGCCAAAAACCTCCATCCTTCTTGGACATGAAGAAGAAACTGGGGGCTGCCAGTGAAGTCAATGGCCGAATATATCCCTGTTGCAGTGCTTCTGCTACATACTCCTCCATAGCTCGTTGCTCTGGCAGAGATAGGAGGTATACACGTCCTTTGGGGAACACCGGGTACCAGTTTGATGGCACAGTCCCATGGCCTGAGGGGTGGCAATCCCACGGTGTGTCCCGGACTGAAGATCTCGCTATAGTCTGAGTACTCAGCTGGGATTGATGTTATTTCCTGGGGCAGAGGACTCTCGAAGGTGGTGGTCCCTAGGTTAATTTGGCTCATGGCTGGTTTTTGCTGGAGCTGCGGAAAGCAGTGCGGGAAACACACATCTCCCCATTTCTGGATCTCGCCAGTGGCCCAGGAGACTGAGGGTGAGTGGAGAATGAGCCAAGGTTGACCAAGGATTACATCAGTGTTAACAGCACCAGAAATAATTGTTCCTCATGGCGCAAACTCAGATAGACCGGGTCAGTCTGGAGTTGATGTTTTTGTGATGTAAGGGGTTCCCCGATTATGGATCAGATGGAGAAAGGTGTTGGGCAGTGGTGTAAGGGGAGCTGGAGCTGCCGGCACAGGTCCCCGGAGAGGAAATTGCCTGCTGAGCCGGAGTCAAGGAGCACCGTGACTGTAAGGGAACACAGTGGAGTAGTAAGGGTTACTGGAGTGGATAATGGCTGGGAATGTAGGAGCTCAGTGTGGTTTTGACTCACCGAGTGGCATGGAGGGCAAATGGGGCAGGTCGCGAGAGGGTGTCCAGACTGACCGCAGTAAATGCGAAGTCCCTCTGTGCTCCTCCTAAGTCGTTCGGTGGGGCCGAGTCGGACCACATCCATTTGCATGGGTTCTGTGGTAAATAGTGAAGGTGTGAAGAGACCTGGATGTTGTAACTCCGTAACACAACCTCTCCATCGATGTGCGACGTGGATAGCCAGCTGAATGAATTTCTCCAGCCCTATGGAATCATCGTAGGAGGAGAGTTGCAACCGCAGCGAGGGTTCCAAGCCCTGATGGAAATGGGTGAGAAGGGCCGCCTCATTCCACCCACTGAGCCCTGTGAGGGTTTGGTAAGGAAGAGGAAGACTGCAGACTGAAGAGGGAATCTGTCAGCTTCAGGGAGAAATAGTAGTGGAGTCCAAACGCTAGAAGGAATGGCAGAAATACAACAGGCATTTCCAACATGGCTAGACACTGGAGTGTGTGTAGCGGGAGGTAATATAGGGGAGCTAATTACTGAAGGTGACGAGGTGCAGGTGAAAGTCTCAGTTTTTATCATTGTTCCTTCAGGCAACATCGGTCCATGTCAGTTTTCAAAGTGCGTGTGAGTGTCATGACTCTAGGCATGCTCAGAGACATATTGACATTCTGTTTGCTTGTTCCAGACTGGAAGTGAGGTGAATTTGTTGGATTGGCTGGGCTGACGGTGTAGCATAACACATTAATGGCCAAACATCAAGCGCAGAAAATTCGGAAAACATTTATTTTTGCTCCCAAACCAATTGATGACAGAAAGTTAAGTTAGCTGCACTTTGGACCTACCATCTCACACACACCTCTGGCAGCATTCTCATCCTCAGTCACTAAAATTTGCTTCACTGTTTCCACAAGAAACAGCAACCCTGCCCAACGCTATGACATCACTTCTGGGGGAAAACTGCCAGTTTTGTGCTTTTTATGGTCTTTTATGTTAAAATAAGTGTATGTTTTGCTTAAATGTATTACATATACACAAACTACTCTGTAAGGATGACCAATACTGGTACTCTTTAAAGCCACATTTGACAGTGTACATCGAGAATCTCTGCGAAATTTAGTTGAGCCATATGGGTGAATAAAGATAGTAAACATCATGTAGAATAGTTCTGATGGATTACAGTGGTGTGTGAATGTAGATAGTAAAATAACTGATTGGTTCAATGTAACACCAGGAGACAAACAAGGCTCTGTATGATTCCCCTTTTGTTTAGCATATTGACTGATTGAGTCTTGAAGAATACTTTGGACAAGAATGACTTGGAAATCATACAGAGCCTTGTTTGTCTCCTGGTTTACGTAACATGGACATGACTTTGGACTGCTTTGAAGCAAAGGCAACAAGCAGGCTTCAAAGCAGTCCAAAGTCATGTCCATGTTACGTCTGCATCAACTCTCACACACCTCGAACACACTCTCAGTGAAGATCTGAAATTCGCCCTGTGGAATAGGGATAAAGAATACTTCCAACATAATCCTTGTGTGTCATAAAAGATGTCTTAAATGGATAAGTGATGAAAAAACCTGACAGAAAACCCTTTACAGTGGGCCAGCACCCCACTTGAAGTATAACCTGCTACGCAATCTAACACAAAGAGATGACATTTTCAGCAGATGATTACAATCAAGGAACGCATGGGAACCGATGGATAATGAATGTGTAATGGGGCACCACAGGACAAAACTAATGACTTTAGAATAAGTACTAGTGTGCTTGTCCTGATTGCTTGAAATATTGTGCTCATCCAGTTGGCCAGATCTTTTCTGTGTGCCAATGATCTGGATGCCTTAATCTATGTGTGCACCTGTCTGAATGTTTAAATCAGTGTGAGTGCCTGTCAGTATGCTTGAGTCTATATGAGTGTCATTCTGAATGCCTGGATCTGTGAGTATGCCTGTCAGTATGCCTGAGACTGTGTACAAGTATGTCTGTTTGTAAGCTGCAGCCCCATCCCCAAAGCCAACATTGTCAGGGACTACCCAAAAATGGACAGGTGGGTGCCTCAGGAGTAGGGTGGGACTGTCAGGCCGACCTCTGTAACCCATGAAGCAGCCAAGAGTGCTAGCGCAAGTTAGAAAACAGTGTGAGTGGCAGCTTTTAGACTCAGCAGTCCAGAACTACCCTTATTAAAAACAAACAAACAAACAAACAAATAAATAAATAAAGTAGAATCTCATTGAATTTGTTGAAATCTATGGAAATCTATGGATTTCTACAGAATTTGAATAGAATACTGAAGTTTCTGTTGTTTTATATAGAATTTATTCCATGGGCTAGATATGGCACCCCTTTTTTTCTGATCCCTTATCATATCTGGTTAATGAAATGGAGGGGTAACATTCAATAAACTGGGATAAACAGTTTGACCGGTAAACAGGTGTTCTGGCCGTATTTATGGGGGTACCCTATTTGAAGCAGAGTCATGACTGTTGTTCAGCACTGCTTGGCCTCCATTCTTTCACAGGTTGTGATAGCACTAGTGCATTGAAAGGACATGTCAAAGTGAGACCACTGGGCATCCTTCAGAAGACAGCAGAATTTGAAGAGGCCTTCTCACAACTCGGTAACACCTGATTAACATCAGATGACATCATAACAAAGATGGAAGCTTTTAGATGTGCTGTGTATAGCAAAGTAATTGTATAGATTTTTTCACGATGCCATGGAAAATTGAAATTTCCATAGAATTATACTTATTTCTTTGGATATTTGTAGGTATCATGGAATTCTATAGAAAGCCACATGGTTTAAATATTTTATTGAGTTTCTATAGTTTTCAAAATTCAGTCCTGTTTTTTTAAAATAATTCTGTGGAAAAACATAGTTTTTTTTTTTTTTTTTTTTTTTTTTTTTTTTTTTTTTTTTGTGCCAGCTAGGGACCATTTCTCAGACTCCTACTGTAATAACTGCAATATAGTTAGCATTATATATGCCCCAATTAACATAATAGATCTTTATTTTATTTTGTATTTGCCCTTTCTTTCACTTGGTGCTCAAAATGTGTTCTAGTATTGGTACACCATCAATGCAATATTCCATAAAACTTGAAAAACTTGAAAATAATCAGTCAAATAAACAATAGTTAATTTAACATGGAAATTCTTTAGCACTTACACTTCAAAAATGAAAGTATTTAAGCCAGCTAGGTGCTCACCAGCCACTGAACATCCCCAACAGGCAAAACACACCACCATCAGACAAGGAGATCAGAATCAGAATACTTTATTGATCACGGAGGAAATTGTGTGCACACAGTTGCTCCATACCAAGTAAAGAATAAGATAAAGATACAAGTCTCAATAGTAGAAAATAAATAAATAAATAAATAATAATTATATATATA
>JAQMYF010000001.1:77710490-77731589 GCA_030014195.1 Neosilurus mollespiculum
TTAGTACTGAAGTCCACTATCAGCTCCTTAGTCTTGCTGACGTTGAGGAAGAGGTTGTTGTCCTGGCACCATAATTCTAGGTTATTAACCTCCTCTAGGTAGGCCGTCTCACTGGGCCCAAAACTGCCCAACACTGGGCAAAGGCGGGGTACACCACAAACAGCTCTCCAGATCATCACAGGGCCGACACACATACAACCATTCACACTCACTCTCACACCTAGGGATGATTTGGAACAGCCGATTAGCCTACTGTGCATGTTTTTGAACTGTGGGGGAAAAACCAAGAGTACCCAGAGGAAACCCATACAAACACGGGAAGAACATGCAACCTCCACACAGAAATGCCTGAATGCAGGAATCTAACCTGGGACCTCCTTGCTGTGAGGCGGGCGTGCTGACCACTAAGCCACTGTGCCACCTCGAGACAAAACTTTATATCTGATAATTTATTTATTGAGGGAAATGATCCTGTATTACATTTGTGTGAGTGACAAAATAAGTGATTCTTTGCTTTTAGACCAGACGACTGCAGCTGAACATATGTGATAATTGTTGTTTAGTCCTGCATATTGGCTTGGAGGAATTTTAGCCCATTCCACTGTAGAGAACAGCTTTAACTCTGGGTTGTTGGTGGGTTTCCTCACATGAACTGCTCATACAACATTTCTCAGATTATTCTTTGTCAAAATTGCTTGCATGCTTACAGTCATTGTCCTACTGCATGTCCCACTTTCTCTTGACGTTCAGTTAGAATTTACTTACTGGTGTAATGCAGAATCCATTGTTCCGTCTGTTCTGGCTAGCAAGCCATCCTGGCCCAGATGCAGCAAAACAGGCCAAAAGCATGATATTACTTCCTTCATGTTTCATGGAAGGGATTCTAATTTCCCCTTCACATTCCCTGCTAATCCTAGAGGTCCACATACCTTTGCTATGCATATAAAGTATGAAATATTGGATCATTTTCCTCAATAACCAAATAACTAAATATAATAGTTTTGTCTTATTTGTTCAGCTGGGTTTTCTTTATGTACCTTTAGGAAATATGATCCTTTAGATCGTATGACGGATATATAGTTCCAAAGGGTTCACAAACGTTCAAGCACCACTGTAAATGATGTCAAAATCACAGTTCTACTGTGCGACCAGAAATGTACTATATGAATGTATAATGGCTAAAAGAGATAAGAAGCACATACCAACTTAAAGAAGCACATACCAACTTAAAGAAGCACATACCAACTGATCTCCCTCGTCGTCATGAAACAGTAAGGGTTGCTTGAGTGGTCGGCGCATGTACGTTTGAGTGCTGGTGCCCTGAAAGTAGGTAGCTGAGAATTTGGCAAACTTATACTCAGACAGATCCTCCTCCTCTTCTTCAGGGAGAGGAAGAGCTTCATCCAGATCCTCTTCTTCCAGGTTCCTTTGAGTACGCTCCAGGTCCTAGTAAACACACACACAAACACACACACAAACACACACACAATGATCCCACTATAGCTTTGGGGGCTGCCGTAGCCTAATGGTTAGAGAAGCGGCTTTGGGACCGAAAGGTCGCTGGTCAGATTCCCAAACCAGCAGGAAAAACGTGTGGCAGTGGGGAAGTAAGCAGCACCTTCCCATCCTCCACCCTCATGGCTGAAGTGCCCTTGAGCAAGGTGCCTAACCACCAACTGCTCTCTGGGCGCCCTAATGTGTGGCTGCCCACTGCTCCGAGTGTGTGTGTGCTCACTGTTTACGTGTGTGTGTGTGCGCGCGTGTGTGTGTGTGTGTGTTCACTTTGGATGGGTAAAATGCAGAGGCAATAATTTCCCTTGTGGGATTAATGCAGTACAGCAAAAAAAAAAAAAAAAAAAGCTAGATAAATCCATAGATTTATAGACTGACATACAGACAGAGAGATAAGCACAGACAGACAGAAGAAACAGACAGAAGGACAGACAGGTGCTGAGAGATATATACTGTAAATAGACATATACTAATTAAGATAAGTAAACAGAGAGAGACAGAGACAGACACGAACAAAAGAGAGATAAACAGACAGAGATACATAGAGAGAAAGACAGTCAAAAGGAATGACAGACAGACAAATTGATAGAGACAGACAGATAGATAGATAAATAGATAGATAGATAGATAGATAGATAGATAGATAGATAGATAGATAGATAGATAAGGTGATTTATTGATTGATTGACCGATTGTTAGATAAGTTGATTGATTAATCAATATGCTGATTGATAGGTTCTAGGTCAGACAGATAGACACACAAGACAGAAAGATAGATAGATAGATAGATAGATAGATAGATAGATAGATAGATTTGGAAGTTGATTGATTGATTGATTGATTGATTGACTGAGGAGTGTTATTCTCTTTAAACCCAGTACAATATAATCTATAATTATTAATATCTGATTATAATTAACTACAAAAAATTATATATTTTTTTCTTCCAGTTTACCAACAAAAACCATCATCACCTCTTTCTTGAATAAAATCTATTCATATTCTCTTCAGATATACAAACAGACAGAAAGAATTTTTTTTTGCCAATTTAGCAACAAAACCCCACCTCACCTCAAACCCAGCTGGTGCCTGGCCCTCCTGGCCAGGGAAAGAGTTTGTGGTTCCCAGGAAGCCGAACATCTTATCCACCATGTCGGAGTCATTTACGGGTTCATGACGTGCTTTCTCCATTTGTTCTAGCATCTCCTTCTTCCTTCGTGCCTCCTCCTTCTCCCTCTTTTCCCTCTCAGCATCTTCTCGGGCCAGCTGGGCCAGTCGCTCCTGGTGCTTGCGCTCGGCCTCGGCTTTGGCTCGTTTAGCACTCATTTGGTACCTGAGCTTCTCCTCCTCAGCCAAGCGCATCTTCTCTGCATCCAACCGCCTCTTATACTGAGGAACAGAAGGAGTGAAAAGAAAGTGGTTTTTACTGAATCCCAGATATTACGTTTGTGTATCTGCCTAAATTTTTTGTTCTCTGCTTACCTCTCCTTTGAGTCTATGGTATAATCGGCGAGCGATCATGCCCCTGGTATAGGCCTGGATAGTGATTACAGCCCAGAGTCGGTGTCTAAAGGCCCGGCGCACCATGCAACCTCTGCAGCGAGCCTGGAACAGGGTCATCCTCTGCCGGGTCACATGGTACGTCTGATAAAGCTTCCTGGAGCGGAAAAGAGCCTGGAGCCGTAAGAAACCAGCACGCATCTGCAGCACAGGAAGTAGTTAGATGTTATGTATGAATATCATCCGACCCCTCAGAGTAATACTGAGACATTGAGCCTTCACTCATTCATTTGCCGAACTGCTTATCCCTACTAGGGTTGCTCACCCGACACTGGGGAAGGTGGGGTTCACGGTGAAGAGCTTGCCAGACCATCGCATGGCAACACACACAATCTGAAATCCTAGAAATTTAACAAAATGCTGTCCAAAAAGTGAATAAAACTATTCTATATGGCCTTACTTTAAAATATGCTGTAATGCAGCATGTGTGAATAGTGAATTAAAAATGGTGTACCCTGCCTTCAGCTGGAGTCGGTTGAGATGGGCTCCCGCCTTCCCATGACCCTAATAATGTGGTTTGGAAAATTTAATAAAATTTAAAAAATGTAATTGTTGTATAAACTAAAAGTGAGAATGAGTTGTAAAAGATACCCATAATGGAGCGTACATAAACATTGTGATGAAGCGCATGTAACCACTGTTTCACTTTACAAATGTAAACACAAACCGTGAAACTCTAATTTTAGTTTTACTCGTGTGTAGTATATACTATAACACATAATCGCCGCAGGCTCAGTGGAAGCTGCTGAACTGACAATCAGCTCAGAGTTTTTATAGTTAACTGTAAAGGTCAAGGGGCGGCATGGTGGCGCAGTGGTTAGCACGTCCGCCTCACAGCAAGAAGGTCCTGAGTCCCTGTTCTGGGCTCGACTTGGGCGTTTCTGTGTGGAGTTTGCATGTTCTCCCTATGCGTGCGTGGGTTTTCTCCGGGTACCCGTTTTCTCCAACAGTCCAACAAAATGCACATTAGGCCAACTAGATGTTCCAAACTGACCCCTAGGTGTGAGTGTGAGTGTGAATGGTTTTGTGTGTGTGTGTGTGTGTGTGTGTGGGCCCTGCGATGATCTGGAGAGCTGTTCATGGTGTACCCCGCCTTTGCCCAGTGTCGGCTGAGATAGGCATCAGCCTCCCCTGACCCTAGTAGGATTAAGTGGTTCAGCAAATGAGTGAGTGAGTGAGAGTGTAAAGGTCAGAGAGACTCACCGCCCCATAGTTCTTCCGACAGAAGTAACCCCTCCAAGTCTTCTGGATCATAAGAGCTGATTTCTTAATTTTCAGGAAGTTAGACCTATTAAATCAAAAACAGATATGAAACAGGCAATGGGCAGTACCATCGTGGATAGTGTTGAGTTTCCTTCCTTGGTTAACATGCTTTACTTAGTTCATAAAGGAATTGATCCTTTCCTGATACAAAAAGCACAAAGCATTCAACAACTCACTCACTCACTCAAGTTTAATCCTACTACAGTCTCAGGGTGGTTGGAGCCTATCTCAGCCGACAATGGGCAAAGGCAGGGCACATCCTGAACAGCTCATCAGACCATCGCAGGGCCAACTCACACAACCACCCACACTTACATTCACACCCAGGGACAATTTGGAACAACCAATCAGCCTGTGCATGTCTTTGGACTGTCTGAGGAAACCGGAGTAACCGGAGGAAACCCGTGCAAGCACATGGAGAACATGCAAACTCCATACTGCAATGCTCCAGCCTGGGACTGGAACCCAGGACCTTCTTGCTGTGGGGTGGACGTGCTAACCATACAGCCACAGAATGGGAACAGTGAAATTGATAGAATCATTTTCTGAACAGCGTACCTGTCTTTGAAACCTCGGACGACTTTTTGAATAAGAATAACCTTGTCAGTGATGGCTTTGTCTCTCTCGATCTCCAAAAGCATATCATGATGGTCCTGTCAAAAATAAAGGCGTGTCATGTTACTGGAAATTCTGAGTAGAGAAAAGAAAAGGATTTCCTATGAGCTTAACGTAAATAGCATTTTTGTGCATTTTTCCAGTATCACAGTACATTTTCCTTTATCCTGGCCTAATGATGTCACTTCCTGTTAGGATGTATTGGCAGTGCCCTCTCTTTACTCCCACAGTGAGGGACGTCCTGTTTCAGACAGCTGAAAGCCTTGATAAAGGAACATGGAGCGGAAAACTCTCCCTGGCACCAGGGAAATGGACAAACGCTCTGCTGACCTTTAACCTCTGGCTCATGTTTCTTTCCGGACAGCAAAAAAACAAAACAAAACAGACCACCACTAGAGTAGGGAACCACACGACTGCCTAAGGTCACCTGACCACAAGAATGAGCAGGGATTTTCACACGAGTCTCCAATTGTTTTGTAAATAAATAAATAAAGGTTTATTGAGATATTCAGATTTCATAACGGAGCATTCTGGTACTGCTTGTTATGTAATGCTTCTGACTGTAATTTCACACAACTGTATCAACTCTTTTTATGAGCCGCTTGCACAACTAGTACCCTGTACTGCACTGGAGTGTTGACATACCTTTAGGAAGATCTTGGTCTTTCCCATCTGCCAGTCATCATCTCTGCCAAGGACAGCCTCTGCAATTCTCTGGCAGGTCCCTCTCAGGTCCTCCTTAAGGATAAACATACTAGAGATGTTGAGAGCAGACCTGGTGTTGTGTAACGTGTTAAAATGTCCCAGTGACACTACAATGATGCAGTTAACGGCAGCATGGTGGAATCGTGGTTAGCATGTCTGCCACGTGACATAGCATGTCACAGCAAGAAAGCTTTAGGTTCTAATCCCAGGCTTGGCCATTCCTGTTTGGAGTTTGCATGTTCACCAGTGCTTGTGTGGGTTTCCTCCGGGTACTCTGGTTTTCTCCCACAGTCCAAAGACATGCTCATTAAGCTAACTGGTTGTTCCAAATTGCCCATAGGTGTGAGTGTGAGTGTAAATGGTTGTGCGTTGCCCTGTGGTGGTCTGGCCAGATGTTCAGGGTGTACCCCGCCTTCACCAAATGTTGGCTGAGATAGGCACCAGCCTCACTGCAACCCTAGTAGGAATTTGGCAAACGTCTTTAGGACCAGGAAACTGGAGCCATAGCCAATTATTTTTATAGACCTGTTCAGGGTGTACCCCACCTTTTCAGCTGAAGTCAGATGGGATTGGCTCCGGTATCATCAAAAATAATTTATTTTATCCCTATTAAGCAAGTCAGAGACAATAGTGGGAAGGAGAAAGCCCCTGAGATGACAATAATCAAACTGAAAAAGGAACCCATCCCATCCCATCCCATCTGGGTGACAGCAGAGAGTAACTGTAAACATGCTTGTATTCTGTAGGAACACAGATATGATCATCCTTTAAATCTATCGTATCAAATGAACTTATTACCTGTTCAGTGAGGGATACTTGAGGTGGAACTGATTTTAGCATTTTAACTTTAGGCTGCCCAAACATGAACATCCACAGCTGTCTCTAGAGGGTCTTTGTAGTATCAACCTGTCATCTATTCCTTAACTTACTCACTCATTTGCCGAAATGTTTAATCCTAATATGGTCACCGGGGGGCTGCTGTCTATCTCAGGCGTCGCTGAGCATAGGCCATTCACACTCACATCCACACCCAGGGGCAATTTGGAACAGCCAGTTATCCTAATGTGCATGCCTTTTGGATCGTGGGAAAAAACCAGAGTACCCGGAAGAAACCCAGGCAAGCCTGGGAAACATACAAATTCCAAACAGCCCAGGACTCAAACCCAGGACCTTCTTGCTGTGATGCGGACGTGCTAACCACTACACCACCATTCCTCCCATTTATCCTATAATCTTATATTAATACTGTATATTAATTGATATGCTGGCTTCGAGTCCCGGGCTCAGCTTGGACGTTTCTGTGTTTAGTTTGCATGTTCTCCATGTGGTTTCCTCTGGGTACTCCGGTTTTCTCCCACCATCCAAAGACATGTAATGTAATGCTGATTGGCTGTTCCAAATTGCCTATTGATGAGAGTGTGAAAGGTTGTGAGTGCCCTTGGATGGTCTGGCAAGCTGATCAGGGTGTACCCTTTCTTCACCCAGTGTTGGCTGAAATAGGCTCCAGCCTCCCTGCGACCCTAATAGGATTAAGTGGTTTGGCAAATGAGTGAGAGAATATTGCACTGATACTTTGAGGCTAGTGTGACAAAAAGCTGATATCCCATCCAAAGTTTACTTTAAAACATATTTCATATAGTCTATGAACATGAACAAAATTGAGGACAGTAATGTGATGGGTGCAGCCATTTTAGACAACCAGAATTACTGGATACTGCAGTTTGGTGCCACTGAGACCAATAGACCCCATTTCCCTCGATTTCCTGGAAATTATGAAGATTATTATTATTATTATTATTTCATATACTGTATTAATCCCGCAAGGGAAATTTGGCTTCGGCATTTAACCCATCCAAAGTGAGCACACACAAACACGTAAGCAGTGAGCGCACACCCACTCGGAGCACACATTGCGGCGCCCAGAGTGCAGTTGGGGGTCAGATGCCTTGCTCAATGGCACTTCAGCCATGAAGGTAGAGGAACAGAAGGTGCAGCTCACTTTTCATGCTTTCAGCATTTTTCCTGCTGGTTGGGGAATCGAACTAGCGATCTTTTGGTCCCAAACCCGCTTCTGTATCCATTAGGCCATGGCTGCCCAAAGATGCAGCTTCTCCATTGGGGGGATCGAACACTAGTCTCCTGCATGACAGATGTGGATACTTACCACAACATTAACGAGGAGAAGATAATGTAGTTCCACCTTAAACCAACAATCCATAAATATGAACGTACTATATACATCCATCAGGTGCATTAACTTCGTAGCTCCTGTGCATAACTAAGGAGTTGTTCCTATTTACAGTTACACAAGTAGCAGTGATATTGTATTGAAAATGAAACACTGTGATTGGTGCATCCCTGTATACTACTGCACTTTCATATAACCTGGATGACTGCAATCTTTCATTCCAGGCCAGCTGACAGAATTCAAGTGACCTTATTTACCTGTTTGTATGAAGGCTTCACTCCAGGCATGAGGACACGATACCGATCCACAAACTCCACAAAAGTGTAGCGGATGGGATATCCCGCTCGCCTGATCCGAATTGTTTCCATCATTCCTGAGTAGCGGAGCTGCCTCACACACAGCTCCCTGTCAAAGAGCTGGAAGAACAGGATCACTTTTAATCACTCTACATGGAGGAGGAGAAGCAAAAGGAGGCCAGAAACACAAACGCCTATTCTTTCTTGTTTATCATCTTCACCAGACTTTGTACTCACCATGGGCTTCTTGTACTCGTTGGGTTTGATGCAGCGGACAAAGAAGGGCTGGCACACACTCAGAGTGCGCATCAGCAACTCTAGTGAACGTTTGAACTGACTGCTCAGAGTTGGGGAACGCTTTCTCGTCTCCGCCCCCTGAACACCAGGAAACACACACACACACACACCCACACAGAAAGAGAGAGGGAGAGAGAGAGAGAGAGAGAGAAGGAATGTCAGGAATGATGGAAAGCACATCAAGAGGATCCTTTGAACCCTTTTCTGACCTTTGACTCTCTCTGTCCTTCTCTCTCTTCCGTTACCACAACCCCAATTCTTAAACAGGAAGCTGTTTGATTTCAGACAGACCTATGTTTAAGTGAAACTGAGTATATTATACTTTAGGGTCACAGCAAATAAAATAGGTCAGGGTGAGAATTTTCCAAATGTATTATATTTTCATTCTGCTGTATCATTGTCGGGGCGGTACATTGGTGTAGTAGTTAGCAATCCGCCTCACAGCAAGAAGGTCCTGGTTCCCGGGGTCGGGCGTTTCTGTGTGGAGTTTGCATGTTCTCCCCGTGCTTGCATGATGATCTGGCAAGACGTTCAGAATGTGCCCCGCCTTCGCCTAGTGACGGCTGAGATGGGATCCAGCCTCCCCACCTTTATTTTGACAGGTTATCCCATTGAGACACAAAGTTTCATTTGCAAGACCGTGATAGTAGAATGAAGTGGTTTGCCAAATGAAATGTGGGTGGCACAGTGGTGTAGTAGTCAGTCCCACTGTGCCACCGGTAAGACGTCAGCACGTCCGCCTCACAGCAAGAAGGTCCTGGGTTCAGGTCCCGGGCTTAGCGAGAGTGTTTCTGTGTGGACTTTGCATGTTCTCCCTGTGCCTGCATGGGTTTCCTTCAGGTACCCGGGTTTCCTCCCACAGTTCAAAGACATGAACTTTAGGCTAACTGGCTAATCTAAATTGACAGTAGATGTGAGGGTGTGAATGGTTGTGTTTGTTGCACTGTGATGGTCTGGCAAGCTGTTCAGGGTGTACCCCACCTTCGCCCAGTGTCAGCAAAGACAGGCTCCATTAAGCGGTTAGTCTTGGGATTTATTACCTGTCCAAGGAGGTTATGTTTTTGTTTTTTTGCATTGGCTTATTTGTCTGTCTGTTTGTTTGTTATCAAATTTTTGCTAAAATTTCAGTGTGGATTTTGATGAATTTTTTTGGAGAGGTGGAATACGACCCAAGTTACACTCCATTAGATTTTGGTGGTGATCCAGATTCAATTCTGGATCCAGGATTTATTTATTTATTTATTTATTTTTTACATTTCTTTATCTTTCATTTTCTTTTTGAGATAGAAAGTGAAGTGTGGTATTACAGCAGGTCCTGCAGGGGGTGCTGTGTACTTTTTTTTGGGTGGGGGTGGGGGGGTGCTCTCTGAATACCCTTCTAGCATTTAATGTGTAGTTAACAAGTAAGCTTTAAAATTATTTGAAAATATATCTGAATATAATAAAAGTAATATGTTTACTTAGTCGTGTTTTTGGTAAAGTGAGCAAATATAGTAAAAATAAAAACAGTAAAGCTCATCAGTGTACACAGTGGTGTTGTGGGAATTTATTCAGATTATGAAAACAGCAGCATTAGCATTCCTTTGTGAAAGTGCAGATGTTTACAGATGTGAACATAAAAGACAGGTTAAAAATAAAATCTAGTAAGCAGACCACAGTGAACCGAAGCTTCTCTACTGCTGTGGGATGGAGTGAGGATTCAGTAAGTGATGGATAGAACAGGGTGATGGCATGGGATGAGGTTAGTTTTCAGGAGGATGGAATTTTCAGTTACAGAGTTACCTTGGGTGAAGGCGTGGCACTGTGCACGGAGCCACTCAGAAACTGGCACACATATTTGCACAAACAGAGAAAGATTTCAGAACACAAAGCATCTCAACAGATACTGAAACATTTAAGAATCTAAGAATGATCTGGTCCTTTACGAACACTAAGCATCTGAGTTATATGTGATCATTAATTAAAAGTGGTGCTGTCATGGTAGCACGGTGGCGTAGTGATTAGCACATCCACCTCACTGTAAGAAGGTCCTGGGTTCGAGTCCCGGGCTCGGCGAAGGTGTTTCTGTGTGGAGTTTGCATGCTTTTCCCATGCTTGTGTGGATTTCCTCCTGGTACTCCAGTTTCCTTCCACAGTCCAAAGACATGCATATTAGGCTAATTGGCTGTTGCCCCATGTGTTTGTTTGAGTGAATGGTTGTGTGTGTGTTGGCCCTGCGATGGATTAGCAAGCTGTTCAGGGAGTGCCCTACTTTCTCCCAGAGTTGGCTGAGATAGGCTCCACCCCCCCTGTGACTCCAGTAGGATTAAACAATTCGATGAATTAATTAATTAATTTATGGTGCTGTCATGCGCTGTTTGATACAAATCCAATCAGAGTTACGGTTAACACCCTGAAGTTACTTATTTTCCAATAACATCATGCTGCAGATTGTTTTATTTCTTTCATACCATTAAAAATGTGTATTTGTAAATGCCACCATATGCTTTGTATCCATTTGTAGTTATATTATAATAATAATCATCTGGAATATTTGACAAATTAGGTCCAGTTGTAGCTGAAGTCAGGTAAGAGGTGAGGTACACAATTGATTGATTGACAAGAGTTATTTTCTTTACTCCTAACACAACATAATCTATAATTGTTTATTTTTAATTAAACTATAAAGAATTAGGGTTTTTTTCCCCCTTCAAATTTATTAGAAAAAACACAGACAGACAGATAGATAGATAGATAGATAGATAGACAGACAGATAGACAGACAAACAGACAGACAGACAGACAGACAGACAGACAGACAGACAGACAGATAGATAGATAGATAGATAGATAGATAGATAGATAGATATCATTACCATTGCAACATCAGTTTGAAATATCTGCTTGATGAACTTGTTCTTGGACGAGTGAACCAGCTGAATGATGTCACCATGAAGGGTGTCTCTGTTCTTCTCTAGAAAACCTGTAAATTTTTTTTAATCACAAACGAATATGTTTCTCTATAACAGCACAGTTTTATTTAGTAATATATCTGTATTGTAGTGTGTTTTACTTGAGCAGTTAGGTTGGGGACAGATCTATGTTCCGACACCCCATTGGTCCAACATCCCTACTCATATTAAATGGGCACCTTGATTAAATCAGTTGGGCTCTCTTCTCAGTTCAGTCGGGTTAGGGTTAAGGCTATGGACCAATAGGCTGTTGGATTATAGGGCTGTAACCATTTAGATCCATCAATTTAGCATCATGTGACTCAGGAATAATGTTATTCATGGTATAGTGTTAAAACTATATGCTAGTTTAAGTATAGTGCGCTGAGAGGTTGACCCCTCTGTTCCTGACCTCTGGTCTCGTAGTAGACGATCCCGGCAAAGTGCTGGATGCCAAACTGCGTCTCATAGCTGTTCTTGGGTGGGATGTAGTTGGTGTTTAGCTTGTGTTGAGAGTTTAGTTTATTCAGCATGGTGGTATCTGTTCCCTGTAAGAGTTAGTACAGTTTTAAACATTTCATTTTTTTCCAGTTTTCGTGTATTTCTCTAACTCTCTCCTCCTCGTCTCTTTTCCTCTCTCTTTCTCACCTTGGGAAACTTGCTCTCCTCGTCAATGAGTGAGATGATGTTCATGGGTTTGATGGCGATCATGTCCAGAGCGTCCTGGTTGTCAGTGAACTCGATATGCTGCCAGTTGATGTTTTCTAGGTTGTACTCCTCCTGCTCCAGCTTAAAAACGTGCCGAACGAAGAATTGTTGCAGGTTTTCATTGGCAAAGTTGATGCAAAGCTGCTCAAAGCTACAGAGAAGAAAACAAACAAATGTAAGGAACAAGTCTGACTTGAAATGTGCTTTGGTTATGCCTGGGTGCTACAGTATCATTTATACTATCATTTCATTGAAAACTGACTTTTGGTGACTCCATTATCATGTAGGGTTTTTTTTTATTTTTTTACAGGGCAGGTTGCCAGGTCTTTCCTTAACCCTCCTATTTATACAGGCTTGGGACCAGCATGCAACTGTTTTGCTTACTTCCCCCAAGGGACCATTTGGAATAGCCATTTAGCTTAAAGTGCATGGCTTTGAACTGTGGGAGGAGACCAGAGCACCCGGAGGAAACCCATGCATGTACCCATGCAAAATTTAAACTCCACACAGAAACTCTCACTGACCACAGGGCTCGCAGTGAGGCAAGAGTGCTGACCACCATGGCTTGCTTACTGCACTCTAAGCATGCTATTATATTCTGTTAAGGATACTCTTTGAAATGGATTCTAAGTGTCACAGTACCTACCTATTGACTGTAAAATTCTCGAAACCAAATATGTCCAGCAAGCCGATGGATCTGCGCACTGTTTTAGGCTCATGAGATGGAGGCTTGTAGATGGCAGCGTTAATCTTTTCCACAATCCACACAAATAGGCGTCCGTATATTCCCTACAATAGAGAAAAACACATTCATACATCGGCATATACGTACAGTGGAGTGATATAAAGACAGCAGGAAAAAAAAAGAAATGACATTCACCTTCACGAAAGCGTCTCGAACATCCAAGGCCTGCTCCATGCTCAGAGGAGTGGACACTGTCTCTCCACGAGTGATGATGGTGCGACTGGTTAGGCAGTTCATCAAGTCCTTAGAGTCGACCTGTTTGTAAACAACATAATATAGAGATTTAGGCAGTGTCTAAAAGCGGAGCTCCCCTATGATTTCCCTTTTGGTGGGAGCTCTCAAACCCCATACAGGTATCCTATGTATATCAAGATGAATTCATTATACTAACTTGTTTATAGAAGGGAATAAAAATGAGGGAAACCAAACACGCAATCTTAGTCTCTGCATGTAAGGTACACCATTTGCAAACCGGAGCTTTAGAGAACATTTCAATCACACAAGAATACCATTCGTTCTTTATTTATTTCACAACATCAACAATGACGTCACATCACGTGACCCAACTATTATACGCCTATTCTTCTCTATATTACTCTCTCCCAGAGAAATCTTCTTATGTTTTTCCTTTTTTCGAGATATAAAATTTAGATTTTAAAAGAATAACACAGGGTTCACATATGTACACGTACACTTGGAGGGACGGAGGAAGGTGGTACAGATGGACGTATGATATGGGTTTTTCTTGATGTTCCAAAAGCAACTCGATGGTCAGATGCTTTTCCTTGTCAATGGCATGCTGCGAGGGAGCACCGATATGAACTAGAAATGTAGTCAGAGAGTGCAAACCTCTACCAAGGTAGAGCAATCTCTTGTTTTGCATGGGTTATAGTGGCAGATGATGTAGAATTACAGTGCCCCCTTGGGGTCTGTTCCACAATTATTTTTGAGTTCTGTATTTTTTTTTCTCCCAGCGCATTCTGGGTGATTTCTGATTCCTTGCCCCATCGCTCAGTGTCAAAAAATATTTAAAAACTGTTCTGGAACCTGATCTGGATGACACCTGAAATTTAATCTTTTTTTCTTTGGCCCAAGACCCACATTTGGTTAAAATTTAATGGAATTCCATCCATTAGCGTTCGGGTTATGTTCCAGTCACACAGTTCATCTTATATCACCAAACTAACAACAGCCTGCCAAACACCAGATTTTACACATTTATACACACAAGGAAATATACATAAAGTGAACACTGTATTGAAAATAGCTATACACACACACACACACACGCAGACACACATATACATACATATATGTCTGTGTGTGTGTGTGTGTGTGCGCGCATGTGTGTGTGTGTGTGTGTGTTGGCCCTGCAATGGTCTGGTGAGCCGTTCAGGGTGCACCCTGCCCTCGCCCAGAGTCGGCTGAGATGGACGCCAGCCTCCCGTGACCCTAATTAGGATTAAGCAGCTTAGAAAATAAATAAATGAATGACATTCATTATCAATGCCTTCTTTAAGGATACAACTGTTAATGAATTATTTCATTCTAACACAATAAATCAAAAATAATTACCTCTAGCAGCTTTGCAGCGATGGAAAGTTCAGCAGATCGCACCACATCACAGGCATCCAGGTTATCATATGTGCGGGCTGAGCAGCAAAAAAAACCCCACCAAAAGTCATATTCAATACATTTATTTCTATATACTGTAAATTTCTGACACTAGTAATCTCTATCTAAAAGTCTAAATTATCTGTATCTATAAGTCTGTGCTTTGTAACACTGCACTGTAATAAAACGCATGTATTTTAATGATTGGTCTTAAAGCTCCTACACACTCAGTCATTTGCCAAACCACTTAATCCTCCTACTAGGGTTGTGGACACTGGGTAAAGACAGGTACACCCTGAACAGCTGGCCAGACCATCACAGGGCTAACACACACACACACACACACACACACACACACACACACAAGCATTCACATTCACACCCAAGGGCCCTTGGAATACAGGATAACTAAGTTAGGCTGCATAGTAAATGGATTTGTATCAGCATATGACTGCTAGAGGGGCAATTTAAGACTTGCTATGTGTAATCTACATATTTAACCACATTCTTGATAGTTTTAAATACATCTGGAACTTGGAGAAGACGTTTACATGCTTCAGAGTTATTGAAATGATCACGCACCATGCGAGGGTATTATCTGGTCTTGTGTTTATATCTATGATCGGCGGCTACGTCAGTCAGTTTATATCTCAGAGCCAACATGCACAACCATTCACACCCACACTCACACCCAGGGGCAATTTGGAACAGCCAATTCGCCTAATGTGCATGTCTTGGGACTATGGGAAGAAACCAGAGTACCCTTAGGAAAGCATGCAAACTCCACACAGGAACGCTTATGCTGAGCCCAGGACTCCAACCCAGGACCTTCTTGCTGTGAGGCAGACGTGCCACTACACCACCATTGTAAACCCTTGAATTGTTATATCTGCCAGCATCCTCAAATCATTTTTCTGAAACTGTTTTAGATCGTTGCCACTTTACTTTTACTTTATCCTCCGCTCGTGCCTAAGGTTTCAAATAGCCCCACTTCTGAAGCGTACCAGCATCCTTATGGAAATCAAAGTGAAGCTTATCAACTCAATGTTCACTCCCACACTGACCGACCAATGTCAAACGTAGACTCTCAATAAAAGACGTGAGTAAAAAATCACCTCATGGGAAATGAGATGTCTGCATCGAGCCACCGGCAAGACCAGACAAGACAGGATCAGAAATGAGAAGCCTAGAGAAATGGTAGGAGCAACACCGGTCCAACACCATATCGACTAACAGAGAAATAAATGGTTCTGGCACTTGATGAGAATGGACCCCAACCGGCTGAATCAGCAAGCATACAACACCAGAGTGTCAGGTTATAAAGCAAGAGGACGTCCATGAAAGACTTGGATCAAGGGCATCAAAGGCAGCCTGTGGGCGCACAATATCCTCCACAGCCTTCAGACTCGCAGCTGCATTCTCCACAGACTTTCTAATTTCAAATAAATTCTCATAGCAGTGCATGAACATTCTATTGTTATAGCTTCCGTGTGTGTGTGTGTGTGTGTGTGTGTGTGTGTGTGTGTGTGTGTGTGAGAGACCTTCATATCTGAGGTTGCCCATATGCAGAATGGATGACAACAGTTTAGAGATCTCCCAGTTCTCCGTGTCTGTAAACATGAGCACCTTCATGGCTGAACGGATGTTGGAATACTCCTTCTGATCGTCACGCCCATCGCATACAGTGCACTTTCCCTGGGGGAATGGGTAAAGAAATGGAAAATAACCTGTCTACATGTGAACAATACTGACACTAATGAATAATTATTATTATTATTATTATTATTATTATTATTATTATTATTATTATTATTACTTTACTTTGATTTCTCTGTATGTGTAAATGAGAAAGCAGTCATGGTGGGCAGTAACAGTAATACGTATTTTCACTTACAATAGTGAGGTAGGTATAATCTGTTGCTTTGCCCAGACCAAGTTTCTTCTTCTGGTCTGAAGTCATGCCTTTCAACATGCAGTAAAAAATATGGTAGTTCCTCTCATCCTGGGCCTTGTGAGGAAAGACAAGTAAAAGTCATGTCATGTCATTTTCTAAACCATTTTATCCTTAAGGCCGGATAAAAAAAATCCAGATTTCCCATCAGAACTTTTTGAAAACCTAAATGTGGCATGTGGGGTGTTTTTTTTTTTTTTTAATAGATAAATCAGGTGAATGTCAAGGCCCAAAAGCTTTTAAAGCTAAATGTAGGTAAAGTGCCTGAAGCTATACAGTACACCCTAGATGAGCAGTATTTCAAATAAATACGTACATTTAACATATTTTAAACTCTGAAACTCTGAACAACTGTCTATAGAACAGTCACATTCACAGCATCCGAATCAACTTCTGTGTCGTTTTTATGTTGTCTGAGGAGTTTTCCAAGGTTTTAAGCCGTGGTTTTCCAAAATAAAATAAAAAAAATAGGTGTGGCGCCAATTTCCAGGATCGGGCACTAATGAGAAACCAAGAAATTTTTTAATACAGCCTTATTAGGGTCACGGGGAGGCTTGAGCCTATCTCAACTGACTTCGGATGAAGAAGGGGTACGTCTCACCAGACCATCGCTGGGCCAGCACAGACATACAACCATTCACATTCATATTCATACCTAGGGGTACTCTCACTTACTCATTCACTCATTTGCTGAACTATTTAATCGTATTTGTGTCAAGGGGAGGCTGGAGCCTATCTCAGCCAGCACTGGGTGGAGGCGGGGTACACCCTGAACAGTTCACTAGACCATTGCAGGACCAACACACACCTATCCACTCCTAGAGGCAATTTGGAATAGCCAATTGGCCTAATGTGCATGTTTTTGGACTGCGGGAGGAAACCAGCGTACCCAGAGGAAACCTATGCAAGCACAGGGAGAACATGCAAATTCCACACCGAAAAACCCGAGTCGAGCCCGGGACTCGAATCCAGGACCTTCAAGCTGTGAGGCAAACGTGCTAGCCACTACGACATCATGCCACTCCCAACCTTTACAGTTAACTATAAAATTATACCCAGAAAAAACCCACACAACACTGGACCTTGTGCTAACCAGCCATGACGCCCCTCTATGTTTCAATATGCCTAACTTAATCATATTCAACCTCTAAACTTTAACAGTTTAACACACACACACACACACACACATACACACACACACACACACACACACACACCTTGGATCACCTTTGGTAGGTCCACCAGAAATACCAGGAACACCCCACAAGACCTGCTGATTTGGTTTAAATGTTGACTTTAGGAGGCGGGGCTATGCTAATCTGTACATTTATTTTACCTTAAAAAGATGCACACAGTACATAACTGGACAAAGATATGATGCTCCCCAAAAGCCAGCTTTGTCCCATGCTTGGCTTTCAAGGAACAGCCACTCTTAACTTGGTTTTCCAAATATGGACATACCCACATTTCCACATATGGACTTAAAAACACATGGAATGGACCATATTAGAATTAGGATTTTTTATTTCACTCTGGTACCTGTCGACACACTCGGGACTTCTCCAGCAGGTATTGCTCAATTTTGGCTCCTTCTATTGCTCCTCTCTTGTTGAAATGTATATCTATGTACTTCCCAAATCGGCTTGAATTGTCATTACGGATGGTCTTGGCATTCCCAAAGGCTGTTGAAACAGAGACTCCATTACTGCTTCCTGTTAATCAGTAATATCTCAGTGACTTTTCTAAAGTTCTTTCACCCCTCATTCAATATTTTTAATCTACTTCCTGCTCTAACATTCCTACTTTCCCTTACAGTGAATCAGATCAAAAGTTCCAACAAAGCTTGCAGCATGAGTTCTCCTTACCCTCGAGGATAGGGTTGGCTTCCAACACCTGCTGTTCGATCCAGGAGTGCTGCCCACTGATAGCTGCCAGGAACTGCAGGATCAACTTGGTGCTCTCCGTTTTTCCCGCTCCGGACTCACCACTGCCAAATTTAACATATGCGTCAACATTATTCAAAAACTGCTTCAGTGAAAATATCTCATTCACTCACTCATTTGCTGAGCTGCCTACCCCTATTAAGGTCACGGGGAGGCTGGAGCCTATCTTAGCTGACACTGGGTGATGGCAGGGGTACACCCTGAACAGCTTGCCAGACCACTGCAGGGCCAACACATGCCTAGGCGCAATTCGAATGAAACCAGGCTTCATACCTAACACAGTAACGGATTGGAACCTGCTTCCATCTGACATCATCGGCAAAATGTAAACTGCTAATAAAACGCCTAAAAGATTTGCCGATATCGAGATTTTTTTAAATTAAAAAAAACAAACAAAAAAAAAAGGTTTGCCGATATCAATCCGGGGTGGGGGGGCCCAGTAATTAAATTACTTTGATGCACATGCGGTGTAATAACGTGACATGTCACCGTATACTAATCTAGATCAGACCAAGACATCAGAAGTATGGCTACCTTGTTTCCCAACACAAAGGCTATAAAAAAATGAAATGTCTCGTCCTTTTCTAATGTTTCAATGTTTTTGTCTTGTTGCAGGTAGTTTTTGAGATGTCGTTGCGTTGGACATTTTGCTGAAACCCAGCACGCACACCTCATGCTCAGAACACATCTATATAGACTGTATGCTGGATGGCTAGAAGTTCTCGGTTCGTTATGTGGTTATTAATATTGTCCTGCCCCACCATTGCCCCATTATACCCTTATCTGACCTGATGATGCAGCACTGGTCCTTGTTATTCCTCTGCATGTTAAAGTAACAGTTGTCAGCAATGGCAAAGATGTGAGGAGGCATCTCTCCAATCTTCTTGTTGGTGTAGAGGCGAATCTGGTCAGCAGTGTAGATGGGCAGCAGCTGGTAGGGGTTCACTGCTACCAGTATTGAGCCAGTGTAAGTCTAAACAAGGATGAAGTACAATGATTAAGACCAGAACGGATTGCTGTATAAGTCAATACAGTTAGCTTATCGTGAATCAGAAGCGGTGCACGCCCCCTCTTATTTCGGCAGACCAATGTTTTTCCAAGAAGTGAATTCTAGCTCCCTTGGCCTCCCAGTTCGTTCCATTGGAGTCCCATTTCGAAGAAAAGAAGTTGGTGCCATTATTCACCCTTCCAGCATTGCTCAGTCAACGAAATTAACACTGTGCCAAGAGCGGTTTCGCTGTCCTAATTAAGCCTATAGCTGTATTTACAGCCTACAGCCATATTTACCGATATACATAGTGCTCTGTTTCTTGAGCCATGGCTGAAAAACATGGGCCTGCCTGTACAATATTGAATTTCTTTGCTAAAGGTCACCGAGATCAGTACAGTACAATACAGCACAGAGTCGGATACTTTATAAAAGAAGATGATTCTGCTTGGAACTTAATGAGATGACTGACTCCCTTAATGGGAAAAAGTCTGAGGTATGCCCTAGATAGAGCCTTGAAGAACATATTTGCACTCAGTATCAAAACTATAGGCCTAGGCCTAGATCTAAACTAGGAAGCAGTTCTATCTTAAGCTTACGCAGTGCACAAGTAATCGGTCTATAATTTTGTGAAAGCAGCAGGCCTGTAAGCATAAAACTGACAGAGGCTGAGCCACCGACAGCCAGGTTTTAACTGGGTCCTCTGCGGTCTTATTAGCCTTAATCAATTGTAGAGGAAGAACTTCATCAGTGACTATTGATTCTTTGTATGCCTTCTTTTATGTGTTTTTATACTGAAAAATGTCTCATTTAATGTCTTTTTGCAGCAATAAGCAATCAGAATGCCTGGAAAACGCATATTTGATGTCTTAGATTTCAAAGTTTTTCTGGGGGAGGACTCACAGACCCCCTGCACCACCCTTTATTAAAATTCCTGGATCCGCCCCTGTGAATGCTTGTGAATAAACTGGGAAAGTGTTTCTATATTGTATTAAAAATACATATAAATGAATGCGAATTAATGTAAAACCTAATAATTAATTTTTAAATGTTGTTAACCCAACCATTATATATGTATGTATGTATCATTTAGGTCTTACAGCTGATAGCATTTATTTGTATTTGACTGATAGTTGATTTGAATGGGTTTAATTGTATTATATGTTAAATCTATAAATAGTTTACCCTGAATAATGATATTCTGAAATTAAAAACCGTACACGTTTAACATTGCTTCCATGCAATACTATTATTTTAATTTTCTCTGTAAAATGTGGCATGAAGATGAAGCATGCATACATCAATGAATACTGCATAATGCTGAGCACATCCGTGCTGATGATTACACATGAGGATGAATAACAGCAGCTAAGAGCAGTGAGTAATAGCAGGAGAGTGGATAACTGTCTCAGGTTTCAGATATCGGTGTGACAGTGTATGGGTGTCCCATTACAGCAGTACAGCACAGCCGTGTTGAAATGGAGCAGTGTAATGCAAACAGCCATGCATGACGCAAGAGTCACACTTACCCTGCCTCCACAGTTTGTCTTCACAGAGAGAGAGAGGACAGAGAGAAGAAGATAAAGCCAGAGGAGTTGATTAAGGCAGACAGACAAAGCCTCAGTGATAAAGAAGAAGAAATAAGAATTAAGAGCACTCTCGTTTCGTGGTTCCATTTTGTTTGTGTGTGTTTGCATTATTGTGTGAGGGGCGGCACGGTGGCGCAGTGGTTAGCACGTCCGCCTCACAGCAAGAAGGTCCTGGGTTCGATTCCCAGCTCGGGC
>JAQMYF010000001.1:77741542-77752938 GCA_030014195.1 Neosilurus mollespiculum
ATTGCTTCCCATTATGTTTCAAACCTGCAGGTGGCTCAGATTTCTCTCCATAGGGTTGATAACACACTGTTTTCTGATCATTTGATGAACGAGCTGCTCTCTAAAATAGCTTACTTGTGTATTAAAAATGGATTACAAGTGTCTTGGGCCTCAAGATTTTTTTGTAGCAAAAAAAAAATTTTTTTTATTATTTGAAATTTGAACATCCTGAAGGTGTCCGATTCTTTTAATATGATAATTATTCATCATGACAAGCACCTGGGAGTCTGGTATGATCAAGGCCATTTGATTATTTTTCTGTAATAAATATAGTCTTGAAAGTGAAATTAATTCTTTGGAACAAGACTTTTGTCCAGGCAAAAAAGGGAATGTTTATATTTAAGAAGTTGTAAAGATTAGAAGAAATTTCTTTCCAATACTACTGCTAACACACATTATTCAGTACCATCAGAGGATTATTTTAAGTCATAATTGATTAAAATCAGTTAATAGGTTGGTGAGATATGGGTTTTTGTACATGAATGTCCACATGTGCGACAAGACTTTTGTCAATGACTGTATAGGCCCAAAGCATTTCTACATTCAAATGGCGATATACACCACACTGAGTAATCAATCCAGGTGAGTCGTATCACAGACATTTAGAATTTATAACTTTAACCCACAACATCCACTTTTGTTCACACAACTGTATCAACAAAAACAACAGGAGTGTAGTATGGTACTAAATACAACTATAACAACACACATGATTCACATGAGTGAATAGTAATATTATTATTCATGATAGAGATAATTATTATTATTAATTATTATTGTTATTATTATTATTATAAGATAATAATGATATATTATTGAAATAATAATATTGCACTTGTTACCATAATCCATTTTTGCCTTGCACTTTAGGAGGGCCCCTCTTGTATCTACTCTGCTTTAGTCTGATCTCTTATCCATTAAGGTGTCTTCTTATATATTACTCTCCATACTGTGCATGAACACATTCATTAAATGCTTTCTTCTTAAGACAGTTTGGGGACAATTAGACAATTTTTTTTCTTCTGAAAACATTGTTGTTATCATTACTGAACACATTCCAACCAGCTCTGATCCTTCTGTTTACTTCATCTATTTGATTGAGGTCCATTCTGCTTAGCTGCCCAAGATAAATATAATAGTTAACTCGTTTACATCACACAAATAAAAGTCTAATGATTTAATCATAGGGCCGGCACAGTGGCATAGTGGTTAGCTTGAAGGTCCTGAGCTTAAGTCCCAGACTCAGCAAGGGCATTTGCATTTTCTTCTCGTGCTTGTGTGGGTTTTCCTCAGAGTACTCCGGTTTCCTCCCACAGTCCAAAGACATACACATTAGGCTAACTGGCTGTTCCAAATTACCCCTAGGTGTGTGTGTGTGTGTGTGTGTGTGTGTGTGTGTGTGTGTAGGCCCTACTATGGACTGTGGAGTTGGCTGGGATAGGTTCCAGCCTTCCGGCGAGACTAGTTAGCAGTTTGGCAAATGAATAAATAAATAAATGAATAATTTAAACATACACACTGATAAATGGGTACCAGCATTAGCAATGTACAAAAAAGTGCAGAGTGGAGAGATAAAATGCAGACATACTGTATTTTTGTTGATTAAGTACATGTGGGGTAATGCATTGCAAATGAATGTTGCCCATGACGTGCATTATCCTACAAGGGCTATTACCTGCTGCAGAATGACCATGGCTGTACCCTGTGTGCTTATTCCTGGACATCAGATGTTACCCTTTGACACTCTGAAAGAGAAAATTGTTTAAAGCAGATTTGTGAAATAACAGAATAAAGACCATTTCTACACCATTTCTACACCATGTATATAATCACTCTGAAACTATGTGTACACATGGTCCCATGTGCACTCAGTAGGGGGCATCACAGTACTAGTGTTGTGTGGTGTTTGTCATTCGAGCTGAAAGAATAGACGTCACCTCCCAACATCTCCGTCTGGCTCATTTCCTCTGAGGCTCTTAATAACACCCAAGTCATTATTCAGCAGGAAAAGCTATTTAGAGTGTCAGCACTTTATGTATACAGCAGTTATACCTCATAAAACTCAATTCATTTTAGATTTATGAAAGTGTCCATATTTACATCTACATTTAGACCCATAAATCAATAACTACTTTGGGAGTCACTTTTATATGTATAAACCCCTGTTCAACATGGTGGATCAGTAGTTAGGGGGGTGAGCATAGCAGAGCAACTGATGCGAATTGATTTTTTTAATTTAATTTAAATTTTTTTTTTTTTTGAGAATTTTGAAATTCGTGACAAGATGTTTTGCGACTCCACGTGTAAGCGAATATTTTGCGGCTTAAATTTTGCGCGAAAGTCACAAGAAGGTCGGGCAACAATTTCTGCGACTGATTTGCGATTGATTTGCGGATGTTTGGCACAAGAAAAGCAAATCTCCTTTCATAAATCAGTCGCGTTTTGTACGCTTTTTGTTCTCAAACCATTTGCTTTTTATTTGTGCGTTGTTAGCACGAACAAAATGCGAATAAAATACGAATGGTGCCAATATATGGAATACGGCGGATACCAGCAAGTCTCATACTTTCCGCATGTAAGTCTCCAACTTGTCACTTTTCCTCGTGAAGGAAAAATGAATAAATTGCAAAACGACAAGACTGCTACCTTCTTACTCTCTCTCTCTTTGAAAAGAGTTTGAGACTATTCTGCATCAGAGCCTCGTTTTGCGACATTCGTGGAAATTCCAAACATGTTTGAATTTTTTTGTGATGAGTTCACGAGCCAGGCGACCAAAATGCAATGACGCGGATGTGGCGCAACAAATCTGAGACTGAAAAGTGACAGCCACCAATTGCCATTCGCATCAGTCGCTCTTCTATCACACCTTTAGGGTGATCACCTCCTTAGCACTGTCGCCTCACAACAAGGGGGTTCTAGGTTGAAAAATCACAGTCAACTGGGACCTGTTCTCCCTGTGGGCAGCACGGAGATGTAGTGGTTAGCCTGTCCATCTCACAGCAAAAAGATCCTGAGTTCGAGTACCAGGTTTGGCGAGGGCATTTCTGTGTGGAGTTTGCATTTTCTCCTTCTGCTTGCGTGGGTTTCCGCAGGGTACTCCGGTTTCTTTCCACAGTGCAAAAAATAATTGGCTAATTGTTGTGTGTGTCAGTGTGTGTTTGCCCTGTGAAGGTCTAACGAGCTGTTGAGGGTGAACATTGCCTTCGCCCAGTGTCGGCTGACATAGGCTCCAGCCTCCCTACCACCTTGATAGGATTAAGAGGCTCAGGGTCATTCCATGTCAAATCATCTAGCTTTCAGAAAACTTCCCAGGTGACCATCTCTGAAAAAGCTTTCAGAGATATGTTCATTTAAAGATCGCAGGCTAGTACCCATTTGTCGGCCCCCGACTTGCAATTTATCATTTTGGGCATTTTTGAAAGCTTGTAACTCCCCTAATAATTACTGTGTAGGGCATACTTTATTTGTCAGGGTTAGGTTGCGATTGATTTGGCAATTTTGTAAAAAGTGCAATTTCGAACAAAGTATTTTCAAATTTTTCACACAAAAAATATATTCACCACCCCCAAAAGTATTTTATAGCAAATCTAAGCATATTCCATGTTAAACAAAGTTTTGAAAAAGAATAAATGTGATCTGGTGTTTTAGCGAGTGTCCAAAAACTGGACGGTAGGTGAAAATTTGCTCATCCTGTGAGCCCCTGAAGAAGACGTGAACAGTTCACCAAGGTTATGAAACTTCACCATATGCAACATGTATATCAGATCAAACATTTCAGCCTTGCTGCTCATTTCCTTCATACTTAGCCATCATCTTGAAATTTTCATAAATTTCTCTTGTGAAATTTTTTTTAATTTTTTGTTTTTTGCACTTTCCTTCATAAGAGGAATAAAATATGCATGAATATTTTGTATGAGATCAGAATATTGTCTCAAACTGGTATCAGAGTAATAATAAACAAAAACTAATGTTTTAAATTTGCTTTTATAACAATTAGAAAAGTGATGCATAATTATCTGTCATAGATTCTCTTATTGAATAGTACATGTACAATATTAGTTATATAACTTCTATTTAACATTTCAAATGATGTATTTATATCCGCACTGAATAATTATTATAAGGATATATTATGATAGAGATTATATACATCTTCTTTTCATAAACTTAAGTGCACGTAACTACACACTCTCCCAAAAAGACTTCCAACAAATAATGGGACTTTTGCCTGTCAATTTTCAGTAAAACTAAAACATATCTGCATGTACTGAGCTTTCTTTGCAGAAACAGTTTACTGGTAGATTTTTGCAAATAGTATAATGAAGTTCCATAATATTTGATCAAAGCTTATGAAAAGAAGATGTATATAATCTCTATATATCTATAGAATATCTACTGTTTTATAACCTCTGTACTGTTGTACTGTTTACTTAAAACTGTCTTGTTTGCCAATATTCTGTATTTGTGGTTCTTCTTACAAATCTTTATTTTACATATAAATTGGTGACAAAAACAAATGAACCTCACTGATACACTGGGATTCACTGATTGATTTTCAAAGATAAAAGAAGTCAACTGTATAACCTCCTGTTTAAAGAATTTAAGAGATAGGTCATTTATTCATTCATTCATTTGCTAAACCACGTTCTCATATTAGGGTCACGTGGAGGCTGGAGCCTATCTCAGCAGACTCTGGGCAAAGACGGGGAACACCCTGAACAGCTCGCCAGTCTATTGCAGGGCAACATACGCAATTTAAAAGAGCCATTTACCCTAATGTGCATGCTTTTGGACTGTGGGAGGAAACAGGGGTACCCGGAGGCATCTCTGCGTGCATAGAGAGAACATGCAAACTCTGTACAGAAATGCCCTCACTGACCCCAGGAATCAAACTCAGGACCTCCTTGCTGTGAGGTGGACATGCTAGCCATTATATTGATAGGTTAATAATTAAAATAATAATTATAATGATGATGATGATGATGATGATGATGTAGTCAATTTGCAGATTTCTGGCCCCTACATACTATCAGTACATGTGCTTTTGTTTCTGTGCTCTTGTAAAATGAGCATCTTACTCAAAGGGAAGACAGTGTAATGACCCATACTCTGGTTCCTAGTAAAGTCCAGGCAGTTAATGTGGCATGGACACGCAGGGGTGAACAGGCTAAATGAGGAGCCATGCTCGCTGTTATTAATATTTCAGTGTCTAATTAAACCAAAAGAGAGTTGGACATAAAGGCCACAGAGTGCAGACAAGAGTGAAACAGAACACACTGTCCTGCACGCAAAGCCCAGTGGATAAATGCTGTTAATTTCCGCTGAAGATAGGTGTTACAGTAAACATAATTTAAAAAAAAAACTTCTACAACCAAATCTCTTACACTAACATCCATATATTTAAAAGGATTCCAGATTTTATCAGATCAACATTGACATTATAGTTTAAGCCATCATTTTCTTAGTCATTTTCTTAGTAGTCAGTTTTCTTAAAACATAATAAAACAGTACTTGCCTGTCTGTCTTGGCTAACAGCTGAGTGCAGGCAAATAAATAAATAAATGGGAGGAGCTTAAAAATGCTGACTAACTAAAAAGTAGTTAATAATTGTTAATCTGCATCACATGTGAAACTGTCCTCATCAGGTCAGGTCATGCCATTTTCTGAAGTGCTTTATCCTTTATTAGGGTCACGGGGAGGCTGGAGCCCATTCCAGCCGACCCCAGGCAAAGGCAGGGTACATCCTGAACAGCTTGTCAGAGCGTCACAGGCACAACACAGACACATAACCATTCACACCCACAAAAAGGGGCAATCTGGAACATCCAATGAGCCTAATGTGCATGTCTTTGGACTGTGGAAGGAACCCAGAGTACCCAGAGGAAATCCATGCATGCATGCACAGGGATTTAGATTCAGATAATGGGTTAAGGGCCTTGCTCAAGGGCCCAACACTGGCAGCTTGGTGGTAAAGAACAATCATCCAAGGATTTTTTTTGTTTAGTAAAAGTTTCTAGCAAAGAAAAAAATAATTCAAAATCCACCTCAACCAAACTTACATCAGCCCCTTCTTCTTCCCTCCTTATTACATTTGCACCATAGAGGCGTCAAGATTGAGGAGGTTCCGGAGCCTATCCCAGAACACCGGACATGATGTAGATATCAGTCACAATTATTTAGTCCTTCACACATCGTTGCCACCATGTTTTTGGAAAATGGGAGGAACCTCATCACTCCCTTATTTGCTAAACCACTTAATCCTCCTCATGGGGAGGCTGGAGCCCATCTCAGCTGACTCTTGATGAAGAGAGGGTGCACAACAGCTCATCAGAGCATCGCAGGGCCACCACACACACAACCACTTACACTCACAACTAGGGGCAATCTGGAACAGACATGCCAAGATAGATGTTTCAAATTGCAAGCCTTAAAAATGCAAATCTCAGAAAAGTAATCCATCCCACAGGCAAATATGCAAGGCTCCATCTCCATCGCCCACACCTTCACCTGAAGAAGCGGGTGCATCCCAGGAAACCTCAAGATCCAGGTCCCCCAGTCCCAACTTTTCAAAGGAACATCTCTCCTAGTGCATCTAATGTCTCAATTTTCTCCACATCCTCAACAGTACCAGCAGAGAAGCCCAAGAAGCCCAGGACCATGAAGAAAGAATTCACGCTCAAGAGTAGGGATGATGACCAAGTGGATCGCTGGGAAATTAACTCGCTTGGGGTGGACGAATGAGCCCATACTGGTAACAAACCGCAATCTTACTTCAGATGAACAAGACGTTCCCATAGGGCATACATAGCTTTCTTGCTGCGCACGAGCTACCCCCCGCTCATCTCTAAAAATTTTTATGCATGCACAAAAGACTTACTGGAGCTTATTAAAATGAATAAAAACAAAATCAAATCCCGTTCAGAGTATGGCAGCGAATGCCAAAAATTGTTCAAACGCTGGTATACACTGGGCCAAGTCATCATAGTGTGGAGGCTGTTTTAAGGAACCGTGCAACTCTTAAAACACCAGCATCGGATACCAATCAAAAGAGATATGTATCGGGGGCTCTGCAGTGGTAGTGGCAGTGACAAAATCTAAATATTACTTATTTATAAGAGTAGATTTGTAGTTCCAGCACAAAACTCTACTGTTCTGTGGGTGAATTGTAACACTGATTTAAAGACAAATTATTTAACCTTATACCTTAAAATACATTGGTACATGTAGAGGAGTACGAATCAGTCTTAGCACAACAGTTCTGTCTGACCTAAATCAGTCACTCTGCAGGGCAATTTAATATACGTATTGTGTCTGAGATCTGTGACTAAGTCTATGGGAGAGGAGCAAGCTGCTTTGAACCTCAAGAAAGGAAATTGATCAGAGCTATTGCAAAAGTACGGGAGGTCGTGTTATTGCTTGGGCTTACATGGCTGCATCTGGAACAGGACCACTAGTGATGATGCACCTCATGATGACAGCAGTAGAATGAATTTAGAAGTAGGAAGGAACAGTGTGTCTGACAATTTATATAGAAATTTATCAAATCTAATTAGACGAAACTTTATCCTGCTGCAAGATAAAACACGCTGCCAACACGTACAAGATTACATCAGTCAGTCAGTAAGTCAAATACCGGACCTTACCCGATTAAGTATGCTTTTCGCCTCATGAAGAAGAAACTGAAGGGAGGGAATCCCCACTTCAAAAAAAGGCAAGAACCTGTGATTTAAGTTTGCAAAAGCATCAAAAAGTTGGAACGCAACAGTTTGATGATGTCATTTGGTTGCCAGACTGATGCAGTATTTGAAAGTAAGACTTACACATCCACACGTTAGTGTGAATTATTTTCATTTACTTACAGCAGGAGGTCTCCAACCCTGTTCCTCCAGCTGACCAAGAACTTCCTAAAGCAATAATCAGACGGTCAGGTGTGCATGATTACGGTTGGAGCCAGTCTTCAGGAAGGTAGCTTTCTAGGAACAGGGTCAGAGACCCCTGACTTAAAGACTATGCGTTCCTATAGTTTTGCTCACCTAAAAATTGGGCGACCTCATAAAAATGGTGCCATGTATGATCTAGGATGTTCAAAATATTAGAAAATTTGTCTTAGACTCAGCCACCTGAGCCAATATGGCTATTCCATAAAGATTAAGTAATAGCTAATAATAGCAATAGCTAATAAAACATATATTATAATGCAGAGTATATAGTCTTATTAGCCCCAAAAGAGTGTGGCTTATATATGCTATTGTTAATATTAATAAATGAACAATCAAATGCTGTTTTCAATCCCTAAACCAAAGAAAAGAGCAGGTCAATTCTAAAAAGGGTTGAAATGCAAGAAAAACTACACTAGCCGTATAAAGTCCTTGAGGTGATAGTATAGAATTAAGCCTGCATCAGTCACATTCTGTCCTTTCATATAAAACCAAACCTTCTTAAATTTCACCTAGTCAGAGGGTTGGATAATAGTGGCCGCTCTTTTCAGATTACCCTGCAAAAAATAAGAAGGATATGGGATGCCGCCCTGGGATGCCGCCCTACTTAGGGGTGTAATGGACATGAGTAAGAGAGTGAGTGGGGAAAAATAAGGAAAATGGTTTTGCCCACTGTGGAACAAGCGTGATTGCCTTTACTTTACATATTAAACACACCGAATACACTTTAGAGTTTTATGACTGCACTGCATGTTGACCAATGCTAAACCATTTCACTGCTAACCAATAGCAAAGACTACTCATAATTCTGAATATGACTAAAGAATCATCTCAGAAACCTGTTAACACACGTTAGCAATGAATATTACATACAGTTATATGACTATGATTCATGTACTCTTTAAATACTGATGTTGATGTAAAATACTAATCATGACAAGGTCTATCAAACTGGACATAAGCAGTAAGGGGCTGTAAGCAGCCTCTAACCAGAAAAACACAACATACCTGAGTAAGCTTTAGATCTATTCAGGTCATCCAGGTAAACAGGTAAACATCCAGACAGGTGAGTGAAGAGGAAGGTAAGGATGAAGCCTGATAATGAAGAAAGGTGGGGTTTTTTTTGGTTTGTTTGTTTGTTTTTTATACTGAAGTGATGTTTCTTCCTCCACTGGCAACTGCAGTGACACTGAGCCAATGTTTCATTTGCTTAAGGGAGGGAGGGTGCAGGTCAGTCAGCCTTTGAGCAGAAGGAGGGACTCAGCAGGGGTGCTGCGCAGCATGGGAGGTAAACTCAACCCCCCCATGTGATACATTCACATCACAGGAAAGAAGCACAAAGAAACCATTTTTAAAAAGAAGATGTACTACTACTCTTTAGGCACCCATCTCTCTTAGGCCATTATCGTATGGTTTAAAAGGTCACGGGTTCCATTATGCATTCAATATCCTCACTAACTTACACATCACTGGTTTTTAATACGAGCATGGACGCATACACAAGGTCATCTTCCTGCCTCTTACATATGCATGTAATTAGCAGTTACATTTATTGAATGCTATGTATATACCAAGTGCTCCTATGGGTGTGTAAACCTTCCAAATAAACAATGTGTCCCCTGTAAAAGTAGCTAAGATCATTAATAAATCATGAGTCCCAACTTTAAAAGGGACACAAAGGCAGGAGATACAATGGAATGCCTACCAATTGGAAAACAGAGAAAGACACCTTGATCTATTTTCAGTACAGAATGAATTTGGTATGATTCATTAGTTTGAATTCATTCTTACATACAGTACATCCGATGTATTTAAATATGGTATAATGCGACAGCGTATTGTTGGCACTCACAGCTACAAGGTCCTGGGTTTGAGTCCCGAAGTCGGGCGTTTCTGAGTGGAGTTTGCATGTTCTCCCTGTGCTTGTGTGGGTTTCCTCTAGGTACTCCAGTTTCCTCCCACAGTCCAAAGAAATGCACATTAGTCTACATACATGTGCACATAATTGGCTGTTCCAAATTGCCTCTAGGTGGGAGTGTAAATGGCTGTGTGTGTTGAAGGGCGCTAGTCCATCGCAACTTACCATCCCAGTATTTTTATTGGTACCCATTTATACTTCTTGGTGGACAGGGGCACACTTGTCAGTAAGACCTTGCAGAGGGGTCTTTAGCACGGTGGGTATCTAATGGGGATTCAAACCCAAAACATCTCAATAATGAGCCCAGTACCCTAATCACTACACCACCGGCCAGCGTTCCTGTATTGTATACTTTACATGTGCCTTGGCATCATTAGAAAGTTAATCATGAACTTTGTGTTTCTACAAAAGGAAAAGATTTGAAGGCTCTTTCAGTAGTATTAGTCTGGTTCCCTGAGTGTGATTAAGGATTTCTCACCTGCACAACAAACCATCACAGCAAAGTGGAAAACACACACACACACACACACACATTTACATACATATATGTATATATTTATTATGCACTACCCAGCCAAAAAAAAAGTTGCACACACGAATATGTTGTTGTTCTGCCTTTAGCCTTGCTAACAGCAAGTAATCGTCATGCCATTGTTTTAACAAACTTAAGCAACATAACATTTATTTTTATCCAGTGTCGGGTTCATTTCTCAACGTCGTCTTGAAACGATGAGGGAAAAATTGAACCACTCCATTAAGTCACCTCCAGCACATCCCAAAAACCTTCAATAGGATTAAGGTCAGGACTCTGGGGTGCCAATACATATGTGAAAATGATTCCTCATGCTCCCTGAGCCACTCGCTCATTATGTGAGTCCATTTTGTGAGGGAAGAAAAAGTCCTTTGATGTGATAACCTGCTCATTCAGTACATTCGGCTCATCAGTATGTAACAGGATCTTCTTATGACTCTTGTACATCTTTGTATATCACTTGCATATAGATTTAGACTTAGACTTAGACTTAACTTTATTAATCCCTTTGGGACATAAGAAAAGCAGTACACAGATAGAAAAAGCAGCACACAGATAAAGAATAAACAGTAAACACTTAGCTCAATATACAAAACATTAAAGAATAAAAATTAAGTAATATAAATATAAATATAAAGAGCTGAATATGGTTTTGTATAGAATATAAGTTAAAACTATTGCACTATAGATGAGAATGAAGTTATTACACCATAGAATGAGGTTATTGCACCAAGGGAAAAGTGTCCATTTCTGTGTGTGCATGTATTGCACAAGTAAAAGTAAATGCCCGCCCCCCCTTCTCTACTGTTCTCTGTACTCTATGTCCTCCTCTATGTCCTCCTCCCCCCAAGTGAGGAGTTGTAGAGTTTGATGGCATGATGGACAAAGGAGTCCTTAAGCCTGTTGGTCCTACACTTGGGAAGGAGCAGTCTTTCACTGAACAGGCTCCTCTGGTTGCAGATGACGGTGT
>JAQMYF010000001.1:77753038-77767433 GCA_030014195.1 Neosilurus mollespiculum
AACTGACACTCGGCTCAGCACTGGAACCTCTGGGCGCTACATCTAATGCGTCACAAACTGCAGCCCTGGCACAGCCTCGTACATCTGCACCCCCTATAGCATCAGTCAGTAACTTCACCTCACCGAACTCCCAGACTACTCCAATTTCATCTGGTACAAAATTCTGTTTTATTACATTCTTATTCCTCTTATCCACAATTTGTTAAACCAAACTATAACTAGAGTGGCACTCAGAGTGCAAGGTACTGTACTGCTGCCAGGCACAAATGGATTATTTTACCTTGTCATAGTAATAAGGAAATGTCTCCCCCCAGTGTCCATCTGATGAACCTTTTGCTTCTAGATTTTTCAAGATTTCAAGATTTGTTTTTTCCAACCTAAGCCCATGCATGGATTACTAAATATTGAATTTTTTTTTACTTGTACCACACCCTACTCTAGAAAAGACTTTCATCAAACTTTCATCAAAATAACTTTTTTTTAGGTAAATTGGATACAAACAAACAAAGAAACAAAAGACAAACTAACAAACTAGAAGTGTACTCATAGACTGCAAGGTACCTCCACCAGATACAAATAGTTTATGGTGAGAAGTGCACTGAATAACCTAAAAAAAATCTTTCTAAGATTGAATGGTTTTATTATAACTAGGCATAGATATAATGAAATGTCAACACCCCCCCCCATCCCCCCAGTAGAAGTCTGATAAATATTCATTCACACATTATTTGCACTTATTAATTTTTAATCAGTTTTTTCAACATGATCCCATGCACAGATCACTTCCAAAATTTTATGGTTTGTTACGTGCACCACAGTCTACTCTTTAAAAAAAAAAAAAAAAAAAAAAAAAAAAAACCTGCATAACTTTTTGAGTTATCTTGCACACAAACAAACTAACAAACCAACACAAGTGAACACATTACCTCCTGGTGTGAGTAACAAACAAAGTTGAAAAAATTACCTACTGGCTGCGGTAATAATAATAATAATTATAATAATAATAATAATAACAACAACAATAATAATAACAATAGTAGTAATAATAATAATAATAATAATAATAGTAAAGAAACCATAAATTAAATGAATAATCATAATTACATGTTAAACTAGAAGGGCACTGAGTGCAAGATACGTGGATTTTTTAAAATATGATCCCATGCATAGATGCCCAAAATTTAATTTAAAATGTAATTCAATTTAATAATTTAACTCAATACATTATGGACCTTGGTGACATTTTTTTATAGTAGGGTGTGGTACATGTAACAGGCCATTCAATTTTGGCATCCGTGCAAGATAGGTGGATGTACCACACCCTACTGTAAAACAAAAATAATAATAAAAAAAGAAAAAAAAAAATATATATATATATATATATATATAAAATATAAAATGTCACCAATATCCATAATGTATTGAGTTATGTATCACACCCAAAAAAAAAACCATACAAATCATCAAACAAACTAGAGGCATACTCATATAGTGCAAGATACCTCCACAAGGCACAAATAAATTATTATAATTTGGCATAATTATAAAGAAATGTCCCTGCCAAGGGATATTGAATAAGTATTTTCATGCATATTTTGGCTTTTTTTAAAATGGATTTCTATAATTTTTCTTAACATTATTCCATGCACAGTCCACCTCCAAAATATAATGGCTTATTACTTGTACCACACTTCCTCCAGAAAAAAAGTTTATCCAAATTTGTGCATTACATTGTAACTTATCTTGCACACAAACAGAAAAACAAACAACCAGATAAACTGACAATCCAACACAGAAAAACATTACCTCCTGGCAAAGGTAACAACCTAACAAACAAACAGAGCTGAAAATACAACCTCCGGGCATTTTAACAGTTTCAACTAAAACCCTCACATTATTTAACTTCGTTTAATTTTCTTTGTAACAGATAAATTTAAAAGTGCATGCTGGAAAAATAAAAAACACCACATCAAGAGGCCCATGAATGCCTTCCTGATATGGGCGAGGCTTCACCGGCCTCTGTTATCCAGGGCACACCCAAAAGCCAAGACTTCAGATATCAGTGTGATGCTTGGAGCTTTGTGGAGCCAGTTGAGTGAGGAACAGAGGGATCCCTATTATAAAGAGGCAGACAGGCTAAAATTAATCCACAGCCAACAATTTCCAGGTGAGGAGGACATGATTTCCAAACAGTTTTAATAATATCAAGATAAACATGTCAGTCCTGAGATTTTTTTTTTTTGTCATTCTTACACCCTTTGTTTAATTACTGTATAAACCTTTCTTTACTATAATGTAGATTACATTTATATGCCAGAGAGAAAAAAAAAACCCAGCATCGAAGTGGAATGTCTGAGCACCCCCCCTGATCCCCCACCAGCTGTAGTCATGGGACCGCCTCAGATATCTGCACCTCATGACATCCCTGTGGCATCAGTCGCAAACGTCCCCTTCTTGGACTCACCAGCGAGGACCCATCTAAGACTGTCTGGTAAAGAGAAATAAAAATGCCGTTATTCTTATTCCTCTTACACACAGTGATGACTTTCTTTGTCAAACCTGAGTATTTTCAAATCTGATTATTTCAGTAATAACAGGAGACATTAAACCTCATTAGCCATATATTTGTACAAGATTCCTTTATTTCATTTTAATGTTAATGCTATGAATTTGTATGCAAAAAAATATTAAGACAAACAGGCCAACACTGAGACTTTTTGTTGTTGTTCTGCACCTTAATGACTTGGGCGCCAGCCTCCCCGCGACCGTAGTTCGGATTAAGCGGCTTCGAAAATTAATGAATGAATGAATTTCTTTCCTATAATGTAGATTGGATTGATGAGCCATGTCCGATGAAGAAACTGACACTCGGCTCAGCACTGGAACCTCTGGGCGCTACATCTAATGCGTCACAAACTGCAGCCCTGGCACAGCCTAGTACATCTGCACCCCCTGCCAATATCTTCACCTCACCGAACTCACTGTCCCCAGTTTCATTTGGTACAAAATTCTGTTTTTTTCAATTGCATTTTTATTCCTCTTATCCACAATTTGTTAAACCAAACTATAACTAGAGTAGCACTCAGAGTGCAAGGTACCGTACCACCACAGGTAATCCGATTATTCCAGTAATAACAGGAGACATTAAACCTCATTAGCCATATATTTGTACAAGATTCCTTTATTTCATTTTTAATGTTAAAGTTAGGAATTTGTATGCAAAATAAATATGAAGATAAACAGGTCATCACTGAGACTTTGTGTAGTTGTTCTGCACCTTGTTAAATTACTCTGTACATTTCTTTCCTATAATGTAGGTTGGATTTATGAGCCATGTCCGATGAAGAAACTGAGACCCGGCTCAGCACTGGAACCTCTGGGCGCTACATCTAATGCCTCACAAACTGCAGCCCTGGCACAGCCTTTGACATCTGCACCCCCTGTAGCATCAGTCAATAACTTCACCTCACCGAACTCCCAGACTACTGCAATTTCATCTGGTACAAAATTCTGTTTTTCTCTTATCTACAATTTGGTAAACCAAACTATAATAATAATAATAATAATAATAATAACTAGTACTGTAAGCAGTTATCAGCAGGGTCCAAGCCCACCTGGGCAAGTCCCACTTAATGGCCTGGTGCCATTTTTGGTATTTGAGGTCTATGAAGCGTGGTCTGTCTGAGAGTATTCACTTGACTCTAACAGGTCAATTCTTAAATGTTGTTATAGTTAGTGTAACAGGCCATGCCCACTTTGAGCAATCACAATGCCGTTGTAAAGGTGGCTACAGGAGTAGCCTAGAATGTACCCCCTAGTGGCCAATACCCAACAGTGGCAAAAAGGAAGAAACCTTGAGAGGAACCAGACTTAAAGAGGAAACCTCATTTGGGTGAAAAATATTTTGTTAAAATTTGTACTTTGTACAAAACCATGTACTCGAGTAAACTAGCTAACCTACATAAATAATAATACACTCGACCCTCGATTCTGCAGACCCTGGTTTAATGGATATCAGAAGGTCTGGAGTAGACAATTTGTCCGGGAGGGCTTGGCGGTTGGTTAGGGCAGAACCGAGTTAGTTGGCAAGGGCAGATGCTAGTTGGCGGGCACAGTTTGTTTACCGCAGTCAGCAGTACACCCATGCTTTCCCTTGTTATTTCACACGTTTTTTGTGGAGGATTTACATTTACACTGGATGATGTGGTTGTATATACATACATTATATTTTTCCTTATTTTTCTGTAATTAAGTTGTTGTTATTACCCACTTCCGAACCATTCTCGGAAGCTACGGACAATCGCAAAACTGGGCCGGTGCTCCCCCCTCTTTGTCCGTTAAATTGAGAGTTGAGTTTATATAAATACTCACAGGAAATGCCAACTGTTTCAGGCATCGTGTATAAGGTTATTATCCTTGTAAAATGTCTATGTGCAGTCGTAAAGCATAGGATATTTACACACAGCTATAATGCTCTTCCACATGGATGTGAATGGGTTAATTAAACATGTATTCATGGTTACCATATGAAGGGTTTTGGGTGAACTCCATGTTTGGCGCCATCTGTCAATCAGCAGTATATCTAAGCTCTGTTTGGTAACCACTTGATTCCAGTCGTGAGAGAGTAGCCCGCCTACTTTGCGCTGCTTGAGGAAATTTCATCTCTTGTCGTCTCTAATTGTTCATATCATGTGCGTTCATTGACTTTGCATGATCACTTGCTGCTTGCCGCCTCCTGTGTGAACCAAGTTGAATCCATAACCCGTGCTCACTTGAACTGCATCTCCACAGCACAGAGACAGAGACTTGATATTAGGTTCATATGAAAGGTCTTTAGGCACTCTTCTTGAATGTTTTTCTTGTCCAATGTAATGTCCCACAGGAGTGTCACACGACCTACACTCTGAGTGTGACAGACGTTACAAGAAAAAGACGCATAGAAATGTAATCAAAATTAATTTCAAAATTCTCTGATTGTGAACCCGAGGTATATAGGGTGAGGAGGCTTGTTAATATACCGACTGCAGTAGAGAAGATGAAGAGAGAAACTTAACAGCACTGGCTGAAAAATTCTATGTGACGGATGTTACATCTGACTCATTAACATGAGTCAGGGATAAAAGACCTTTTTTTCTGAAATATTTGATTGATTTGCTTTAGAAATGATGAAATTGTCCAATTATTGATGATTTTAGATTAAGTTCCACCCTTTCATGTATTTCTGGGTTTAAAACATTTTAGGAAATCTGAGAAAACTGTTTCCACTAATCCCCCAACATGCCCAACCTTTCTAGAGGTACATGTAATAAGAACATGCGTCAAACCTGAAAATCAATCCTAAAAATCACACAAATGACTAAACAACATCATTGAAGTCCATGGCCTCTGGATATAATCATTTGACAGTCAAACTTCATGTGGAAAAGGGATGTACCCCAATGATTCAACTATTGATTGGGATACATCCTACAATTACATACTACAATGAATCCAACAACAATTGTATTGTGAAGCTGGGGCGGTTTTATGGATAAGTTGCACCCTATTATGGATAAGTAACCCTAATTTTTGCCTGGTCATGTCCCATTTTTCATGGAATTGCCACTATGTGACCCACTCCAGCATAATTACGGATTAAGTAGGAAGTTTGATATACTGGGATAGAGTATTCCATTATGGAGAGTAATCCACTGGGATATTTCCATACTTGGAAAAAGAATTTAATCTGCTTTAAAATGAGGTATAATACATGATTATAGCATGAAAATGGACTGAGTTACATCACTTTGTATGTCGCTAATCAGGAAGTGCTACTTTTGAGAAAATAGCAATTACAGTTACAGAACCAGTTTCTGAATATCCTCATCTGAAACCTCCATACACTAAATGAATCTGACTCTCGACCAATCCAGGGTGTACTCTGCCCTCGCCCAGAGTGGGCTGAGATGGGCGCCAGCCTCTGTGCGACCCTAATTAAGAATAAGCAGTTTAGAAAATGAATGAATGAATGAATGAATGAATGATTTATTTATTTATTTATTTTTACAGATGAATCTAAAAGAGCATGCTGGAGAAATGAAACAGACCACATCAAGAGACCCATGAATGCCTTCCTGATTTGGGCGAAGATTCACCGGCCTGCCTTGATCAAGGCACACCCAAACGCCAAGAGTTCAGATATCACCGTGATGCTTGGAGCTTTGTGGAGCAAGCTGACTGAGGAACAGAGGGATCCCTATTATAAAGAGGCAAACATGCTAAAAATTATACACAGCCAACAATTTCCAGGTGAGGAGGACATGATTTCCAAACAGTAAGAAATGTATTGGGATAAATGACTTTTTGTAGTCGTTATGCCCTTTGTTTAATTATTGTATAAACCTTTCTTTACTATAATGTAGATTACGTTTATAAGCCAGAGAAAAAAAAGAAACTTAGCATTGAAGTGGAATGTCTGAGCACCCCCCCGATCCCACTTCTGTAGCCATGGGACCGCCTCAGATATCTGCACCTCATGACATGGAACATGTGCAGCTCATAACAACCCTGTGGCATCAGATTCAAACTTCACCTCACTGGACTCAGCAGTGGAGACCCATTTAATGCCATCTGGTAAAATAACAATAATAATAAAACTGTTCTTCTTACACACAATAATGTTTTTGTTGTTGTTTTTTTGGGGTTTTTTTGGTAAAACATGAGTATTTTTAAATCTGATTATTCCAAATGGGGTGGCACAGTGGCGTAGTGGTTAGCATGTCTGTGTTACAGCAAGAATGAATCTGCCTGTAAAGTAAACTAATTAAAATTGATCACATGGTTCAGCTCTATATAACTGTGTATATTATACCTGCAAATATGTTGTTATTCTGTTCACTTATCATTATGTTTGCCTGTTACTGCAGAAAACACCTTATTATCCCCCGTTCTTATTATAGTAGTTATTCTTACATAGAGATTTCCAGATTAGTACAGCTCGAATTCAAATTATATATCAACACATGCGGCTTGATCAAGAATAGTGAAAAATAGCTTTTATAAGTGACTCAAGTTACCATGGCGAAGAAAATCGCAAGAAAAAAATGTAAATGTCTCCCATAGAAGTGAAAAAAACCCACCCTTTTTTAGAGCACTGTCACATTTCCATACTTTTATCGTAGAAACCGGTTCCAAACTTAAACTGGTAACCCTGGGTTTACACTGGGGCACAACGTCCATGAGCTCCGCTATTCAAAAAAGCGTGGAGCTCCATGATTTATGAGCACGCTTGGAGCAGGATTGGGGCATAAAAATGAGACAGGGAGCATCCAAGAGATGAACCTTGAAGGAATCGTGTTTCCAAGTTCATCACGATCCCCTACAATGTCTGTTATGTTAACATCAAGGTCTGTTATGCTCTGTTAAGGTCTGTTAAGCTCTTCCACGCTCTTCCGCACTTTCCCAGTTCTATCACAAGTGGCGTCAAATCGTAATACGACGGGATAATCTTAGCAAAAATTTTGGACTGTCAAAACCATCAGCACGATCATCCCAAATCAAGTTCCCTCAACATCATCACGATTCGATCCCACAACCCTACACGCTCATCACGATTCTCTCAAATCATGAAGATCATGGACATCGTGCCCCAGTGTAAACCCAGGGTTAGTTATGTCTGCTACTGCGCTCTACTATGATTCCCATGTTCTATCACAATTGACGTCAAATCGTAATACATCATAACAATAATGACTACAGAATTTTTGGCAGTCCGAAATTTTGCCACGATCAGTGCGACCATCCATAATCCACGAAGTTCCCTCAAGATCATCATGGATCGATTCCACAACCCCCCATGCTAATCAGAATTCTCTCAACTTGTGGAGATTGCGAACATTGTGCCCCACTCTAAACCCAGGGTAACACAACTTTGGATTTTATTGAGCTAGATTGTCGTTTTCATAACTTACAAAATACGCCCCAAGCTGCCAGCAAAGATCCACAATTTCTGCCGGAATTTTGCATGCAAACATACTGTAATTTTGTATACTTAATAATGATAATGATAATGATAATAGTAACAACAACAATAATAATGATGATGATGATGATGATGATGATGATAATCATAATATATTTTCATTATGGACATTATTGCAGCCCAAACTGTTGAGAGACCCCTTTGCAAGTTATATATCAAACCTGCGGCTCGAGCAGGAATGGTGGGGAATGACTTTTGGTAGCATGCACCAAACTGCAAGAAAACAATCAAAATTTCTGCAGGAATTTTCTAATTAATATAAATATTTAGGCACTGTCTAAAAGCAGAGCTATGGAAATGTTAGCATGTGTAAGTTTACATAAACATGTATATGTAAAGTAAGAGAATAAGTTGCGAAGTGCAAGTGTACTCAGCATCAAAGCCAATTTCTTATATTATTGGGTTGCTTGTGTGGGCACAAGACGCGACAACAACATCGAGCTCGTGGCTTTACGACATTTGAGGAGCTCTGCTATTATTATTATTATTATTATTATTATTAATAATAATAATACTATTATCATTATTGCAATAATTCATTCATTTTCTGAACCGCTTAATTAGGATTGCAGGGAGGCCGGTGCCCATCTCAGCCGACTCTGGGCGAGGGTAGAGTACACCCTGGACAGCTCGCCAGGCCATCGCAGGGCAGAAACACGCTGATGGCTATGTAGCCTACTCTTGATGAAAATCTATTGTTATAATTATTATTATTATTACTTTACTATTATTATTATTATTATTATTATTATTACTACTATCATTATTTTCATTATTATTATTATAACAATCATTATCATCATTATTATTAATATTATCATTATTATCATTATTATTATTATTATTATTATACTGCAGGTTCTGTTCATTTAATTGTTAATGATGATTGTGAAAACATTTTATTTAAATAATTCTTTATCTCTTTCCGATTAAATAACTTCCTATTGCCATTGAAGTCAGTATAAGTTAGTTTTTTACTGCTGTTTAATAAAAGAGTACAAAAGATCTGTTTAAACAGCTGAACCGAGCGATTAATGTATTTTCAGATAATTGTGTGGTTTCTGCCTCCTTTACTTTTCTCTATAGCCTTAATTAGAATGCGTTTCTCATTATTGCACTCTTTTCAATCCACTCAAGGTCCGGATCATCAGGGACAGCTTCGTTCGGCGTGGGGGCCAGAGAGCTATAGAGACCATAGTGAGAAATCTTGGCTGGGGTTCTACATGTAAACTCTCACACACCAGGACTCGTAATGGTTACTGGATTTTTTCTGCACTTGTAAACTGAGGCAACAGATTTTTTATTGATGCTGTACAACAAACCTAACCTAATTGATGCTAACCTTCCCCAAGCAGTATCATTTATACAAGTATTTTTATTGTTTACTGTTTCGATTTTAACATAAACTTATTAAAATGATGTTGCACTGAAGATCCAACCAATCTGTTTTTATTCTTTTTATTTTATAATATTTTTATTAATCCTTTACTCTGATCCACAGCTATCTTCAGTTTTTTAGTAATAAAGGTGATAATAATCCACCAAGACGATGAAGATGATGAAGAGTATGAGTGGTGATGAAGAGAAAGAGATTGTTGTTGGTGGTGATTGCGGACTGTACTAGCGCATTATCGCCACTCTTTGCTTTGGAGTTCTCTGCTCCAGTCCTGTCACTTTCAAAAACATTAGTAGATACCTGGTGAGTTTATAACCTTCTGGCCTATTCAGCATTCCTAAGCTCCACCCCCTATATTCTCTATTTGTCTTTATAGTTTTGCTCTGTCCTTTTCATATTGTTTACACTTTATTAACACACGTTCAACAGTTTCACTTTCACCCCACATCTTCCACTTTCATGGTTACCTGTAATGAATAAAGTCCAGCGTGTCCGACTCTTAAGTCCTGTAATAATGGTTTCCTCCCTTCAGTTTCTTCTTCCTTTCCTTGGTTCTCCTACTTGAGGGTTTATCGAAAAGAGCTCTCTCCCCTTGCTCCCCCATTCCATTTCTCTTGCCATATTTTCCGGATTTCCTTTTTAGCTTATTAAAATGATGTTGCACTGAAGATCCAACCAATCTGTTTTTATTCTTTTTGTTTTATAATTTTTTTATTAATCCTTTACTCTGATCCACAGCTATCTTCAGTTCTTTAGTAATAAAGGTAATAATGAAGCTCACACACTATGTTAATGTTTTTTTATGATGCATAACTGATATAAATTTTAACAATAGCAGCATAGTGCACTATAATATTCATACAACATTAGGAACAGGTTCCATCTGTTTGTTCCTCACACTTTAGTTTCCGGACATTTACTTGCCGCGCTGAAGCTGGGGCTTTGAGGCTAGGATGTTTGTATGTGAGTGACCTTGACCTACTTTTCAAGGTCACAGAAGCAAAACTGTATATTAGGTTTCTGGACATTTTCTTGCTGAGCGCCGAAGCTTTCAAACTTGCTATGCTTGTTCTATGTTGGCATACTATGAAATGGTGCCTTCAGCGGGAGCGTCTGGACCCCTGAGGTCTGTTTTTGATTATTGATTTTGCTTCTGCTTTTCCCAGGCTTGTTCTGACTCATTTGTTCTGTTCTTAGTGCTTGTTTTTGCGAATATATCTGCCAGCTCATTTCCATGTACACCCACTCATCCAGGTACCCAAACCAATCTGACTTGAGTACCATTTTTGTGGGTTCTGTAGATCATTGTTAGCAGTTCGTGGGTGAGGTCCATTATTGACAGAATACCAGCTGACTGCTTCTCTATATAGTTTTTGCATAGTTTGGACTGTTTTGGGTCATTATTCTGTTGGAGGAAAGTGGCTTCAATCAGATGTGATCCACATGGTATGGCATGGTGTTGCAAAATGGAGTAACAGCTTTCCTTGTTCAAGGTCCCTTTTACCCTGTACAACACTCCCACTATATTTCCACCAAAGCACCCCCAGATCATCACTTTTCCCCCACCATGTTTAACAGATGGTGTCAAACACTCCTCCAGCAAATTTTCATTTATTCTGCACCTTATTAAAGTCCTTTGTGACACCTCAAACTTAATCTATCTAAAGCACTTTCCCCCCAATATTACTCTGTCAAATGCTTGTTTTGTTACCCATGGTAATATTTTCCTTTTATTGACCAGTCTCAGATATGGCTTATTCTTTTCAAGTAGAGGAGTCGCCTCTTTCTTTTTTTTTTTAGGTACCATTTAATGAAGCTGCCAACTGATGACCTGTCAGGTGTCTATTTCTCTAACTAGAAACTCTGATGTACTTGTCCTTTTGCTCAGTTGTGCACCAGGGCCTCAGACTTCTCTTTCCATTCAGGTTAGAGCCAGTGGGTGCTGCTTTGTGAAGAATGATGAATTTCAGAAGCAAGTTCGTTTTTCTGTTTTTTGAGTCTATAATCAACCCCACAAATGTGTATTCTCCAGATACTCTACTAGCCTAAAGAACAAATCTATTACTTCTTTAATCAGCACCACATTTTCATCTGTGCTGACATAATTACAGAAGGTTTATCTAATTCAACTAATCATCAATTATGGCTTTAACATGACAACTTGGGTTCGCTAACACAATGTTGCACTGCAACACTAGTATGATAGTTGTTAAAAATAAGCCTTTGTACTCCTATGTAGATATTCCATTTAAATTTCAGCTGTTTCCACCTATAATAGTCATGTACAACATTGACAGTGTCTAGACTGTCTTTCTGAGATGAGGAAATTTCGACGTGATTTCAGACTTTTGAACGATGGCGTACCTGCCGCTAATATTCACATGAGCCATCAGAATGGGAAAAAATATCTCTGAATTTGACCATGATGTGACTGTTAGTGTTAGGCGGCTTGTTAGAGAATTTCTATAACTGCTAGAGTTTACTCAAAAAAACCCACCCAGTGAGTAGCAGGGCTTTGTGGTCCTGTGGTGGTCCCTTTCTATTGACAGAAGGGTTTAAAGTCTCCGAATGGAAAGAAAACATCACCCACTGTAAGAACAGGACAGAAATATTCTGTATAATTGAGATAACAGATACACTAGGTATGAAAGTACAATGTCATAAATGCAACCATCTCAACCTGTATACAGAATATGAACACCAGTAGAGGTTAAACACGAACAAATGTATATTTAAAACTTTTATTTTTATTTTTGATACACTGTATTATTCCTGCAAGGAAAATTATTGCCTCTGCATTTAACCTATCCAAAGTGAGCACACACACACACACTCAGAGCTGTGGGCTGCCACACATTGTGGCGCCCGGAGAGCAGTTGGGGGATAGGTGCCTTGCTCAATGGCACTTCAGCCATGAATGTGGAGGAAGGGGAAGTGCTGCTCACTCCCCCATCCACACATTTTTCCTGCTGGTCTGGGAATGGATCCAGCGACCTTTCAGTCCCAAAGCCGCTTTTCTAACCATTACGGCTATGGCTGCCCCCAAACTTGTTATAGTGAGTTACAGGGATAACAGCATTCATAGTAATAAGAAAACTACAATGCAAATGAACTACTTCCGTTAACTTTATTTCAGATTGAAGTTTACACTCTGCATACACATAAACAAGTATAAAACAAGTAAGAGATACAGGACGATCAATGACTGAGTACTAAAGGCACCATTTAAAACAGACAAACTCCTTTAGTGACTAAAAATATAAAATGGCACTTCATTGCACGTCTTTGGTAGACATTTCATAGCATGCACACACCTCAGCTTTACATGAGACTGTATAATGTACCATTAAGTGATGAGTGCATACAGCAAGTGCTTTGAAATATTTTCTGTTAAAATAGAATGAGAAGAAGTAATATATACTGCATAACGAGTATTTCATGTAAAGGCAACAGAGTAAATAAACACCTCAACCATACAGAAGCTTCAAGAAGAGGGATTTAGTACCCGTGAGGTTTTCTGATTACACACTGCCACCAAGTGGTCATTTTGGTCAAAAAAGTGTCAGTGCTGCTATTTTGACTCTCTTACTCTCTCTCTCACTCACTCACACATTCATTTGCCGAACCACTTAATTCTACAAGGGTCACAGGGTTTCGCAGTCAACACAGGGCGAAGGCAGGGTACACCCTGAACAGGATGAATCGATCGCAGGGCAACACACACACACAGCGGCAATTCAGAACAGCCAATTACCCTAATGTGCATGTTTTTGGACTGTGGGAGGAAACCAGAGTACCCAGAGGAAACCCACGCAAGCGGAGGGGATTCTAATCGGCATGAGTTGCCTTTCCTTCTTTGCCGTCTTTGCATCCAACAATCCAAAGGTACAAAATGCACTCGGACGTTTATTCACCACTTATATATAAAAACAAAAGCATTACGGCAGCAGCTGTGCCGTTGTTCTATTGATATAACACAAAGGTTTTGCTACTGAATGTTTTTTAAACATAGATTTGTTTTAATAGCAGGTACAGTCGCACTGTCAAAATCTTTTCCTTTTGTAGAAACATAAGTCAGATTCACTTTTTTATGCTGCCTACAACACAGAAAAGGTGCACTCTGATTGGTCCACAACTTGGCAATCAATAGACATTATTATTCATTCCAAATATTTTCTTGTTTCTGATTGGTGGAAAGCCATGGAATAATTATTGGTATCCTTCTACAAGCCGACTTATCCATCACTATCATCGGATAAGGCAAATCAGTTGAAAATATATCAAGTGAATAATAAAGCAATTGTTTAGCTTTTGTATAATATGGGGAATTATTCCGTTCTTGGAAGCATCGCCAGAATCCGAATAATTCTCCATATCATACTTCACCTTATTCACTCACTCACTTCTTTGCTGAACGACTCAATCTCATCAGGGTCACGGTGAAGCTGGAGCCCATCCCAGCCGACACCAAGCGAAGGTGGGGTACATCCTGAACTACTTGCCCAGACTATCCCATGGCCAACACACACACTCACACACACACAACTATTAACACTCAATTTTAACCAGCCACGTTTTTGGACTGTGGGAGGAAAATGGAGTGAGGAACCCTGAGAAAACCCACTCAAGCATGGGGAAAACCCAACACAGGAATGCCCGAGTCCGGGACTCAAACCCACGACCTTTTAGCTGTGAGGAGGACGTGCTAAGCACTCTGCCACCATGCTGCCCTTGCATTATTTAATAATCGCTTTTAATTATAGCTTGTGCAAGTCTGCCCCCTGCAGGACAAAGTGCAAAAGTCTTTTAGTTAAAATGACTAGAATGTATATTCATGACTGGAACATCTAATATATTATATAAATACAGTATATGTTGTGGGACCTGTGGTGTAGTGATTAGGGTGCTGGGCTCATGATCAAGAGGTCGTAGGTTCAACTCCCCGTTCGAGGGGGGGGGGGGGGGGGGGGGGGGGGGGG
>JAQMYF010000001.1:77769352-77784572 GCA_030014195.1 Neosilurus mollespiculum
TTTTTTTTTTTTTTTTTTTTATGATATAACTATTATTATAGCATTATATTATACTAATGCTAACTATATCAATATATTATATATTGATTCTATCAAAACTCTTTTTTTAGAAATGAAGGGAGAGAACTCCAAAAATAGTTTGGTGTTGATACAATAAAAGAAAAATGATTTTCATCCATTGTGGTTCATACACCTGTTATAAGGCGTTTCAATGAAGTTTGGTGGAATGAAAACCCAACAGCTTTGGATGGCAGAAAGGTGGCTATTTTGAAAAATCTAAATTTGTGATGGCCGATATTATTTTATGATACAGTAGCGTCATTTGTATCCCCATCTCCACAAGTTTTGCAACAAGCCGCTGCACTATTATGCAAAGCAATCTTCAACACTGAAGAGTAGAGCATGGGGTTGGAACCATTAAGTTATGGGGATAATTTAACAGCAGGGACTGTGAGAAACAGTCAGGATTGATGGCAAGATGGATAGAGCCAAACACATGGGAATCTTAGGATCCTTAAATACCTAAAGGTTTGGGGGTTTTTTTGTTATGTAACAAATGGGGAATATCCCTAGTTAAAGCAGTTTTAATTCCAGATTCTTAGGAAAAAAATGTAAGAAAATCAATAGTCAAACTCAAATCCGGCCCACCAACTCATTCTATGTGGCCCACAAGAGTCTTCAAAGAATATGATTATCGTACATTCTTTGCATTGACCATTACCATGAAACCTAATTCCTTATCCTTCCACTAGGCGGCGACAGTCTATTTCAAGTAAACAGCTAGTCAGTCATGACTTAAAGATTGCACGCTAGCTTGTCGCTGTTAAGCGTTGTCTGAAAATGCGAGTGTATAAAGGAAAAGAGGACAAATGCCTAAGCGATTCATTTTTCCATGCAGATTTCATGGTTGCCCTTTTAGAATAGATGTTCAGTGATTATTCGGCCCTCGATCACCTTTACATTTAGTGATATGGCCCTCAGTGAAAATGAGGTTGACACCCCTGGTATAGACACAGCACTTCGTTTTAAAGTAGAGCTGCAGTCAGACATTTTCTAGCTATAGAAATTTCTAGTATTATATAGGATGATGGATATGACTACTATAGTGAATCTGAAAAAGGCAGCGTTCACGTTTGCAATCTGTACCATGACAGCTCTAAAAGAAATAACCGCTAATATAAAAGGTCCCTGTTGCATTTACTCTGTTACCCAAAATTCGCAACAAACAGCTTCTGTCGTAGAGCGACATGGTAGTGCCGTAGTTAGGACATCCAACTCACAACAAGAAGATTCAAGTCCCAGGCTTGCCGAGGGCATTTCTGTGTAGAATGTGCATGTTCTCCCCATCGTTGTGTGGGTTTCCTCCGGGTACTACGGTTTCCTCCCACAGTTCAAAGACATGCACAGTAGGCTAACTGGCTGTTCCAAATTGCCCCTAGGTGTGAGAAAGTGATTACGAATGGTTGTGTATGTGTTGGCCCTACGATGCTCTGGCGAGCTGTTCAGGGTGTATCATGCCTTCACCCAGTGTCGGCCGAGATCCTAATAATCCCCGCGACCCTAATTAGGTGGTTCAGCAAATGAGTGAGAGAGAGTTAGCTTCCGTTGTCTGTCAACTACCTTAATGTGTATCTTCTCTTTAGGTGTCTTCCTGTAGAACAGCGCCTTTACATCAAACTCAGGACTCAGCGTGTCCTTGTGTGCAGGTGATCGCACCTTCTGGCCTTCACAGCTGATAATCACGTACGGGTCAGATGCTGCAAATAGAGCCGTTGAGTCACTCAATGTCTGAGTAGGTTTTTCATACTCTAACTATTATAAACAAGTGAAACAGAAGTCAAAACACATACATCTGTCAGAGTCCTGGGCCTCAAGTCCAATGGCTTTCATCACATGCACCTGTGTGACTAGCTGTGGATAACCACACATACCCGTCCAGCACGTCTGCGGAGGCTCGTCCAGAGTCAGTTCCCTGAGACACACGTACGAACAATCAGTAAATTACATGATGAGATGAAGATGATCATCATGGAGTTGTGTTTCTACAGCTTCTACAGTACACTGTGTGTGTATACAGCTACTATAATGAGACGCCGGCAGAGTAGAAGAGAACAGGATGAGTTATTACTTGCACTCTGCTGGCACGTCAGTGAAGATGCGTAACAGGAAGTCTCCTTGTAGTCCTGGGTCAAAGGTCGTTGGGATGACAACATATCGACCTTCTTTCAAGTCTTTGCGCAGGAACACGCTGCGAGAGTTGATGTAGGCAGAGCTGCACATCTTCTGCTGCGGCTTGTGCATGCGGTAGATCCTGTTCAGCTCCACCTAAAGGTGAATCAAGTAGATTCTTTTAAAAAGTTGTAATTTGTCATCACACGGTGGCACGTAGTGGTTCACACGTCCAAGTTCGATGTTTCTGTGTATAGTTTGCACGTTTATGTGCTTGCGTGGGCTTCCTCAGGGTTTCCTCCCACAGTCTAAAGACATGCACACTCGGCTAATTGGCTGTACCAAACTGCCCCTAGGTGTGAGAGTGTACGGTTGTGCAAGTGTTGCCCCGCAATGGTCTGATGAGCTGTTTAGGGTGTACCCGGATTCGCCAATTGTCGGCTGAGATTTTAGTTTTTTTTGTCCGAAAATTGTCGGTTTCAGCCTCTCCATGACTCTAATAGGATTAAGTGCTTCAGCAGATGAGTGAATGAGTATCAAGTAAAGCTTGTGTGTGTGTGTGTGTGTGTGTGTGTGTGTGCACGCTATGGGTGTATATGCATTGTTATTTATCTGCATTAATTGTCATTATGTCTATGAAAGTGTGTGTGTGTGTGTGTGTGTACCCTTTGAATGTCGAAGCCGATTGCAAGGTTTTCTCCTCTGCCTTCTTTAAGTTGAGATCTTTTATCTTTCTGCTGTAGGCAGATTAGAACTTCATCTTCTGGCTTCTTCACATCAAACAGATACTGAAGAAAAGCACAATCAGACATTAACTGAACAGCAACAACTACAACAACAACAACAAACAAACAAACAAACAAAGAGGAACTTATTTTAACCATAACACAGACAAGTCAGGTGGGCTCAGCTATACGGCGTCTTTTTAGCCTGCTCATTGTGGGTTATAATGGGCAGACCACTTAGCGGTATGCTCAGCATCCAGACTCCATGTCTGTCACTCTGAGGTCCAGGGTTTCTGCATGTTCATGTTGTTTGCATGGGTTTCCTTCAGGTACTCCAGTTTAGTCCCATTGTTCAAAGACATGAACATTAGGCTAACTGGCCCTGTGATGGTCTGTGAGCTATTCAGGGTGTTCCCTGTCTTTGCCCCGTGTCGGCTGAGATAGGCTTCAGCCTCCCGGCAACGCTTATAGGATTTAGCGGTTCTTCAAAAGAGTGTGTGAATATATATTGTATATACTTTTCGCATTATATAATCTTTATCAGCATTAAAAATAGTAAAATGTGTTGCGGGCAGAAATAAAAGCTGTTTATCTATCAGCTGGCTAACATTCCTCAGGTAGAAACAGCAAACTAGCTTTTCGTAAATATTTCTACTGATCCCAGTGACATTGTACAAAAGTGTTATAACGCACTGCACCAAAAACACAAGAGATCTTTTTAGACTGGATGTACAAGAGCTCACACATCCACATACTGTACACACACCTGTGGGTTCTGATGGTACGTCGTTTTGTTGTTAATACAGCCTCCCGAGCGGTTCCGTAGAGGATCATCATGACGAGACCAGGAACCAATTTTCACATCCTCCTCCCAGGTCTTATGGATGCTCAGGTATGACGTGTTAATGAGGCGGCACAGGATCAGGTCTGTGAAGTTCTTGGTGAAATCCTCGAAGGTCATCCTGAAATGGACATAGAGGGAAAAAAAAAAGAATTAGAGGAACAGCAGATGTTTTATTAGGCAAAAAAATGCTACAGTACTCCGTCTCTAATCTGTCCCGATCTAAAAAGGTGTCTGCTTTCAAAGAAGCTCTTACCAGAATTCACCGTCGTCCTGCACAGTTACTCCCAGCTTCTCCCGCTCACTCTTACTGACCCTCTGCCACTCCTCAGAGCTAGACAGGAAGGAAAGAAATCATTCTGCATTTAGCCAATTAGCCTATTAATTCAGTAGGATAATGTATTACTATCCTTGTTTTGTACTCCACTGTCTACTAGGTTGGGCTTTTTATATCCAAGCCTAGTGGCTTGTCACAGCCGGAACTTATCCCGGTTCCTGTAGCTTCAACTCCTCCTGGATGGGATGCGAGTCCATCACAGGTTACATACATACTGGTACCCATTTATACTACTGGGTGGGCCCCCGAGGGGTCTTGGCACGGTGGGGGTTCCCAAGGCAAACCCATGACCTCTCAAACATGAGCACAGCACCCTAATCACTACACCACCGACCCCACAACACAGACTGTATATATAACCCATTAGATATTCCAGTCATTAATATTAGTGATGGGTGATTCGCAAATGAATCGTTCAAAAGAATCAATTCATTTAAGTGAACGAGTTGAATCGATTCACAAACGCAACTGAATCAATTCACCAGCGCTTTGCAAGTAGTTGGAACTCACTAAGTCTCAAAGCCGGTGGAGGCGAAAGTGCTGTGTGGTGCACTGTACAGCAGGCAGTCTCTACGGCAAGATCCTGCCTGGTAAGTGCCACGTAGTGAACTGCTGAATCATTGAGCGACTGAGTTGGGCAGAGTCACTGAATCATTCAGCGAATCGCTCACTCGGTGAATCAGTCAGTGAACCTCTAACTCAGTAAATCACTCAGTGAACCACTAACTCAATGAATCACTCAGTGAATCGCTAACAAGTGGAGTCACCAACTGGTTGAATCACTTATTGAATCGCTAACTCACTCAGTGAATCGCTAACTTGCTGAATCGCTAACTCGTTGAATAATTTGTGAATCGCTAACTCGCTGAATCACTCAGTGAATGTTTATATACTAGTGCAAAATCTCTATGAAGTTTTGTAATTTGTAAACTAGATCATTCATAGACACAAAAATGGAAAAGAAAAACTGAATGTTTGACTATTCAGGATGATGCCACTACATAAGACAAAGCAAACAGCTCAGTGAGTTAACAATATGTCTTGCAATCTGGTGATGCGGGTTTGAGCCTGGCAGCAGTTTTGTATTATTATTATTATTTTTATTTTGATTGATTGATTTGGGGGGGGGGTGTCAAATGAATCGATATGAATTGATTCGATACAGTCAAACAAACCAAAAGAATCGAGTTATTTAAAAGAATCGGACTTTCCATCACTAATTAATATACACTCTATAGTCATTTTACCTAAGAGACTTTAGCACTTTGTCCTTCAGGGGACGGACTTGCACTAACCTGTCACTCCAGGGTCCATTCCACTCTCTCTCGCCCCAGGGGTTCCTCATGCGGATCATGGTGAGCTTTTCAGACTTGAAGAAGGCGAGCAGGCCGTGACCCAGACGCACCCTGTGGACATCTGTCACTGCATAAGCGTGACCTTTGACCAGACCGCAATCTAGCCGTGCTTCCATGTCGGCCTGAGAGGTCGCCTGCGAACACACACAAATGACATTACAAGATAAGTCTGTTAAGCTGTTTACATCAGAGCCAAGTGGCTCACCACAGCCGGTCTCTTATCCCTGTCCGTAAAGTAACTAGGTGTTAGCGTTAGAGTTAACGCTAGTCCATCGCAGGTTACCTTCCCAGTATATTCACTGGAACATATTTATATTTCTGGATGGACAGAAGCACAATTGTGGTTAAGACCTTGCCCGGGGGTCTTAGCTCAGGGATTCAAAGCCATGACCTCTCAATCATGGGCCCAGCACTGTAATCACTGGCCCCAAATGACATTATGCTAGGTATAACTGAACATCATTTGACTATTTATCAGTTGTAACGTAAAACTTGTGACGGTTCTAATTTTAAAATGGCACAGATAAACACAACATGTCAACGAATATACTAAGTTAAGATCAGGTGTCATTTGGTGTAAACTGAACACTAACTACTATCAAATGAGTAACTCCGGTATTCATATTATAATAAATATTAACACTCTCAGTGTTACTCTGTTTAGCTTCCATCGATTTAAATTTCTCTCAGTGGGTTCCAGCAGTCTCACCCTGATAGAGCAGCTGATGAGACCTCCTCTGTTATGGACTTTGAGGACGCGCTCAAACAGCTCGTTGCGTGCTTCTTCATCCTGATTGAATTTGCCCTCTAACAGCTCAATGGGTTCGGAGACACCTCCGGTAAAATCCACCAATGCGTCGGCTGTGTTTCCACCATCCAGAGCCTCGTAGCAGCCATGAAGCCTGGAGGGTCAAACAGAGGTCCACATTACTGGATACTAAGTTCAGTTGGGGTTGGCCTATACGACCATAATGTAAAACATTGGAGAGGGGTGTTCACTGAGTGTTGGGCTATATTGTGAAGTCGGCATATACAAAGCTAGAATTAAATTAGATCAGAAAATGCAATAGAGGCTAACAGAACGCTGTGTGTTAGGTAAAAGTGGGCAGACACTCTTTGCTTGCTTTTATTTCTCTAAACCAATTCACTAATGTAGAAACCAGAGACCCTTACCTTCAGTGTACACAATAGCATGCGGTAAAACCTGACAGTATGGATGTCAAGTGCTATTTCATAACCGTTGCTACATCCCATAATACAATAATACATTTCACTTGCTTGGCGTAGGCTTTTTCCACCAGTGCACTCCAGAACTCATTGCTGTCGTTGGAATGGCAGTAAATCAGATGACCGTTGTTGGTGGGCAGCCGATCGTCAATTACCACGTCCACCCATTCTCCAAAACGCCAAAACCGAAAGTGGAAGATCCCAGCATAAGCCTCTGGCTTGTCCTTTTCCCATTCCTGGTCCTTCCAGTCTGGAATCACCTAAACAGGAAGCACATGTATGCGACAGATGACACCAACTACATACAAATGAAAACTAGCAAAGATGCTACAACATCCATGTTGATGCTAACAGAAGATCTCAACACAAACATACAGGTACATGTGATCACATTCCTCCTCTGCACCTTGCCGACTTCATTAAGTTCATGTTTACTCATTTGCACACACTTAAACCTCACTTGTAGGATAAATCACTGTTGTGGAACTCTCAATTGTCAAGAGATGCCTAAGGGAGAACTGGTAAGCTGCTGCTTTGCACGTCATTAGCCTTCTGTTGCTTAGTGATGCAACACATCACGCACCAACCATGGATCCACCACTCGCCTCTGTATTCCACCCCTGCCTATGAAATCAAATCAATGCAGTCCTTAGTAAAATTAGGCTTATTGTCCTCTGGGAGCAGACAGAGAGAATGGGCGGGGTAGTAAAAAGTGTGGGGTAGAAAGAGGAGGAAAAGTAGAGAGCTGCCAAGCAGACTCATTCACACACACAGCCATAGAGAAACTGTATCCGTCATGGCATCAGAGAGTGAGATAGAACTGCAGTTTACTGAGGACCAGCAGCTGACTGAGATGATGCGGCTGAGGGTTCAGTCTCTGCAGCAGCGTGGGCAGAAGAGGCAAGACGGCGAGCGCTTGCTTCTGCCCCATGAGTCAGTCTTCAGGTTGGACTTCACCAATCAGGAACTGACCTTCTCTCACTGGAACGTGACCTTGCCTGGGCCGGGCCGCCTTTCAGTTACAGGCATTTCACAGCTGTGGACACCTGACCTCACCAACCTGATGACGCGCCAGCTGCTGGAGCCCACAGGCCAGTTTTGGAGGACGGCTGGAGACCCGGAGGACGCACCCATTAAATGCCTTGAGGCTGACATCCAGGAGTTTGGCGAGAGGATCGCTGAGCTGGCCAAGGTCAGAAAGGTCATGTACTTCCTGTTCGCCTTCAAGGAGGGAGTAGAGAAGGACGGCATAAAGTGCTCGGTGGTTTTCCAGAGAAATGCCTAGACTGGGTAATGGGTTCGGGAGCATGGGTGTAATATTTTTCTAAAAGATGCTAATGTTTAAGTGAACTAATTATCTAAATGTCAATTAGAGAACGAGTTAATAGTGAATGTGTTTGTAGTAGGCGGGCTAATTTCCAAAATGCTGCTTTAATTATTGTGATGTTTTGTCAATGGATCAATGGATTATCATATACATACTGAGCATACAGAGCATTTAATATAATGGAGATATAAAGCATTTTAACAATATATCTTTTAAAAACCTGTGATGTAATATTTCGTATGTAATACTATAGACAATGTTAGAGAAATATATTTCAACGCCATCTCCAATATTCTACTTAAACTATTATTTATTCTATAAAACATATGTAAATCAATAATAACACAAAGCCCTATAAATTAAAATATTTTTGTCATCAGAATGTGTCTCAGTGTCTTTCCTTTCATTTGTGCGTGTGTGTGTGTGTGTGTGTGTGTGTGTGTGTGTGTGTGTGTGTGTGTGTGTGTGAGAATTAATAAAGAAACCCAGTCAGTCGTCATTTGTTCATCACATACTGCAAGGTCAGTCCTATCAGACATTAGGTCACTGTACACTTTAATCAATATTGTAGACCATCGTTATTTCCTGCCTGAGGCAAACAGCATGGGGACAAACATCCCGGCTTTCACCATCAAACTATAGCACTGTGTAAATGTTTGCTATACATTTTAATTTTTTATCTTTTTTTTTTTTGTTGTTATTTTTTGGACTTCTACATGACCCATGACATTTATGACTCAAGCACAACTGTTACATTTAAAAATGTTAAAAATAAACCATAAAAATCTCATTTCATTTTACTTTCCTTATGTTTCCGAGTAGAAGATACAGAATGACCCAATAAAACCTCCCACATTTCAAAGATAAATTAAAAAAATAGACCACAGGGGTCCAGACGCTCCCACCGAAAGGACCATTTCATAATATGCCACTACAGAACAAGCTTAGCAGGTTTGAAAGCCCCAGCTTTTGTGTGCGGCAAGTAAATGTCTAGAAACCTAATATACAGTTCTTCCTCTGTGACCTTGAAAAGTAGGTCAAGGTCACTCACACACAAACTCATCCTAGCACTCATAGTAGTGAGCCAGCATACCAAGTTTGAAAGCCCTAGCTTCAGCGTAAAAACTTAGGTGTGACGGACAGATAGATGGACAGGCAGAATCCATTCCTATAGATCCCGAGGGGTGGGAGCTAAAAAGAATTGTTAAAGATAATCAAATTATTATTTACACACATGAAACCATTCAGTGCAGTTGTTTTGTGGATGGAAGTGGAGGTCTTTATTTTTTTTAATAAGATTCTTCTTTTGAGTTTTCCGGGAAATCCCTACAGCTAAAGCAAGCTTCTGCGCAGAACGTCTCTGAGACCGCACAACACCTGCACATCGCCTCGACACTTTAATATTCTCAGGCGTACGAGCGCTCCTAGGTCGACCAGGTGATTTTCTTTTCAAAAGATGTCCCTGTTGCTCTGAAGTTCTCGACCCAGTGCATGATGGTTTTCCGATCTGGAATGTTTTGGTTCTGTGGAATAATGAAGCGCGTTCGAAAAGCCCTTTGTGGGGTGATCACGGAGTGATCATTTGTGAAGAATGCTGTGACAGCGAACACATGGTGTACCCCCAACCATGCCATGTTGGTGTCTGAAGACAGTTGGGGTTGGACTTCCAACAAACCTTAGCACTGACTCTCCTGCTTCACTAAGCTTCAGGTGTGCAAATAATCATTTAACCTTTTTTACACAATCTTTAACTTTTCTATTTATCTTTGAAGTGTGTGAGGTTTTCCGGGGTCACCCTGTACCAAAACAGCCTAAGATATGCCTCAGGTTCAATGGATATCTTTACATAGTTCCTACAAATCATTAACTATTCGGAAATATTATAATAAACAACATGACATTGAATGCAGACTGTTTGCAATTACTTGTTACAGGTGCTGAGCACCAGGAGGCGCTAACACGCTCTCGTGGACACGTCTAGCCAGTTCTGGCTCACCAGGCACTTGTGCCGCTCCTAACCCAAGGTGCTCGCTCATGTAGGGTGTTTATACAGTGTGTCTCTATTTGCTTTGTTTTTCAATTCCATTGCTTTGGTCTGGTTTTCCAGTTTTTCTGCAGTTCAGTCCGCTTCACGGTTACTAACATTCTGGGTTTTTTTCCCCACCAGTGGCCTGGTGTCTAAGCCTCAATCTCCCACTAGTGTTATCACTCACTCACTCACCGAACTGCTTAATCCTACTGGGATCACAGGGAGGCTGGCCTATGATAACCCAGTTAGCTGCAGTTTCAACTTGGTGATAGCGGGGCTTGAACCCCTGACCTTTGGATCAGTAAGCCAGCACCCTACCACCGGGCACTGCCCCACAGTGCGAGAACAACAATTTATTAATGCATCACCCCTAGCCTATACAAAGAAAATACATTCAAAGCATCCAAAACATATAGCAAGGAATTTGATTTTAATTAAAAATAAAATAAAAATAATAAATAAATTTAAGGGAAGCTTCAGCACCTTCAATGGGACTGAGGGCGACAGAAGTCACACCTGCCTCACTGGGATGGAAAGGCTGAGAACACACCTCTTAGGGCTGACAAGCACTGAAGCCAAAACTCCTTCCGGGCCCAACATGTACTGAACCAGTACAGCCTCCTTTACTGGGACTGAGATCTGCACCACATTCTTACTGACAGGGAGGACAACAAACAAGCAACACGAAGACAACACAAAACCCTGAAGAACACCTGCATGTGTGTAAGCAGAGGAAAGCATAACAGTAATGACTCATTCCTCAGGGAGGCAATGAGAAGGATGTGTACAGATGTGCTAGAGAAACGACAGTAATGAGACCTCAGGAGGGAGAGAGAAACCCCACCACGAAACTAAGGACGAGCCGAGAGGAAAAGAAACCAGAACGTCAACGACGTCATGCTCACCCGGCGACCGTACATAATGAAATGCTGAAATTTTCAGCAAGTGCAGGCATTTGACTGGATATATACAGGGACAAGCATCACTGAATTTTATTTATTTGTGTCTTAGTGCATTAGATGAATGTATTTATGAGAGCAAACATGATTTAATTCTGCAGATAAAAGAAAGAAACGGGGAAATGTGTGCTAAGACCTGTGGGAATAGAATTGAACAGAGGAATGCAGAAACACTATAAAGGCTCACCTCGCTCCATGAAGCAAACAGAATTCAAATTGTTTTGCATAAATTTTTATAATTATTGAATTTGTTCTGAGTAGAATTGGGGCTCACAACAAGGTGGTCCTGGGTTCGATTCCCGTGCTTGGGCATTTCTGTGAGGAGTTTGCATGTTCTCCCCATGTTTTCTGTAGGCGTCCTCCAGGTTCTCTGGTTTCCTCCTACAGTCCAAAATCATGCACAGTAGGCTAACTGGCTGTTCCAAATTGCCCCTATTTGTGAGTGTGAATGGTTTTGTGTGTGTGTGTGTGTGTTGGCCCTGTGATGGTCTGGCGAGCTGTTCAGGGTGTACCCTGCCTTTGCACGGAGTAATATTTCCTTTATTTAAAGACATTTGTAATCCTGAAATGCAAAACTGTCCAATGACGTCATCTCTAATGAAAAACTATTAAAATTGTAAATGATTATACCTAGAGAAGAGCAATTGTATGATTTACCGCACAATTTGATTAATGGATAATTTATGTGACTATTGCATAAGGAGTTATTCACTGAAGTGAGTGTAAAATTATTTTATTACTTCCTTTCCACTCTGTACGAATATTGCTCGGCTGACCTTGAACACAGAACATTGGAACAAAATGTCATACCTTGAAAAGAAAGATGTCCATCCTGAGCGGTTGGGGGGGTCTAGTCTAGACCCTTCAAGTCAATTTGACATGTTATTTCTCGGAAGAGGGGTCTCGATGTAGCAATCAGAGATGGCAAATGTGATGTCATTCTGTCATTTCTTGGAAACAGAGTCAGAGGGACCAATCAGAGTCTAGAGCTAGAGGACTGCAGTCCAATCAGTGTGGAATGGGCACTATATAAGCCAATGCAGAGCTGGTAGAAAGATTTTTCTCTCTGAACAACTTTTTTGTGTGACTGATTGTATGCTTTTCTTTTCTTAAAGGATAAATAAACACCTGAATAATGAATTTGGATCACTTGCGTGGTGAACTGTTTTTTGCCACAACACCAGACAAAGAGCAGATCACTCATGAACATACCTTCTGCCTCAATATAAATATTGGTTCTGTTTTTGGAGGCTAATTTACCCCTTTAAATACAATGAGGAATAAACCTTCAGTAAATCTTCACAGTACTCTGGCCTATGCTAAGAACTCAATATATTACTTTTACAGATCCAAGAGTTCAGATATTAAAGACACACAAAATAACAGGCAGCAAACCGAGAAAATGCAAGGTAGTAACGACGAGAAGGCTAAAGTAGGTCAATCAGTGTTTAGTACACACGGTTACCAACAGGAAATCTTTAAATCGGTTTCCTACAGGAAATGAAATGGCATGAAACATGACACTTCCTGGCACTGTGCATAAACCCTGCCACTCATAATTACACCAAAGAGATTTCATGCATGCAGCAAAACAGTGGTGAGGATCATCCCCCGCATAGTCAACGGGTCCAGGGGAGTTTAGGGGGAGGGGCATGGTGTATCTGGATAATTTACTTTTACAGACCCTGTCTGCATTTCCAGACGAGAATAATAAATCCTTACACGAGAATCTAGTAATGTCTGCAGCATGCAACAAAAAATATAACATGCAGAGCTTCATAATGACCACAGCAACATGCAAACTTGTTTGGACCTGCAGCAGGTATGAGACGTTGATATCAGAATAATTCTATTTTGACACACACTCATTTACTGACCCGCTTAATCCTATTAGGGACGCGGGAATCTCAGTCGACTCTGGGCAAAGGCAGGGTACAACCTGAACAGCAGCCAGACCATAGCAGGGCCAACATACTCACACACACAACCATTCACACCGAGGGGCAATTTGGAACAATTAGCCTAATGTGCATGTCTTTGGACAATAGGAGGAAACCGGAGTACCTGGAGGAAACCCAAGAAAGCACGGGGAGAACATGTAAACTCCACACAAGCCCGGGACTCGAACCCAGGACCTTCTTGCTAACCAATACACCACCGTCCCACACATTAAAAAAACTATTAATACATTGTTATTACTAAGGTAATAAATAATAAGCAACATTTCAACTTGGGCAAAGTTCCTATTAATCACAATAGATGATTTTAACCCATCAGTTATATTCTGCTGAGCAGAGATCCCCAAACCAGCAAGAAAACTGTGGCAGAGGGGGCGTGAGCTGCACCTTCCCTTCCTCCACATTCATGACTGAAGTGCTCTTGACCAAGGCACCAAACCCCCAGCTGCTCTCCGGGCACCCCAATGTGTGGCAGCCCATTGCTCCGAGTGTGTGTGTTCACTGTTTACATGTGTGTGCTCACTTTGGATGGGTTAAATGCAGAGCCAAAATTTCCCTTACAAGATTAATACAAAATATTATATATATCCAAAGTGAGGACACACACACACACACACACACACACACACACACACACACACACACACATATATATATATATATATATATATACATACATATACGCACACACATATACATATATATCAAAATAAAAATAATGTAAAAAAAAAAATTCAGGACTCCTAAATTCCAAACAAGTAACCTGGTGGACTCCTAACATTTTAGGCAGATTTAACCCTGGTTAAATCACCACTGCTGTAAATAAAATTTGGAATATACAAGAAATACATTATTAAAGTGTTCCTGTGGTGAATTTGTATAACTAGCCCTTTAAAACGATCATCGACATCAGCGGTTCCGTCAGTCCTTGCTTCTTGTAAAGTGTGCACGAGTGCTGCCACAGTATTACTACGAGGCAAATGCAGTGACATGTTGCCTTCTTCATTGACACGAATTCAATATAAATTGAATTAAACAAATAAAATGTATGCTTCATATAATTTTTTTTTGGAAACAGTCATCATCTTGCCTAAACAGAAGATTAGGGTGGCAAGTTTTAAGGCGGTCTATCAGCTGCCCACCAATCAGAAGATAGAAATAGCAAAGGAGTGTCCTGTTCTATTTTTCAATTGGTTGAGCAAAAAAATAAATAAAAAAATTTTCTCTTCACTATTGATTGGGCGGGTATGATGTATTACCAGCCAGGCTGCTTTGGGCTTCGCAGTTTCTCAATAATAGGACAAGCTGCATTTCTTTTTTTTTTGTCTAATCAGCTTTAAAAGAGAGAGACAGAGTAAAGTAGGGGCGACTGTTAAAATTATGTTTACAATTAACATCATTTATTTACTGCACATCAGGTCTGAAAGCCTTTAGGAAGTTAAACTACTAAATATTTGCTAAAAATCTCGAGCAAACATGTGGGCCAAGACAATTCTTTATTTAAGACACCCCATAATGTTTTTAAACACCAGTTCTGTGGTCACTGACATGATTTAAGTCCTTATAAACCAAACACAAAGCCAGTGCCTGGACACCGACATGTTTAGCCAGGGTTCAGGATGTTTCCTTCACATTACACTGAAACAGAGGAGCACGTGAGTATTAAAGCAGGAGAGCAGAGGACAAATGAGGCCCCTGGAGGGGCGATGACACCGAGTACAGTGCCAATTTAACTGCCGTGTCGATTACGCGGAATAAACAAGGGAAGGAAAACAACATGGAGTATAAATATGAAACTCCATTAAACTGTTGCTTTCTCACAAAATGGGAGTGACATGGGAGCATAAAGAAAACCCAGGCTTCAGTTACATGCAGTAATAAAGGTGTATGAACGAAAAAAAATACTTAACATTAACTATAATTGGGACATTCTTCAATAACGGAGAAATGTCCTGTTCCAACATTCAAGAATATTCTTCAGGAAAAACACCCTTCGAACAATTCCGACAAATTCATGACAAACAAAACAAGGTATATCCCATTAAAACAAAAAATCCTAATTGGCCAAGCTCTCTCACGGGAGGGAGAGATGGCATACGCTCACGTCCCTGTCACTCACAACGATCACCAGCCAATCATGGGCGTCTGTGAGCTCATTCATACGAGGGGGTGGATAGCGCTTTCCCTCCAAGTGTGTTAGGCCGCCCCAAAATACGCATGCGCAGCAGTTCGAAAAGAGGCAGGTGGTAGCATCGCATGTCACGGAGGGGGCATGTGCTTGCTTACGCCCCTC
>JAQMYF010000001.1:77794794-77817088 GCA_030014195.1 Neosilurus mollespiculum
GGAAGCGATACATAAGAAGGAATCAGCATCCAATCAGCGACGCAGTAGCCTAATCAGGTTTCCTGTGGTATAGACACGCCTCTATTATTAAATATAAAAAATATTAATAACCCTCAAATGCATCATAACTAAAGTAATGACACTGGTTTCAAGCATACAGAGGTAAAAAAAATAACAATAATAATAAATTACAGATTCATGTGTTAAAAAAAAACATTTAAAGGTAAAAAAAAAAATGTTCGGAAAAGTTGTACAAGGGTGACGCGGTGGCATGGAGGTTAGCACCTTTGCCTCACAGCAAGAAGGTCCTGGGTTCGAATCCTGAGCTTGAGCGTTTCTGTGTGGAGTTTGCATGACCTTCCCGTGCTTGCATGGGTTTCCTCTGGGTAATCTGGTTTTCTCTGACAAAAACATGCAGAGTAAGCTATCAGGATGTTCCATATTGCCTCTTGGTGTGAGTGGTTGTGTCTGTTTTGACCCTGTGATAGAATGGCGAGCTGTCCATGGTGTACCTTCGCCCAAAGTCAGCTGGGATAGGGGCCTAGGACCCTAGTAGGATTAAGCGTGTGTTATTGCTCACTCTTTTTACAGTGTAGTATAAAATAAAACAATTATGCGCTTCGGGCACTGTGGAAGTCGCTAAATTGAATATTCCTTCTCGAGGACTATCTACATGACATCCGTCTCGCCTTCAGTGAAAAACTGTGAAGTAGATGACGGCAGACAAACCTGGCTAACCGGTTACAATACAGACTGGTGTTTCAGTCCAACCCATTACATCAGGCAAAAGAATTCAAGTCAAGCTCACGTATTTCTATTTACAAGCACAAGTCACGTATTAAAGAAATCTGGTGAGCCGGGATGATTTGCACGAACCACCAGAACTTTTTCTTTTATTCTAATCCAGCTCCTAGCTGATATCTGCCAGGGAATAAATGCTGTCTGTCAAAGGCAGATTACCTGCCCAGGTGTGTCAGGAACAGGAAGTAGGCAGAGTCCATGAGTGCTGGGTTTAAAACACAGCAGGGCAAATCCATATGATGCCCGAATGTATTTAAAGGGTTAAAAGGCAAGAAGTTTAAAGACAAGGTTTGCAAAAGAAAAGAAGGAGAAAAAGCAAATCAGAAACACATGACACAACTTACTGTAAGGGAGGAAGCAGTTTCAACACAAACAAGCTGCTGTTTGAGTCGCAGGAATATTCGAAAGTTTTATTACAAGGAAAATCAAGTTTATTATAAGGATAATTCTCAAACAACAACTGCAACCAATTAAAGGAGGGGGGAGGGTTGGGGGGGGGCCCTCACGCGCAGCCTGCAAACTGAGTTTCCCCCTGATATAAATAAAGTTTTACAGACTGAAGAGGCTTGTAAGAGGTTTTTTCTTTATTGTAGTTTACCTGAAAAGTGTCCTCCGTCCCTAATGAGCCTCGGTTCTGCCCCTGGGGGACCTCACGGCACACTCTGCAGCACAGCGGCTCGCTTGGTCGGGTTTGTTTGTGCCTCTCTCTCTCTCTCTCTCTCTCTCTCCTCCTAACACTTAGAAAAAAAGGAGGGGCCTCTTTACGGGGAAGCCCAAAACAACACCCGTGCTTCTTCCTCTGATTGGTCGCAACGCTCCCGCGCTGGAAATGTCCTGTACTCTGATTGGTCAGAATTATTCTAAGGCGTCTATTAAGCTGTCATTTTTCTGTTACACAGTTTACTTTCACTGGGTGTGTGTCAGAAGTCTGTGAACACGTGATCATCACACCCATGTACTTGAAGAACACCCCGTTCCATATTTAATCCTTGTTATGATAAGTCACCTCTGGCCTCCTGGGAAAGCCCTATAATGGATTTGGGAAGATGGCACTGGGGAATTTCTGCTGGTTCAGCCTCAAGAGCATTACCGACATCACATCGATGTTGGACCGGAGCACAGACAGCATCCCAGTTTATTGATTAATTCATTTATTCGGGCCACATTGTGGCATGGTGGTTAGCATGTCTTCCTCCCAGTAAGATGGTCCTGGGTGCGAGTCCCGGGCTTGAGGACATTTCTATGTGGAGTTTTCATGTCTCCTCTGGGTACACCAGAGATATGCACATTAGGCTGATTGGCTGTTTCAGATTGCCCCTAGGTGTGAGTGAGAGTGGTTTGTGTATGTGTGTTGGTCCTGCAGTGGTCTGGCATGCTGTTCAGAGCCGGCTGAGATAGGCTCCGTCCTCTCTATGATAGTGAGATAAAGTTATTCAGCGAATGAATGAATAATCTTCAAGCCTTAAACAAGCTTTAAGCCTTGATCCACCGTGCTAAGACCCCTGGGCAAGGTCCTAACCTGAAGTGTGCCTCTGTCCACCCAGCAGTATGAATGGGTACCAGTAAAAATACTGGGAAGGTAACCTGTGATGGACTAGCGTCCCATTCAGGAGGAGTTGAACCTTCACTCTACAGAAACCCGGGATATGCTCGGGCCTGATGTGCGAATAGGCTCGGGTGTAAAAACCCAACAGGCTTTACCTTTTTAACCTAACCTTAAACTAGGAAGAAGCAAGACCTTATAGTTGTGCAAAAGTCTAGGGTGATTACACAGAAACCCTCAACAGGATGTCTCATTCATTCATTTGCCAAACTACTCAGTCCTGCTAGGATTGTAGGGAGGCTGGAGCCTATCTCAGCCAGCTCTGGGTGAAGAAGGGTTTTGCAGGGCCAACACACATTCAACTATTCACACTTACACCTAGGGGCAATTTGGAACAGCCAATTAGCCTAATGGGCATGCCTTTGGATTGTGGGAGGAAACCGGAGAACCCTGAGGAAAGCTACAAGCACAAGGAAAACATGCAAACTCACACAGAAACTCACAGAGCCCTGGACTTCTTGCTGTGAGGCAGCCATGCTAACCACTACACCAACATCAACAATATTTGTGAGTAACCCTGCACACCAATGATATATATACTATATGGACAAATATTTCTGGACACCCGACCATCACACACATACTATATGTGGGTCTACCCCCAACTGTTACCACAGTGTTGCAAAAACACAAATGCAGAATGTTTTTGTATACTTTATTATTAAAAGTTCCCCTGTTCCCTAGGTTCCGAACCTGTTCCAGCATGACAGTGCCCATATGAATAACACAAGGACCATAAAGAAAAGGTTTGCCAAGGGTGACGTGGAAGAACTCCAGTAGTCTGTCAAAAGCCCTGACCTCAATGAACCCATTTTGGATGCACTTCACTATCAACGATGTAGCAGCTCTCTTTGCTGAACCTGACCTCATCGTCGGCCTCCTGATGAAACCTGCTATCTCCATTTTTGGGCAAAATGCATGAATATGAATTAATATAACCCTCTGCATCTACTTGAAAAAGCAGGTGGCTCTATCTAGCGATTTCTGGCTAAAAAAATAGTCACACACTCTAATATTTCCATGGAGTGCATTTAGTCTTAATCACAGCATGTAGTCTCCATGGCACTGTTGCTCCAGTTGGTCAGGTCGAGGCTCAGCAACATTAATATGGTGCTGATGATCTAAATGTACTGAATGAGCAGGTTGTCACATCAATGCACTTTTTCTTCCCTGATGGCACAGATATAAAATGGGGACTCGAATAATGAAAGAGAGGGTCAGGGAGCATGAGGAATCATTTTCACATATGTATTGGCACCCTAGAGTCCCGACCTTAACCCCATCGAAAGTTTTCGGGATGTGCTGGAGGAGACTTTATGGAGTGGTTCAGTTTTTCCCTCATCGATTCAAGACGTCGGTGAGAAATGAACCCGACGCTGGATGGAAATTAACGTTATGTTGCTTAAGTTTGTTGAAACAATGGCATGACGATTACGTGCCGTAAGCAAGGCTAAAGGCAGAACAACAACATATTCGTGTGAGCAACAATTTATTTTTTTTGGCCGTGCACTATATAATGTCACTGTATGATCATTATTTCTACTTTCCTTCTGTTTTTCTTCATTTCTGAAGAAAGTCAAAAATGGAGACAGCAGGTTTCATCAGGAAGCCGATGTAATGATCCTGTGGTTGAATGAGCATCTTCCAGAATTTTTAAAAACCCTTCCCAGAACAATGGACCTTATTGTAATAATAAAAGGGGACTATATCTGGAATTAGATTTTTAAAATGTACATCTGGCTGTTGTGGGGCCGGTGCCGTAGCGGTTAGGGTGCCAGGCTCACGATCGAGAGATCATGGGTTCGAATCCCTGTTGGACCCCCACCGTGCTAAGACCCCTGGGCAAGGTCTTAACCACAAGTGTGCCTCTGTCCACCCAGCAGTATAAATGGGTAAAAATACTGGGAAGGTAACCTTCGATGGACTAGCGTCCCATCCAGGAGGAGATGAACTCCTAGTCGCTACACGCTACAGAAACCAGGGATAAGCACTGGCCTGATGAGCCACTAGGCTCGGGTGTAAAAGCCCAACAGACTTACCTTACATCTGGGTGTGATGGAAACACAGTCGGTGAAAATGGGTGATTAGGTCCACTGGTACATGTGCAAACCTATTGAAGCTCAATACTGACATCATAAGGCCTATCCGAACATTGACTCAAACCCTTTAAATTACAGTAGGCTATTCATTCCACAAGGAGTGTATCTTATAAAAGTCTCGCACAGGCTACACATCTCTGCTGTAAAGAGCAAATGATGATGATGATGATGATGATGATGATGATGATGAAGATAAAGAGCAAATATGCCTTATATCTACATAAAAATAATTCAATTATGTTTTTTAAATTAAAAAAAAAAACTCTGCATAGCAAAATAAACAAAATAAAGTCAATATGTGGTGATATAACCCTTAGCTTTAATAATATAGTTGCCTCAGGTAGCGTTTGTGCATTTATTTTATTTATAAATAAATCAGAAAATTAAATTAATAAATAAACAAACACCACTCATTCATTCATTTTCATGACATTTGGGTAGTGACAAAAAAAAGGAGACAAAATTAGTTTCCTTCGGTAGGTGTCTGTGGCTCAGCCTTAGAGATAGGGTGAGAGGCCTGGACATTCGGGGTAGAGCGGCTGCTCCTCCACAGTGAAAGGAGTCAGCTGAGGTGGTTCGGGTATCTGATTAGGATGCCTCCTGGTCGCCTCCCTTTAGAGGTGTTCCAGACACATCTAACTGGGAAGAGACCCCGGAGACAGACCCAGAACTTGCTGGAGGGATTACATATCCCCTCTGGCATTACACCTCAGGATTCCTGAGGAGGAGAGTTTCGCTGGGGAGAGAGAAGCCCTGGGTTTCCCTCCTAGACCTGTTGCCTCCACGACCCAACCTCACATAAATTGAAGAAGATAAGGTAAGGGTCTTATAAGGAAAAGGATGGATTTTAGCAAGTTTTTAATATGTTTACTTACTGGAAAGCACTTTATTTAGTTGTGGTTACTGGTGTTTTAAACATGCTCTGCAAATAAATTTGGATTGGATTTTTTTGAATGCAAAACCCAGTAGCCTTTATTATGTTTTTGTCTGAAAAATCTTCTCTTACATTAATATGTTGCTTTCTTTATTGATATACAAGTAACAGCAGCTGCTCACACACAGGTGGATCAGTAAGTTGGTATTTTTATATTTCCTTTATCATTTCCTTTTCCTTTTGGATGGATAAAATGTTAATCTTTAAACATGGAGCACGAGTTGGAAGTGTCATGTGAGGGTTGTACTTTACTCCTCTTTAAGAAACAACACCACCTGTGAAAAACGGCATTTAAGCTTCTCCAGCAAAAAGACTGTCTTCACCTGTCCGCAATAAAGAGGTAAGAATTTCTATCAAATTAGCACACAGGTATTATTAACTGTAATCATCTAGGATATATGGGTGGCACGGTAGTATAATGCTTAGCATGTCTGACTCACAGCAAGGAGGGTACGGGTTCAAGTCCCAGGCTCGGTGTTTCTGTGTGGAGTTTGCATGTTGTTCCCATACTTGTGTGGGTTTCATCTGGGTACCCTGGTTTCCTCCCACAGTCCAAAAACATGCACATTAGGCTAATTGGCTTTTCCAGCTTGCCCCTTGGTGTGAGAGAGAGTGGTTATGTGTGCGTTGGGCCTGTGATGGATTGGCAAGCTGTTCAGGGTGTAACCCACTATTGCCCAGAGTGAGTTGAGATATGCCCCAGCCTACCTGCGACTCGAGTAATCTGCAAATGGATGGATGAATATATGAAGTGGATCATAGAATACATAGAAAAATGTTTTGCAATGGCCATCAAAGTAAGTGTATAACTATAAAGTGATATATATATATATATATATATATTATTATATAGTTGGTGATCCCTATAACTTATGCCAGTGGCCATATGAGTTTTGTATATAATAATAAACTGACCGTTCTGTGTGAAACTCACATGATTGTATTGAATCTTTGTCCAGATCTGAAACAATGAACCTGAGGCTACTGCTGAGGGTACTTCTGTTTTGGAGTACACTTTATCTTCAAACCCCAGAAGGATCTGCTTTTAAAATGGCCCCTGATTTAAGTAAGACAAACTCCAGAATTACGTTCCTGGAAGGAAAACAGAGCACATTACAAATCAAACCTAAAACCACAGTCAGTGTCATTCTGGGAAATGCTAAAGAGCTTCAGTGTAGGAAAGACTCCACAGACGGTAAACACTGCATTCACATATTCTACCTTAATATACCTCTAATTATGAATTGCAAAAAAATAATAATAATTCAATGCTTAAAATATCCCTTTAAGCTGTAAATGTGATTGTTCCTGGTTATGTGTCTTGTAGGACTGGTTATGCGGTGGCAAACCCCATTTGGTTCGTTTGAAGAAAGATACCAGTTTAGCAATAACGACCCGATAGCGGTGAGCAATGGGAATTTGAGGATCTCAAAGGTTACTTTAAGTCACATTGGACTCTACAGTTGCCACCTTGTGGACAATAGAGGCATAACAGTCATTCCATATCAAGTAAATGTTTTGAACGGAAACACACACGAGATAAAAACGAGGATACGAGCCTCCAGAGAAGCTGAGGCATCTCCCACCCAGTACTCAGACACTCACTTCGCAGCCGCTGTGTCATCATCAGTGCTGGTCACCTTTATAGGGGCGTTTACACTTGGTGCATTCAGCCAACCCTACGTCATTAAGTGTCTAAAAAGAACATGGGCCAGGATGCGTCCTAACAAAAGCAACCTTCAAAAGACTACAAGAGTCGGTAGTCATCAAGCCAGGACGGTGTTTTTTCACAGAGACCCAAACTCTGAAGAAGACACTGTAGACTTTGTGCCAGAAACCTCAGCGTCCATCAAAACTCCTCCTACCGTCAAGACACACCAAGAGAACCAAGATGATGACTCGCTAAACAGCGAGGATGAAAACAGTATAAACAGCATATCACATGGAGATGCTGGTGATGAGTCAGATCAACCCCAAGGCCAAGAACACAAAGAGGAACAGGAAACTGGACCAGGATCTGAGACGATCACGAGCAAACAGTCCAAACAAGTCAGTAGAGTTATTAAAATATACAACTACGATGAAGATGGAAACCGATACAGCCACATTAAAGAACCTGAGGATAACCCTACACCCAGACAGAGAGTGCAAACCCTCACTCGACTCCAGAGTATCATGAATGAGGCGGAGTCACCAGATTTCTCAACCAGCAGAGACTCACCTGTACCAGATGACGCTCTCAGCATGGCCTAGACATTTAACATAGAGTTCAGCTAACAAAAAAATCTATCACTTCCCCACAAATCAAAGAAACATGGTGACGTCCACTTCCTGCTTTAGTCACTTTTTTATCACTCTCTTTACTCATTCGTTCACTTTCTAAGCCGCTTAATCCTAGGGTTGTGGGAAGGCTGGTGTTCATCTCAGCCGACTCTGGCCAAGGGGGGTTGCAGCCTGAGCCAGACCATCGCAGGGCCAACACACATACAACCATTCACACTCAGGGGCAATTTGAAACAGCCAATTTGCCTACTGTGCATGTTTTTGGACTGTTGGAGGAAACCAGAGTACCTGGAGGAAACCCACACAAGCACGGGGAGAACATGCAAACTCTACACAGAAATGCCTGAGCCCGGGAATCGAACCCAGGCCTTCTTGATGTGCTAGCCACTGCGATACCGTGCCGCCCACTCTCAATACTCATTTGCAAAAAGTTTAATCCTACAGGGGTCTCGGGGAGGCTGGAACCAACCCTGAGCAAACCTGGGGAACACCCTGAACAGCTCGCGAGACCATCATACACAATTAACCATTCACACTTACACCTAATGTGCATGTCTCTGGACTGTTGGAGGAAACCGGAGTACCTGGAGGAAACCCACACATGTACAGGGAGAACATGCAAATATTCACAGAAACACCTGAGCCTGGGACCCGAACCCAGAACCTTCGTGCTATTAGGCGGACATACTAACCACTACACCACCGTACCACCCATTTGTTGAAAATTGGAACTGCATTTATACTACTACGTAAAAACCAATGGAAGTCTATCTCAACCAACATCTTTCCCCCAAACACTGTACATGCGGAAATTTTCCTGTACCTGCTTTAGTTTAATAAATTCGTCACCAAGCCTGTTCCTGGAGATCTACAATCCTGTAGATTTTATCTCCAACCAAAATCCAACACACCCCTTTAAGCTCATCAAGAACTCTCTGAAGGCAGGGTACACCTCGAACAGCTCGTCAGACCATAAGAGGGCCAACACACACACAACCATTCACACCCACATCCACACCTACGGATAATCTGGAACTGCCAGTTAGCCTAATGTGCATGTCTTTGGAACGTGGGAGGAAACCGGAGTACCCCGAGGAAACCCACACAAGCATGGGGAGCACTTCCTCATGATGCTAGGTGCGAGACCAACTCGGAAGTTGTAGCGTGTGAATTATATAGTAAGACATAAAATATGAAAAATTAAGTTACAGTGCAAAGAAAGAAATTGATCCAAAGCCTGAAATTTGATTTAATAAAAGGCAGCGGCAGTGTTATGTCTTATGGATGGTCCACCATTGAGTGTCAGTCAGATTTTAGATGTGCAACAGCATTACACTTACTCTTGAGCTCACTATAGAGACCTCTGTAATTCCCTAGACCAGGGGTGTTAAACTCATGGTTATTGAGGGCCACATCCCTAAATTTCAGGGTCATCGAGGGCCGAATAATCACTCAACATCTATTCAAAAAGGGAAACCATGAAATCTGCATGGCCACATTATTTGTTTACGTATTTGTCCTCTTTTCCTTTATTTGTATTCCTTTTCTGACAATGCTTGACAGTGACAAGCTAGCTTGTAATCTTTCCTGGGTCATGACTGGCTGTTTACTTGAACTAGATTGGCTCCACCTAGTGGATGAATGATGAATTACATTTCATGGTAATGGATGCAAATAATGTACGATAATCATATACTGTACTTTAAAAGCTCTTGCGGGCCACAGCAAACAAGCTGGAAGGCCGTATTTGGCGACGGGCCTTGACTTTGACACCTGTGTCCTAGATAGTGAGTAAAGGGGGGTGAATGAGTGAGTAATTTTCGACACAGAGTTGGAGGAAGATCTTCAGGAAGGTTTGTGTCCACTGGTTTAATGGATTGTAGTCAGACTGTGTCCTAGACCAGACATTCCCAACCCTACTACTATTGTTCCAGGTTTTAGTAATGTACTGGACAGTTCTTAACCCAATTTAAGTAATTTCAGCAATCTTCTTGGTTGATTTATGTGCATGATGCAAATTAATAATTTGATCCTTATGAAACCTATTTATCACGGCCCTGGGATACATTATCTTACATAGTTATTTATGAAAAGAGAAGCTACTCACTGCATCAGTTAGGGTTAAAAGTATTGCCATTTAAAAACATAATTAGGGCAAAAAGGGGCAGTGGTGGCTCAGTGGTTAGGGTTCTGGGTAGCTGATCTGATGGTTGGGGTTTTAAGCCCCATTACCACCACTCCCACTGTTGGGCACTTGAGCAAAGCCCTTAATCCTCAACTGCACAGCTGTGTAAAAAAGATGGAAGTCTCTCTGGATAAGGGCGTTTACCAAATTTCATAAAATGTTATAAATGCAGTAATTATCCAATCAAAGACTCGAGTATTTGCTCCCTAAAATCCAAATAAAGACTTTTTTGGTCAGGGACTGTACATGATAGAGCACGTTATCAGTAAAAACTTGGGGTTTTAATTTTAACACTGTCACTGCTCTCAAAGCTGCTCTTATGGAAAATTCAAGAACATTTCCTGACCAATCAAAATCAAGAATTTCACAGCATATCTTCAACAATTAATGAATGCGGCTGGGGTTTTTGAGCATGCTGCAAACACATTTATCAAAAACAGTCCTTCCATACAGTTCCTTTATTTTCCTTTGAAAACACTATAAACAAAAATATTACATAAACAGATGACTTCCCTCCACCAGACTGAACAACACTGGCAATGAAACAGCTCCCTCCATTTCAGACGGTTTTCCTTTTCAAGTTAAATTAACACTGCAAGTCTCTGGGATGTGATGGATCCACAAGAAGCATGACGGCGTTCCTGGGAAGGTGTACGTTTGATTCTCTGGACTGTTTAGGGTGGAGGGATGGCGTCCATTGATGTGCTTTTGCCCTTAAATTTATTGATTCTTTTTTTGTTTGTTTACACACATGAACATATGGTGCTATAAAGTCAGTCTGGCTTTATACCATTCCACAAACTCATCCAACATCACAGGCCCTGCGGAGGACAGAGGAGGCGGGGTTAGCACACAAATGGCAGAGAAACAAAACAGTTTAAATAAAGAATTGTGAAATTTCTACACTGTCTTGTTTCGAAATCAATTAATTCTTCTCATTTATTTAAACATATTTGACCGGCTGATCGTTGGCTCTCTAGACAATGTAGATGTGCCGTGGTGTATTTCTACAGTATCTACTGATCAAATAAAACGAGGCACAGGGCAGTATTTGTTTTTGCCCTCAAATCTGATAACTGAAAGGACATTTCACTTGATGGAAATCTCATGAACTTTTCAAAAGCACTACAGTCTGTAGTAGGGCTGCAATAAATACCTTACACTAAATAAAATTTGAAGTAGTAGTTGTAGATGTTCACATTTGGCGGAGCTGCCTACTGTCCTAATTGTCTGACTATTTATCAAATGCTCATATATAACGTCACAGTCACGTTTGCATTTATGGTACCTGACAGACACCCAGAGTGACTTACATTTTTATACAACTGAGCAATTGAGTGTTAAGAGCCTTTGCTCAAGGGCACAGCAGTGGCAGATTAGTGATATTGGGATTTAACCCTCCGACCATCAGATTAGCAATCCAGAGATTTAACCACTGAGCCACCACTGCCACATACCGAGTATTTTCCAACACCCTGCCACAATCCTGAGTGATTGAAGAATAGTTAACCACAAAGTATGGTCCCACATATTTTTGAACATGTTCAAAACTCCCTGGCGAATAGATTTACATTTGTGGCATTTGGCAGACGCCGTTTTCCAGAGCGACGTACATTTTTTATTTCATTTATACAAATGAGCAGTTGAGAGGTTGGGGCTTGAACTGCCAACCTTCCGGTCAGTAAGGCACAGCCTTATCCACTACGCCACCACTACCCAATAAAAGTGAGATTGGTTAAATAGATGGCGAACATGGAGACTACTTGCAGGATTTTTGCAGATTGAATGGCGACTGTTCATGAGCCCGCTGGGATACATTTTTAAGAGTTTAATTATGGCAACATCAAATTGATGAACCACCAGCACCGAATATCGATTATCTATGATCTTGATTACCATCAAATCGTTATCGGCACCTAAAAAAAATATATCGGACGACCCCGTAACCTCCACTGACCACAAAAGAAACGAATGATTACACTGATGAGTGAGTACATCAAGACTTCAGACTTACAAGCTCCATCCTCGTCGTAGTTACTGAGGTCGGAGTTGACGGTGCGGCTGAATTCTAAGACGTTGTACCACTGGTCCTTGTTCATGACCTTATACTTCGACTGCTAAAGGAAGAAGGAAAAGAAAGTGTGATTGAGATTATAATATAAATACAATCTACATGCATGGAATAAGATCGTATTAATGTTGGGAAAATACAAGAGTGATTTCCGCTTGTCATGTCTTTTTAATTCTAAGTCTGATAACTAACAAGGACAGTTTTAACGTTCGCACTTGTACTCTAAATCTTTAGAATTTAGCTAAAGGAAAATTACCTGAAGAACAGCTAAAAAGTTACAATAATATTTGTAGCCAGTAAAATACAGTAATACCATCTATCTACAATGCCCGACCAAAAAAATGTCACACACACGAATATGTTGTTGTTCCGCCTTTAGCCTTGATCTCGGTGCGTAATCGTCATGCCATTGTTTAAACAAACAACAAAAGCAACATAATATTTATTTTCGTCCAGTGTCGGGTTCATTTCTCACCGATATCTTGAGTTGATGAGAAAACTGAAGCACTCCATAAAGTCTTCTCCAGCACATCCCGAAAACTTTCACTAGGGTTAAGGTCAGGACTCTGGGGTGCCAATACATATGTGAAAATGATTCCTCATGCTCCCTGACCCTCTCTTTCATTATTTGAGCCCCCATTTTATATCCGTGCCATCAGGGAAGAAAAAGTCCATTGGTGTGATAACCTGCTCATTCAGTACATTCAGCTCATCAGCTGACTTCATTTTACTGCCACATTAATGTTGCTGAGCCTCAACCGGACCAACTGGAGCAACGATGCCATGGTGATCAAGGCTAAATGCACTCCATGAAAATATTAGTGTGTGCAATGTTTTTTTTTTTGGCTGGGCAGTGTATATACACTTCACATAAACATAATAAATACACACATACTAACCTCCAGAAAGTGGTTAAAGACAGGAAACAGAGGCCACGTCCTCCCAAGAACCAGCGCCAACATTGACTTTGCAGTGTCCATGTCTAGACTACGCTGGTCTTTATCCTAGAGATACACAACATGATAAATAAAGATATTCCTTTAGATCTTACTGAAGGATTTTATCTGTGTACATGCTGGTATCTGACTATTTATTAAACATTGTCATGACTGTAGCAAGTACATTTTTTCTGCATGCAAACCTTAGGGGATAAAAAAAAAAAAAAAAAAAAACCTGCAAAGCGGCCAAAACCTCTCAGCTTGTGACGGTCATAGCGGATATCGGCCCACGATGAAAACCGATAGGCTTGTGTAGTTACCCAGTCCCAAAATCCACACCGAAAATGGTAATTATCGGTAATAGCTTATTTAAGGTAGTGCACGGAATGCAACTGTGGACAGACAAGCACGTGACCACAATACCCCTCACACCCATTGAGCTGAGGAGTAAAAAAATATATATATATAGTGTTCAAATTACTCTAAATCCCAATAAAAATCGAATAGGATTATATTTGCTTAACACTTTTATAGTATATTGCAATATTAAGATATCGCCGAAAGAATATATTGATTTAGTACACACACACTACACAGAACAGCACAGCAAGGTGCCTGACTATTAACCTGGAGATCGCAAGTTCGAATCCAGGTTGATGCTGCAGCCATCCGCGACCAGGAGGCAGCTAATTGGCCGAGCTCTCACGGAAGAGATGGCATACGCTCCCGTCACTCACAGCGATCACCAGGCAATCATGGGTGTCTGTGTGATCATTCGTACAAGAGGGGCAGATAGCGCTTTCCCTCTGAGTGTGTTAGGTCGCCCCCAAATGCGCATGCGCAGCAGTTTATAAAGAGGCGGGTGGAAGCATGTCATGTCACGCAGGTGGGCATGCTTACGTCCCTCCCTGGTTGGTGGCGGTCTTATGTGATAGGGAACACCTAAAATCTCACCCGGGCAAAGTCAAAGGCGTATCTGTAAATGTTCCTGAAGATGGCTGCGTCGTTCAGCTGAGAGCGCAGGTAATCGAGTTTGCCTTGTAACCGTTCTGTACAATCACACCTGCGTCACAGGAAAAAGGAGCTCATGTTAGAACGCCAGCGAGCCACAGGCACTCACAGCTTCACCAAAACACCACTGATGGGATGCTCTTACTGCAGTGATGTCATTCCCTTCAGCCACTCTTCTTTTGTGAAAAATCCCATATTTGGTGCTTCTAGTTTCCAGGCTAAGACTAGCATTATAATCTAGAGACACACACACACACACACACACACACACACACACACACACAAAAAAACATTTCAGAGATGTTAGTCGGCTAAATATCAGGTGCTCAGAACATAAGGATGTAGCACAGAGCTCGTTTATTAAGTGGGACACAAATGGATTTTTGGAAATCCTTGACCAGAGTACTTACAGAAGAAATTTAGTATTCATGAAAATCCAGTTTCATTCAAACAGAAAGACTCACAAAGGTGAACCTCAACTGACTGCCTTTAAATCACAGGATTGGCGATGACTTCCTATGAGAAGCTACTACAGCACAAACTGCTGAACTTGTTAACCCTGGATATGATAGGTGTCGATACATACAGAGTACTGCAGCTTGTTGCATATGGAGCTGCCTAGCTACAGACCAGTCAGATGGTGTTAATGTTATGGCTGATCAGTGTATATCATACCTACATTAAAAAAAAAAAATGAGGTTGTTTAAAGTTGGGTAAGACACTACACTTTAGTGGAATATTAAACACAAAGAGGAATTTTGTATTTAAATGATTAGTACTTTTATACCTGCACAATCCAAAAAAAAAAAAAAAACATTTCAGCTTGGATTTCATAATCTTCAAAGAATCTTACAAAGAACTTTTTGAAAAGTTTTTCCCCCGAGTGCCTGAAAATGTACAGACTTGTACAGCTAGTTAAACTAAACACCACTGTGAGGGCAACCACCACCGAGGGCACCGCACTGGCTTCAGTAATCAGACACTAGTAGTTAAACCAGAATTTCAAAGGCACTGCATCAACTACACACTCTGTCCTTCTATACGTCTGCTCACTCGCTTCAAGGTCAAGTAAGGGGGTAAAGGTGGAAGATTAATGTACCCTTGTCGGGATGAATCTTTCAACTCACCAAAGGTAACTTAACATTTGATTGTGAGCCCTGACCTGAACCTTGAAGAAGGTGACTTGGCCATAACTAATGTTGTATGTGTAAGGCCATCCATACAGAAAATATGGCCTGGGCAAGGTTTTTTCTTCAAGTTCAAGGTCGCAAAAAACTACACTCCCCCTTGCCAAGATGTACAAGTCTACCTAGTTTGGTATAGGTGAGACCGAGTATATATTATAACCTGGAAAGGTTTTAATGATATGGACTATGGGGGTCACAAAGACCTAGTGTTACACACCACCTTACCACCCTACACATATCCACCAAGTTTGAGGCAGGTACCTCCAATAATTCGGATGTTACAGGCCAGACAAGGATGGAGACGCACACAGGGACAGACTGAACACTACTGGGCCTGTACATTATACAGGGCCCTAATAAAGAAAACTTTTGAAAAAGCACTCAAGAAGAAGAATACAAACCTGACTATATGTTACTTATGTTAATTCTCAGCTTTTTCCTAATGCAGATTTCTGAAACTTGTGTAGGAAATCCTTTAAGGATGATGGTTCGACAATCAACAAAAACACTAGAAAACACTAACGTTCTCTGGTTCAACGCCTATGTCCTCACAGAACTTCTCCATGCCCTCAGGTCCCACCACATCATCCGGCCCTGAGGTGAGAAACAACACAATGCAGAGGTTATAGTAAATTACACATCAGGACAGAAAACAGACTAAAGGTTACGTGAATACACGATGAACTTAAGAGCAGCACAGTGGCATAGCGGTTAGCACATCCGCCTCAAAGCAATAAGGTCCTTTGGTTCCAGTCCCAGGTGTTTGTTTGTGTGTGAAGTTTACTTGTTCTCCCCGTGCTTGTGTCGTTTTCCTCTGGTTTCCTTCCACAGTTAAAGACATGCACATTAGGCTAACTCGCTGTTCCAAATTGCCCCCAGGTGTGTACGTGAGTGTGAATGCTTGTGTGTGTTGGCAATGTGAAGGTCTAGAACTGTTCAGGGTGTACCCCACCTTCACCCAGTGTTGGCTGAGATAGGCTCCAGCCTCCCTATGACCCTACTAGGATTACATGGTTCGGGCAATTGAGTAAGTGGGGGATATAACTGGCATACTGTCAATCAGCATGAAAGTGTTTAAAGCGAGAGTCATTCATTCTGGTGCTCCTTCATATGCTCCACCCACCAAAATCATTAATGTGCATGGCCCATTATGTGTATCTGGCCATCATGTGACTGAATTTGTGCAAAAGTGGCCACCATTAATACGCATGGAAGGAAATAGCACGCCAAGTGACCAAACATCAACACTTGAAACAAAAACATCCATGAAGTTTTCCGAGCAGCAGAAGGGCTACGTCAATAGAAATGCTTATTAATAATTAAGCTGAAAAGAGTTAAAAAAAAATAATAATAAAAAAATCTGTATTACTCATCATATGCAGCTCAGTTCTTTATTTAAAAAAAATCTTCCTTAAATAAGGTCAGAGTTTTTCTTTTTCCTGCTGCACAGAACGTCGCCGTCTTTAACCTTACGCATAACATGGTACTGCTTCAAGGTGTAGTAATGGCGGTACTATGCATGCAATGTCACAACTGCTAGCGAACTGGAAACGACCAATAGAACCGTAATGTTGATCAATGGCATTGCCAACTACACACACACACACACACACACCCCCCATCTTCCCTCTGGCCAACAGGACACACTGCTGTTGCTGATTGGTTGGAATAGTGTTGTGTGGCTCACTCTAAACCGATTGGTTATCTACAGGACTGTTAATGAAAACCATTTGGCAGTTGGAGGAACCGTGGAGAGACATTTGCAGAATTTGACAAAGTGTCCACAGGCTATGACTGCAGCTTTAAAAAAATAAATAAAAAAAACATTCTTTAAGAGAAAATGGCATACCTGCATATTCATAAAACCATGCAAGGCACTTCTTGCTGGAGAACTGATCTTCAGGGTTTATCAATCTCCCAGGGGTCTGTGTTCTACAGTAACTGGAAAAAGCGAATCATTACATTAAAGCTGTTGTATAATTCCATACCTAGACCCTAAACAAACACACACAAACTAACAAAACGCTGAGAGTAACAGCAGGAGGGTGTTCGTGGATAACTCCAGAGGGTTGTACATTCTTATGCATAATCTAATCACACATCCTACAGCAGGGTGATGGAAGAGGAGAGGAGAGGAAAGGAAAGCTCTTTGGGGCGTCGACCTACTTGGTAATTCTGCACTTCCGGATGCTGGAGTCTTCAGACCCAGAGGACTTTCTTTTCTTTTTTACAGGCATAATGGTGGTTCCAAAAGATTGATTGAGCCTCACAGAATCTGGGGAAAATTATTAACAATTTATTAAAATTATAAATATATATATAAATAAAACAATCAACTATAGCAACATGCATATATACTGATCAGCAATAAAATAAACCATTAGCATTTCCATTTATCTTTTTAAGGGTTAAGGGCCATGCTCAAGAGCCCAACAGTGGCTGGTACTGTCTTGAACCCCTGCCCTTTGAATCAGTAAGCCAGAGCCTTATCACTGATCCAGCACTGCACCATTACTCCTAGGTCCTACTCTTGTCACCAAAACGTCTCTCGAACCCATCAAGACATGGCCTCCACAAGATTTAAAGGAGCATCTTGATACTACACAGTTCACAGAACTTCATTTAATTCCTGTGGGTGGAAGGTGTAGCCTCCATGGTTTGGACTTGTTTGTCCAGCACATCCCATACATGGGGAATTTGGACCATTCCTGAACATATTTGCAGAATGGCAGGGTGCATCATTCTGCTGAAAGAGGCTCCAGCCGACAGGGAACACCATTGCCATAAAGAGAGTAACTTGGTCTGCAACAATGTTTAGGTAAATAGTAGCATCTACATGAATTCTTGGACCCAGGGTTTCCCAGCAGAACACTGTCCATCCTGTTGCCACCTCTTATGTCCATGTGACGCAAAAAACTAAAAAAAAAATTGTTTCATCCGTCCGGTCCACCTTCTGCCATTGCTCCGTGGTCCGGTTTTAACTTTCAGTTTCAGGTACTTTCAGTGATGGACAGGGGGCAAGCAGGTGCACTCTGACTGGCTGCCAGCTACGCAGCGATCGACAATACTGTGTGTTCTGACTCCTTTCTCTCATAAGCAGCATTAACGTTTTCAGCAGTTTGTGCTCTTCTGTGGGATCAGACCCCACCGGTTGGCCTTCACTTCCTATGTGCGTCATCAGTGAGCCCTGGGTATCCAGAAATCTGTTCCTGGTTCACCAATTGTCCTTCTATGTACCATTTTGGGTAGGTACTAACCACTACATACCAGAAACACCCCACTAGACCTGCGGTTTTGAAAATGGTCTGACCCAGTCGTCTAGCCATGATAACTTGGCCACAGGTTTTATTGTTATGGCTGATCAGTGTATATACATGCTGGAAATGACTCAGTGTATACTGAACAAAACGTCTATTGTACCTGTATGTACAGGGTCCCTCAGTCCATCCAGGTTGAAAAGATTCTTGAGAGAGAGAGAGAGAGAGAGAGAGAGAGAGAGAGAGAACTTTAGTTATGTTAAATACATTTATGTTTGGACCTAATTTTATTTGGACTGTTTTAAAATCATACTGTGAAATGGAAACGTGGAATCATTCATCCACACTGATACGCAGTGAGCACACTCGCTCAGAGCAGCCTCACTGCAGCGCCTGGACAGCAGTGGGGGGTTAGAGGAGAGGATGGGCTGAAAAAAGGGAAAGGTGCTGCTCACTCTCCCACCACCACCAACCAGCAACCTTTCAGTCCCAAACCCATTTCTCTAACCATTCAGCCATGGCTGCCCCTGTCAGGCCAAGCATTTTGCCAACCAGCAGGCCAAGGTCACCCCTTGCCCAGACTAAATTATTTATTCTGCTTACAATTCTACACACAGAAGCTTAAGAGAGAACTGTCACACTGCCGGGTGAGAGCCAAAAATAGTTCCGAGATGTCTTTAAAGCATAGAAATAAACACCAGTCGTGATAACTGATTACATCACCTCGTCCCCCCAGCGCCATGTCGAAGAAGTTCTCCAGCAGGGTTGTCATGACAACCTGTTTCTCACTGATCATGCCGGTTTCCTGCTCTCACCCAAATCGTACATTACATATTAAAAACTCTAAGGATTTAAACCACTGGTTATGCCTTCTTCTTTTTCTTTTTTTAATTATTTATTATTATTTGAAACCTTCTCCCCCTCCTCACATCTAGGAAAGTGATTGATCGAGATTAGTGGAAACATCGGGCTTGAACTGGCAGCAGAGAAGAAGCGCATGACGAGGTATATGAGTAAAGAATTTCATTTTGTTGATAAGATGTTAAATAAGAGACAGAAAGATTGTCATATCAATGATATCCTCATACACCTTCCTATTCCCCAGCCCTAAAACAAACACCCCGATATCTTAGTGCCACTGGGCGGTGCAGTCATTAAGGGGGATAAAACACTATCCAGTAATGGGTCAAACTTAATCTGATAGATTCTTTAATAAAGAACTTACTCCAAGTCTCGAATCAAGATTCTCTGGTTTAAAGATTTAACCCCCTCTAATGATTACAGCGTAATCTTTATCCAATTTTATCCAATCCAATACAAACAAAAATAACTACAGCTAATAAACATCAGGCTCATCGCCAAGGTGCGTGACTATCAACCCGGAGATCGCGAGTTCGAATCCAGGTTGATGCCACAGCCATCCGTGACTGGGAGTCCATGGGAGCTAACTGAGGGCGGGATGGCATACGCTCACTTCCCTGTCACTCACGGCGATCTCCAGCCAATCATGGGCGTCTGTGAGCTCATTCGTACGAGGAGGCGGATAGTGCTTTCCCTCCAAGTGTGTTAGGTCTCCCTCAGCAGCAAAGATGAGCATGTCACGGAGGGGGCATATGCATGGTTGGTGGTGGACGTGTGATAATACTTGACAGGTGGGAACTGGATATGGATAAAATTAAAGAAAAAAACATCACATCGCAAAAAATCAACATCGCACACTCTTTTCAACAAACAATCTCAACTTACAAGTCTATCCAGTGTTTGAGATACGTTCGCGATGTCCTCCAGTCCGTACCGCTGTCCTTCACATACGACAAATGCTTCTACAACACATAATACAAATAACACATTACCATCCTCCAGGCTTTCCTACCATATATTAACCTCTCAAAATAATATTAATCAATACCATATATTATATTATATTATATTATATATATATATAAATAGGTATATTCTGTTTAAAAAGTTGTCAAAATACTACATTCGTTAATAAATTCATAAATCAATTAATCACAGAAAAAAAAAAAACACGTCTGCTCACATCATTCATGGACTCGGCAGCGAGCCCATGAAAGCAGATTGGCCGAGGTCTCTGGGACGGAGGGGTGGTATATGATCTCTTCCCCGTCACTCACAATTGACCACAGACCAATCATGAGAGTCTATGAGCTCATGCATACAAGGGGCGAAGAGCAGTTTCCTCCTTGACAGGTGAGAACTGGTTATGACTACTGGGTGTTAATTACAGATTCGGTTTTTGGATCCGAGTGGCGCATCGACAAGGTGCGCGACTATCACCCTATCAATCAAATCCAGGTTGATGCCGCACCAATGCACGACTGGGAGTCCATGGGAGATAATTGGCTGAGCGCTCACTGGAGGGAGGGATGTCATAACTCGGAGCTCATATGTCTGTGATTTAAAAACTTAAAAAAAACAACAACACAAAAATCTATTTTAATGTGCATTTCGCTTATGTTCCAGTGTAGTATGTACTAAAATGATTATTGACACGAGGCTCAGTGAATCCGTTTGAATTGAATAGATGATGTCACTGGTCTGGTGGCGAGTAACTGAGTTACATCGAGATAATGAATCCAGAGTATGTACATTTTTTTTACCATGTGTTTTCACTGCAGTTGAGCAATGATTTAAACAACTCTCTCATTCACTCATTTGCCGAAACGCTTAATCCAATTAGGGTCAGGGGGAGGCGGGAGCCTCTCTCCCCAGACACTGGGCAAAGCGGGCCACACCAAGAACAGCACGCACGACCATCACACTGTGTGACACACACAACCATTCACACCTAGGGGCAATTTGGAACAGCCAATTAGCCAAATGTGCATATTTTGGGACTGTAGGAGGAAACCAGAGTACCAGGAGGAAACCCACACAGGCACAGGGAGAATACGCAAACTCCACACAGAAACACCCGAGCCGAGCCCGGGACTCAAACCCAAGACCTTGTTGCTGTGAGGCGGACGTGCTAACCACAACACCACTGTGCAACCCTTAAACCCTGTGCCCAGACTGTGCTTTCACTCCACTGTTAATTGAGTGGGCGTGGCCAAGTGAGAGCACCTCCCACTTTTAAATCATAAAACCCTGCTTCAACTTCATCCATTTCAACTTTATTATTATTATTATTATTATTTTACATTTTGTACATTCCTAAATTAACTCAAATACAAATCTCACCTCAGATTTAGGATGATTCTTTTCTTCAATCTTTAAATCAAATCCTTGAGTGTCGTGTTTCTAAAAAAAAATATACACAGCTACATGTTTTTATTTATAAAAAATCAGCCAATGTGTGTAAATACTAATAACGGATGCCTTTGAGTTAATACACGTGATGCTCTAAGATTATGGGTATTAATCTAGGTGAAACAGATTACTGAATAAACACAATCACAAACAGAAGAAGGGTTAACTGGGTATTTTGTTAGCTAGCTGAATTAGCACACTGGCTAGCAACCGAGCTAGAATGCCGGGTGGGCATTAAACTAGCACCCGTCATAAATATAAACAAGATAAATATCATATTAAAGCCAGAGTTAATGTTTACAAGAGCACTGTTATTATATCAGAATTTTCCTCCGACCTGAAAACTCTACGTCCAGACACTTCAGTGTAAATAAAGAACCCAAGAGTCGAGCCGCTTTTTCACAACAGGACAATCACAGGCTGAGTGAAGAGAAATGTGAAACTAGCCCCCATGATAAAAATCTTCCGGTCGCCTGAAGAAACAGATTTCAAAATAAAAGCCCGAAAATACATGTTTTTTTTACAGAAATAAAACACTAAAGCAGTAATGAAACTGACAAATTATATATATATATATATATATAAAGTATTCATGTAATTATATATATATATATATATAGTGTTTATGTAATTAATATATATATATATAGTA
>JAQMYF010000001.1:77853379-77874444 GCA_030014195.1 Neosilurus mollespiculum
CCCCCCCCCCCCCCCCCCCCCCCCCCCCGGGGGGCGGTGTGGATAGCACATCCGCTTCACGGCAAGAGGGTCCTGGGTTCCCTGGAGTCCCAGGTCGGGTGTTTCTGTGTGGAGTTTTCATGTTCTCCCTGTGCTTGCGTGGGTTTCTTCAGGGTACTCCTTTTTTCCTCCCACAGTTTAAAGACATGCACATCAAGCTAAGTGGCTGTTCAAAATTGTGTGAGTGTGTTGCCCTGTGATGGTCTGGTAAACTGTTTAGGGTGTACCCTTCCTTCAACCAGTTTGGTTGAGATAGGCTCCATTTTCTTTCTTTTTTCTTTTCTTTTTTTTTTTTTAATAAAATGGTAATAGTGTCTTTAATCATGATAGTTTGTAGGACAATCATCTAACAACAAAGTTATCATGATAGTTCTATAGTTAGTTTTAGAGAGTTCTCAGTACTGATATTTACCGTCAAATCATGACAGGATTTGCTGCAGTACAGATCTACAAGAGTTTTTGTTTTCGAGACCAGAAGTTCTGTGAAGAAACATACCCGGAGAATCTCACTCACGCATTCATTTGCTGAACCGTTTAATCACACTCGGGTCGTGGGGCGGATGGATGGAGCCTATCTCAGCCGACACTGGGAAAAGTGGAATCCTGGACAGCTCTCCAGGCTATCATAGGGCGACACACAACCATTCACACTTACATTCTCACCTAGGGTCAATTTGGAACAGTCAGTTAGCCTAATGTGCATGTCTTTGGAGTATAGGAAGAAACCGGAGTACCCAGAGGAAACCCACACGAACATAGGGAGAACATGTTAACTCCCTTAAATTTCATTAAAGCCCGGGACTCAAACCCAGGACCTTCTTGCTCTGAGACAGACGTGTGTGTGTGTGTGTGTGTGTGTATGGGGGTGGGTATATGTGATTGAAAATCACATGTGCAGGTTAAGTTTTTAAAAACAAGTAAGTGTATAAACATAATCTAGGGTCATTTTAATACAAATATCTTCTGTTATAGGAAATTTCAGAATTAGTCCAACAACACAGCTCTAATTACAGCCCAGATGTTGATGTATAAACCTCAACATGTACTGAGGAAGTCAGGGGGATGTATTTATTTTCCAGGTAATGGAGTCTCCCTGTCTATATCTCCCATGCATTTTATCCAATACCAGGAAACCCTGCACATCTGTCCTCATCTGTATCTAATAAACATACTCTTATACACCAAATCCCAACACACACACACAACGCAGGGCTACTATTAAGATTACATACTACAGCATGAACCAATTGACTTTGAATTCCTACCGTTCCAGCGCTTCCGGGTTGCTTTAAGACTTCCTGTGACGTTGGCTGACATCACTTCCGTTCCTGTGGAGCTGTCAAAAACAGTTAGGAGGATAGTGCTATGGGAACCAGTGGTGTTATTGTTTGTTCTCTGTTGTAGGGGTTTAAAAACCGCGGTTTTGTTGTATGAATGAAAAAAAGTGTAGTTAGTCGCATTATAACTTTGTATGTCGCGGTTTTACGCAAACAAACAAACAAACAAACAAACAAACACCGTCATCATTTTTCAACGCTTCCAAGTCCACACACACACACACAGCGACTGAACTCTCCTCAGAAGGGTTAGTAACGTCTATTCCAGCTACAGCTAATTAGCCACTTTTGCATAAAGTCGTGTATAAAGAGATATTTATTCCTATTTAAGTTTTAGTCCCAGTTTGCTAACTGTTCAGACTTATACTCCTGACTGTGGTGTTAGCTTTTCACTTCACTTTATTCCTAAAACCAGTTAATTGTGTGTTTATTTGGTAATAATTAGCATGGTTTGCTAGTTAGCACAGCATACCACTACAGTCAAAGAAATAAAGAAGAAATGAAAATGTATATTTTCCATTTTTAAAGGTAATTGAGGGATTTTCGAAGTTAGTAATGAATGTTTTTAAGAGGAACTTATAGAGGAAAGAGACACAGCTTGCTTGATTCCTCTGTTTAAAGATGCTTAGCTATCTGTATGTGATATTATTCAACTCAGACAAAAATCTTTTGGCTTACAAAACCATGTAATGCTAAAAATACAGTGCCAGTCAAAAGTTTGCACACAATTACTCGTGTGTCCAAACTCATGATTGATAGCTATTTCTGTTTATAAGAAAAAAGGTTAGTCACTGTGCCACAACTTGCATAATGAAACTAAACACCTATGGATAGATAGACAGACAGATAGATCAATATTTTATTTATTTTAAGTGGGCTTAAATCATTGAAATGAGATCAGACAACTCGGATGTTGCCCAAGTTCCTGATTTCCCAATCACCGTCCCTTCGCAAACCTTGCTTGCAGGAAGTTTTTCAGAGTAACTGGTACAGTGGTGTGTAGCATAACTTCAGGAAAAGGAAAAAAAACAAGCCTTGTGAAGGAACAATTGTTTATAACAGCTGCTATAACACAGTACCAGTCAAAAGTCTGGACACACCCACTTATTCTGAATGAAATAGGAAGTATGTCCAAACTTTTGACTGGAAAATAGATGCCAGGTATGCTTATTGGGAGATCCCAGGTGGTAAACGTAATTAAATTTTCCTTGTAGGATTTTCCAAACATTTAGGCCATGGAGTCAGACAGCTCAAGACACACTAGGAAAAGAAAAAGAGTACCAAATGGAGACATCAGCCAGGAGGAACAAGGTGGAAAATCCGCACGAACGACTTCGGTGAGTGGAGTGATGGCATCTGAAATTAGTCTGTCATACAGTTTTGCCAACTTTTTTTTTTTTTTTAAAGAAAGTAATGCATGTATTAAAAAAGTTTTAGAACTCTCAGATATTATAAAATATCTGCATATTTATTTGCATTTGCATGATCAACTTATAGTAACGGATAGTATGGAAATAGTCACAAAGGGAATAGTTGTATGTTGGAATAAATCTTTTTTATTTAGGGTTCCACATGTTAGCTTGTATCCCCTATTGTTTAACCCTGATTATTATAATCATCCATGATTCTTATTATAGTTATTCTTCTGTATGAAATTTTACAGATTAATGCAGCCCGAAGCATTGAGGAACCCCTCAAAATTATATATCAAATGTCCAGCTCGATCAGGAATGTTGTGCAATGTCTCTTGTTAGCGATTCACGTTACAGTGGTGGTGAAAATATATATTTTTTAAAAAATAATAACAAATCCCCACAGGTATGAATGGGAAATCGTCTTGAAACAATGACACGTTGTAAAAACCGTCTTTTTGACATCCTCAGATATTCCAACCAAGCTGCTTATAAATATATTTAAGTACATATATTGCCAAGAAAATAAAGAGATATATGGGTTGGATAAACAGTACTGGTCAGTGATTGGTCATTTGAAAAAACGGAGATCAGTGATTGGTCATTGAGAACAGTGCTAATCCATGATTGGTCATTGGAAGCATTACTGATCAGTGATTAATTACTGGAAACAAGGCTGATCAGTGATTGGTCATTGGGAACAAGGCTGATCAGTGATTTGGCATTGGGAACAAGGCTGATCAGTGATTTGGCATTGGGAATAATGCTGATCAATTATTGGTCGTTGGGAACGATGCTGATCAGTGATTGGTCATTGGGAGTAATACTGCTTAGTGCGTTGGGAACCAGGCTGTGACTCGCAAAGTTGGCAACAACTTGTCATGGAGACTGTCATGAAACAAGATGATAATGACTTTATTTGTGTGTGTGTGTGTGTGTGTGTGTGTGTTTCTTTGTTGTTCCAGACCCTGAAGGAACCTGCACCATTTTCTGATCAATTAGAGGCTGTGTCTGCTCCATACACTCGTGTTAGGCTACAGGAAGCCCGTTGTGGCACACCAGGTGCTTGCATGCAGTATCTCTTTCCTTTTGTTTTGTTTTTTTAGTCTCAAAAAGGAATAGGAACACCAACAAGCCAAGTGGTAGTGTTTTTATATGGTGCCTTTGTACAAGGTTTTATCAGGTACAGCAACACTGATGGCTTTTTAGTACCTGAGTGTGACCACTGGATTGAGAAACAGTCCACCAAACCAAAATATCCAACCAACACCTGTACTCTAGTCAGGATCCAAAACGATGTAGTGAGTCTAGAGTTCTGTCACTTATGAAGTATATATCCCCTGCAGAAAAACTCCAAATCCTCCGCGGAGCCTCTGCATTTACTGAAATGCTCTGCAGATCCTCCGTGGTTCCAGTTTAAACCCTCCTCCTATTTTGTTTCAGTGACTATAATGATAGTGGACCGAGGACATAAAGTCAATACAAATTTTTTTTTTCAATTAGAAAAAATACTACATTCAGACATCATGTTTCGCATTAGATCTCTAGCTATGAATCTGTATGTCAAGCTATCCATATTTATATTTATAGTTATTGTCTGCAGATTTCATTCACTTCCTCCCCGAAAACTCTTTTCTTCCTTTGTGGAAGCACTGTAGAAATTCTGTGGGGGAACCGGGGTGTTGTTTAATTCCACGGATCCTCCTAAAACCCTCTCTGAATTCCCGCAGAACATCAGGAGTTTCCCCCGAGGAGGCTTTGCGGAGAATATATACTTGAAAAGTGATGGTCTACAGTGTGAACAGTGTTGTGCAGCGCTGTGGTAGTGGTCCATTTCTATTGATGGGCGGGGTTAAAGGACTAAGACTCTGAAATGTAGCAGATCGACAGGCTATAGTCTGTACTGGAAGGTGAACCTCATAAGGATAAAGTTGTTTGACAAGTTGTTGTTTTTCTTCTTTCTCATGTTTACTGGGCTGTGCAGTGCGCGTGTATGCTGATGGGATTTTTGACATGTTTCATTCTGGGCACGCCCGTGCTCTGATGCAGGCTAAATGTCTTTTTCCAAACACTCATCTCATCGTAGGCGGTAAGTAGTGGCAAAGTACTATTTCACTAAGTGATGAACTCGTTCACTCAATCATTTGCTGAACTGCTTAATCCTTCTACTTCTATATATACTATCTCAGCTGACACTGGGCGAAGGCGGGGTCTACCATGAATTGCCAACACACACACAACCATTCACACTCACACTGGAACAGCCAATTAGCTTAATGTGCATGTCTTTGGACTGTGGGAGGAAACCAGAGTACTCGGAGGAAACCCACACATGCAAACACACAGAAACGCCTGAGCCGGGGACTCGAACCCAGGACCTTCTTGCTGTGAGGCAGATGTGCTAAGCACTGTGCCATCATGCCGCCTGGAAAGAACACACTAGTGATTAAATCTGTGAAGATGAGGGCCGGAGGTTTTAAAGAGCACTCCAGTCTTACAAGCTGAATATCTTGATGTACTTAATTGCACAACCATGTTAATTGTACGACAATTGAAGTTATAGAGAGGCGTGTACTGTAATTTGTTCATTTTCCACACATCTCAAATATAAGACTGACTGGATGAGCTAGGCTTTAAGTTCACATGAGCAAAATCCTTGTTAATATAAAGATTTGGGCCCTGCCTAAAGGCGGAGCTCCCGATAGATTTCCCTATTGATAGGTGTCCGAGGCTGGTGTTACAAGAATAGTGCGGCTCCTTTAATGGCTGAATCAACTTCAGCCCTGGGGAGAATAAATAAATAAATTAATTAATTAATCTCCCCTGAGTTTCCCAACTACAGTCTGCAGAGAAAGCAGAAGAGCTTATTATATAAAGGAGAGTTTTCTCGTTCATTCGTTTCACCCGTCTTGTTAGTTTAATTATCCGTTTAACGAGTTCATGTTCTGTGCTCCCAATCATTCATTCGTTGTTGTTTTGCTCATCGAAAGTTTGTCAGGCTCAGGCATGGTCATGCTCCATGAACATGGGGTTAAGCTCAGCCTCTCTACTGTAATTTAACAGCAGCAAGTTTTTCCTTTTCCACATTTTTGTTTTTGCTCTGTATGTGTATACATGTGAGGCTATTGTGTGTTGCACCCAGGAAAACCTTAAAAACCCATTAAAGCAACAGCCAGCTCCATCTGAATAAACCCTCATTATAAACCTTGGGCCTAGAGAGCAACTATACATACATTGATCTTATTGTTTGACATATTTCTAAGAGAGGGGGACTGAATGCAGCTCCGCTCTGTGGTGAATGGGTTATGGCTGTGACCTGCAGGCGCTGAGAATTGAAAAGCCTGAATTGCACAATAAATAAAGTTTGCAGGTCACTTCCTGGATGGATTTGCTGTATAGTTAGTGCTTTTCATTTGCCACTCAGGTTCCGTGTGCTGCATTCAGGAAAGCATGCAAATCTATGGAATCCATGACAACACAAATAGGATTAAAAAAACAGCCTTAAGGAGCACGTTAAGAGAAATACATCAGTTGCCTTTGTAGTTTTCTCTGGTTTATAACTTACTGGTAAGCCTAACACTATTTATCTACTGAAATTGATAGAATTTTATTACTTGATTGAATGTTTGAGTTTGGTGATCTTTCAGTGCCTGATTGATGGCCATGTTTGTATCAGATAGAAAAGCACATAGCTGTATTTCACTTGAGTGTGAAGGAGGAATAAACATCCTCAGTATATGTGGATCTGTTCTAATCTAATGTAATTTAAATATCAAGATTAATATCTTTCCGTGTGCAAAATCTGAGGCTGTTAGATTCTGTTTTAAATAATTTATAACCATAAAGTAATAGAAAGGTAATGTGTCTATGACTCTTTTTACAGTGTGCAGCGATGCTTTGACGCACAAGCTCAAGGGCTTTACTGTTATGAACGAGGATGAGCGTTATGATGCAGTGAGTCACTGTCGCTATGTGGACGAGGTGGTCAGGGATGCCCCCTGGACGCTAACGCCAGAGTTCCTCGCCAAACACAGAGTACGTGACTATATGAATGATGTCTGGCTTTTAGTGAATTTGAACAACCTGAGCTCACTTCAGATCGATTTTTTCCTGTCATGCAGATTGACTTTGTTGCCCATGACGACATCCCGTACGTTTCACCTGAGAGTGACGATGTTTACAAGCACATAAAGGAGGCGGGTAGGTGACACACCGGATAATTTATATAAAACAGTGGCGATACAGGGAGAAAAAAATTAAATGTGTTTTTTTTTATAAACTTTATTGCTTAAGAACAATGATCTCATTTCCAGGCATGTTCGCACCCACTCAAAGGACAGAGGGCATCTCTACCTCTGACATCATCACACGCATCGTGCGTGACTACGATGTTTACGTTCGGCGTAATCTGCAGAGAGGCTACACTGCCAAGGAGCTTAATGTCAGCTTCATCAACGTGAGTTCAACCAGCAGCAGGTTTTAACAGCCTGTTCAGACATGTTGGGTGTTTTCAGTGTGTCCTTACTTCTGAAAGGACCAGGTTCCAGATCCGTGATCCTCCATTGAGTCACGATAGCGAACGTGATTCCAGAAATGACGTCTCTTTGTTTTGTAGGAATGTTTTTTTTTTAGAAATAACATTGCTGTTAATCTGACATCAACCTGCACGTCCTGTTCCTCCCATTCCTTAGTGAGAAAACTCTTCCCCTAGGCACCAGTCAGCCTATTGTGTATCTCTGTGTTTCTCTTCCTGTATTTAAGTAAAATGGCTTATTTATTGAAGGTACTGAAGGATTAACCGTATTTAGCTGCATTTCATCATTCTGTAGTGTTTATAGAATTGTCGTCTGAAAATGAGCCGTCTGTATCATTTAAAATACACCATTTTCTGTATGCTTAAATATTTAAAAATATATTAACGTTGCGCCACTTGATTTACTGGTTGAAACTGGTAATGAGTGGTGGGTATATGAAGACTGGACTGCTGATCTACACATGTTAAGGTCCATAAGGATTTGGACAGTGTCACAATTTTTGTCTTTTTTCTCTGTAGAGCACTACCACAATGGATTTGAAATAAATCAGTGAAGTGTAGATTTAAGCTTTGGGTTTTTACATATTTTTGCATTAACTTTGTAGCTGTTAACCCCAGTCACGGAATATATGGATATATCAACCTAGAGATCGCAAGTCTGAATCCAGGTTGATGCACACAGCTATCTGCAGCTGGGAGTCTATGGGAGCAAATTAGTCGAGCTCTCATGACACAAGCTCACCTACCTGTCACTTACAGTGATCACCACCCAATCATGGGTGTCTTTGAGCTCATGTGTATAAAGATGGCGGTAGCATATTAAGTGTGTTAATTCGAGCCTGAATGTGCACGCACAGCAGTTCGGAAAGATGCGGGTGGATGCATTACATGTCACGGAGGGAGCATGTGCTTGCTTGTGCCCCTCCATGTTTGGTGGTGGTCGCATGATAAGGAGGCAACTCTTGATGGGTGGGAATAGGCCATGAATAAATTTGGGTAGAAAATCAGGGGTTGGGGGATTTGGGGAGAAAAATTCCCAATATAATAATAATAATAATAATAATAATAATAAAAGGTCAGTAGTCCAATTACTCTGGATTGCTGGAGGAAACCGGACTACCCGGAGGAAACCCATGCAAGCATAGAGAGAACATGCAGACTCTACACAGAAACGCCCTTGCCGAGCCTGGGACTCTAAGCTAGGACCTTCTTGCCACAAGGCAGACGTACTGAACACTACTCCACTGTGACGCCCTCATTTCAAATCCATTGCACATTTTCTAAAAAGTGATGCTGTCCCGATACTAATGGACCTAACTGTATATAGTAAACTGCCCAGCCACATATAGATTAAGAAGTGTCCATGGCCACCATTACATGTAGTAGGGAGCCCATTAGCCTTCACTCTCCCCAGTTGGCCGATGGGGGTGGGAATTTGCAGGTGACCAAATTGGTGGGGAGGGTTAGGAATTTGTAGTTAATGCTTACAGGGTCAAGAATTTTTAAGCCGTTTAGTACAGAAGAGACACACAGTGACTGCTGAATAGGAATTCTGTACCAGGAACTGAAAAAGACATTGCGTGCATGAGGATGATTTACTCACGCACACACAATCACACATTCAGGGGCAATTTGGTTTAGCCAATTCGCCTAATTGTGAGGAAATGAAAGAATCCAGAAGAGAGCCGCATGGAGAACATGTGAAACTATACAGACAATATCCCGACCTCAGAATTGAACCCTGCAGCTCTGAGGTAGTGACACAACTCGATGACACACTGTTTTAATCCAGCTCGAGATGAAGTTCAGCGTGTTTATAAACTCCACCGAGGAATTATTTATGTGAGCTTCATTGTTAGATAGTTGTAATGAGTTGTGTGATCTCTACAGGAAAAGAAGTACCACCTTCAGGAGCACGTGGATAAGGTGAAGCAGAAGGTACGGGACGTGGAGGAGAAGAGTAAAGAGTTTGTGCAAAGGGTGGAGGAGAAGAGCATCGACCTTATTCAGAAGTGGGAGGAGAAATCACGCGAGTTTATCGGCAACTTCCTGCAGATGTTTGGGCCAGACGGGGCACTGGTGAGACTGCAGGGTGGAATGTGTGGGGCATTTATTTTGTGTTTCTGTATCACACATAGGACTCTATACAGAATATACTGTACATTCACAATGTTAAAATCACGTCCCCTATTAAACTGCGAACAGTTTTTTTTAAAGTAATTATTTAAGTTTTAATTTTCTGTGCACTTTATTGCTTCCAAAAAAATCTCTATTTGCAGCAAATACTTCACTGATTACTGCTGATTACTAAACGCACTAATCCTCCTTTCCACCCAGCTCACATTCATTTCTGTGCAGATTAAGTTTATTTTGTCCCGCGTTCTCATTCAGCTGAGGTTTTGACATACAGTCTGTATAAAAGATGGACAGCATGGTGCTCCTAATTGCCAGTGGGTTGTTCTGAAATGACTGGTGGAGCGAACACACTTATTCACTGACCTTTCATGTGTTATGGGTACTCGGATACACGCATGCTCTCTCTAACTTGAAGAAGAAGTTGAACTTGTAATGATGTAATTAGATCCCGACGTTAGAGATTGAGAATATCCCGTTAGCCTAAAGTGCATGTCTTTGGACTGTGGGAGGAAGTCAGAGCACCTGGAGGAAACCCACGCAAAACTTCACACAGAATTGCCCTTGCCGGTCATGGGACTCAAACCCAGGACCTTCATGCTGTGAGTCGGAAATTCTAACCGCTACACCACTGTGCCACCCCAAGCTCAGTTCAGACAAGTGGAAGTGAAGAATTTCTTTTCTATTTATTCTTTTTTTTTTTCCCCAGTCAGATCACTATTCAGTTTCAGTAGAACCACCTTCTACCCAAACATCACCAGCCCAAGTTAGAAAACCAACACTTTACAGCTTAAGCTATGACTTCAAGTACCTTGGATCATTTATCACCAACGGCAGAAAGAACTTTTTATTAAGAAAAGGCCATGCGTGGGCGTTCCGCAACAAACTACATCACATATGGCAATCCAACATTTCAAAAACCACCAAGCTTAGCTTCTTCAGAGCGTGTCCTACTCTATGGAGTCGAAACTCGGACCATTAAGAACGAGATGGAAAAAACTACACATGATGTCTGATGAGGGTGCAAACCCTCTCCTGGAAGGACTAGCCAAATAAACCCCAAATCTATGGCGGAATTCCACCAATCTGCACTACTCTGTCGCAGATGCACTCACACATCGCAGGTCACTGCCCAACGCCATCCTTTGGAGACTTCCTTGCCCAAACAGAGGATGGAGACCTCGCACATACCCTGACACGATATGCAGAGAAACCGGGCTCACCATCGTGGAACTACCCTCAGATATGGCTGACAAGCATCAGTGGCTGTCGAGTCTCGTCGAGCTAAAATGGCATTCAAATGATGATGATGCTGATGATTACAAAATGACTCCCGGTCACGGATGGCTGTGGCATTAACCTGGATTCAAACCAGTGATCTCCAGGTTGATAGTCACGCACCTTGTCGATGCGACACTCGGGAGCCAGTTGCTGTTGGTTTTCAAATCAGTACATTATCCCAAATTGTTGTTACATCCTTGTATATACTCACTCACTCACTCATTCACTCACTCACTCACTCACTCAGAAACCACTTAGGGTCAATTTGGAACACCCTGTTAGCCTAATGTGCATGTCTTTGGACTGTGGGAGGAAGCCGGAGTACCTCAAGGAAACCCACGCAGGCAATATGAGAACATGCAAAACTCCACACAGAAACGCCTGGGACTCAAACCCAGGACCTTCTTGCTGTGCTAAACACTATGCCATCTAGGTGTATACTGTGTTGTGTAATAAATGAGATCTTTCGACCAATAACTTTCTTGCTTTTGCACTGAATTCCTCTCTCTCTCTCTCTCTCTCTCTCTCTCTCTCTCTCTCTCTCTCTCTCCTTTTTATGTGCAGAAGCACATGTTGAAGGAAGGGAAGGGGCGCATGCTGCAGGCCATCAGCCCCAGACAAAGCCCTGACAGCAGCCCCTCACACGAAGAATGCCCTCCTTCTCCTACCTTCCGTCTTCCTTTCTTCACTAAGAACCCGCCGTCCTGCTCACCTCCTCACTACAGCGATGCTCACGGCATCAGCGAGGATGATGACTAGAGGGCTTCGGGATTGTATCCCCGATTTAAGCTTCCGTCCAACTGCCTGTCGATTGTAAGCGAGTCCTGAACTGTAACACAGCTTTAAGTGAATGGAGTGTATGGGTCTGATGAGGCTGAATGAATTACTGTATGGAGGTCTGGTCGGTCTCCTGGGTTTAATCAGTATTTGTTTTTGTTTTTTTATATACACGTTAGATTTGTGCACAAGATATTAAGTCTTGTATGATGTTCACTGCACACCACTGTGACCCACAGTGTTACTGTTACTTCACACGGATCATTGACAAATTTTTTTGGTTCTTTATAGTCCAACAATTCTACGCACACATGCACCTCGAACAAAGAAGTAAGAGTTGTTTGGGTTTTTTTTTAGTTTTATACCAGAATGTTAATTATAATGTAGATAACTTGTGAGGAATACTTCTAGCTAGCAGTTCTGTAATTATTTTCACATGTACTTTAGTGTTTATACACAAACGGTATGTCTGAGTCAAGGGATGTCCATCACTGTGAGTTGAAACAGAAAGTTTGCAAAATGTTAAATGATAAGCTTCCTGCTCCAGACAAGGTGCGCGATTATCAACCCAGTGATCACCAGTTCGAATCCGGGTTGATGCCGCAGCCGTTCACGCCCCGAAACCATGGGAGCTAATTGGCTGAGAGGGAGGGACGGCAAACACTCACTTCCCTGTCAATCACAGCGATCAACAGCCAATCATGGGCGTCTGTGAGCTCATTTGTACAAAATGGACAGATAGTGCTTTCCACCCAGGCGTGTTAAGTTAGACCACGCCCAAATGCGCATCCACAGCAGTTTGTAAAGACGTGGGTCTATCTGACTGTAAGTGACACACAGGCTACAAAACACTGGAGTTACTGTTCAAACAGCAAACCGAACATCATTTCACTGTGAGGGACGAAAGCCATAGATGAACGAGTTTGAGGTCAAATGACTTGTTTTTTTTGTGTCCTAATTTTATCATGATGTCATGTTTGCTTAATAATCCTTATCTTTAATTTGTAATCTGTCACAATAAATGTAAATCTTTTTCTTTTTAATATTTAAAAATATTAAAAATGTCCTGGATTTTATTACGTTTCCCTGATTTAAGGAAACTCATTCAAATCTCTCTCTTTCTCTCAGTTACCAAACAGCTTATTCACACTAGGGATGACACTGAGTGAAGACGGGATACACCCTGAACAGCTCAACACACCATCACAGAGCAACACACACACAACCATTCACTCTCACACCTAGGGGCAATTTGGAAAAGCCAGTTAGCCTACTGTGCATGTTTTTGGTCTGTGGAAGGAAACAGGAGTACCCGGAGGAAACCCACGCAAGCACGGGGAGAACATGCAACGACATGGACATTAAGCTGATTGGCTGTTCCAGGTTGCCCCAGGTGTCAATGTGAGTGTGAATGGTCATGTGTGTGCTGCCCTGCAGAGGTCTGGTGAGCTGTTCAGGGTGTACCCCGCCTTCACCCAGTGTCAGCTGAGATAGGCTCCAGCCTCCCTGACCCTAGTAGTAGAATTAAGCAATTTAGCATTAATCGAATGAGTAAATTTAGGTGGTGAAATGCTGCCACTCCTCTATAGTCCTACAGATGGCGCACTCTAAAGTATATTCACACAGTGTCAGTCAGCACAGGATGCGGTGTAAGGCAAGGTAAGCCTTGTGGCTCATCAAAGCCGGTGCTTATCCTGATTTCAACTCCTCTGGGATGGGATGTTAGTCAACTGCAGGTCATCTTTCCAGTATTTTTACTGGTACCCATTTATACCGCTGGGTGAACAGAGCCAAGGGTCTTATCATGATGGGGGTCTAACGGGTATTCGAACCCACGACCTCTCAGTCATGAGCTGCAATATTCCAATACAGTGGAGCTCCTGGAATTTTGGCAAGGATTTGCGTCATGGTTGTTTACATTTGCCGGAGTGAGAGAGTGTGGTGTGTTTAAGCAGACAGTGGGAATGCAGGAAGAATTTAACAAAGCCCATATTCACACGCACTCTCCTACTTACTCATTTGCCAAACTGCTTGATCTTATTAGGGTAGCGAGGAGGCTGGAGTCTATCTCAGCCAACACGGGGCGAAGGCAGGGTGCACCCTGAAGAGCTCGCCAGACCATCGCAGGGCCAACACGCACACAACCAATTACACTCACACCTTGGTGCAATTTGGAACAGCCTGTTGTGCATATTTTTGGACTGGGGAAGGAAACTGCAATACCCAGAGGAAACCCACGCAAGGCGAACATGCAAACTCCACAGAGTCTAATCAGTGCAGCCCTTTTTCCTTAGATATCACAGGTCTGTCTGTGATAAATCCTTATGTAATGTCTGCAGAGTGATGAACGCCCCGACACTGGCTCTTAGTCTGTACCATCTGTCTTTGCACATCTCCGGACTATTTATAGCCGAACAGCACACTAATTTTAGATTTTAATTTAAGATGGTGTTCTTACAGTCCTTTGGTACCTAAATGTTCTGCAAGTTACTGTTCAGCACTAAGGATGGTAAACAGACAGCTAAGAGAATTTTTACTCCACCTTAAACTCAGATTATTCAAATTGCTGTTGTGCTGAGTTTAGATATTTACAGACGACAAAAGAAACCAATACACCAGTTTATCTATTCGATGCGTTCGGTGTACCGCATTTCTAGGAAATTAAACTGATTATTAAAGGTAATAACTATAATATCAAGTCAATTAAAGCTAAAATAGAAATCCAGCTCTGTAGCTCATTCATCTGGTCACCTAGTCTAAGCCTGTGAAGTTTTGTGTGATTGCGGTCAGTAATAACGGAGGAGTAGAAGTTTGAAATTTCATGACTGTGATGTGATGATTCTACATCTGGGTCAAAAAGTGAAAACCCCTGACCCCAGAGAATAGTTGGTATTGTCGTGTAGTATGATATTTTCATATTAATACTTTTGACAAATTTCATTCGATTTTGTTCGCACATCATGGAGTGGTTGGACTTTTTTCCCACTAATGATGTCATAATTCTGTTTCTGGTTTGAAAATCCAAAATCAGGCTTGATGGAATTTTAGCGATTGGGGTATGAGAGGACATAACTTTTAAAACACCAACAACAACATGACCACCAACAACACGACCACCAGCAACACTAACACCAACAACACTACCAACAACAACACCACCATCACTAACAACACCACCAACGACAACAACAACAACACTAATGACACCATCAACAACACTCACACCAACAACACTACCAGCAACACTAACAACACCACCAGCAACACTACTACCACAAACACCACCAATAACACCACCACCAGCAACACTACTATCACCAACACCACCATCACCAACAACAGCACTACCAAAAACACCACCAACACTAACAACACCACCAGCAACACTAACAACACCTCCAGCAACACTACTACCACAAACACCACCAATAACACCACCACCAGCAACACTAACACCACCAACAACACTACTATCACCAACACCACCATCACCAACAACAGCACTACCAAAAACACCACCACCAAAAACACTACCATCACCAACAACATCAACACCACCGCCACCAACAAGATGACAAAGAATTTGGCACTAGATACCTCCGGTGTAAAAAAATGAAGATAACTCTGTGATATAGTCTTTATGTTTTTCAAGTTAAAAAAATAATACACTTTATTCATACTTTGAATGAGTTTTAAAGATGTTGTAATGAAGCATGCATGACCGTTGTTGAGTTTAAAAATGTATAATGTATAATAAACCATAAAAATCTACTTTCATTCATTTTCTGAACCGCTTAATCCTAATTAGGGTTGCAAGGAGGCTGTCGCCCATCTCAGCCGACTCCGGGCGAGGGCAGAGTACACCCTGGACAACTCGCCAGGCCATCGCAGGGCAGAAACTCGCTGCCAGCAACGCAGCCTCCTCTTGATGAAAATCAGCAATGGTTCTTTTACATGCCTCTTACCACAGACAGTGAGAGACACGGCTGGCCTTTGGTAACCCAGTTAGCTGCACTGGATGGACATCAGTGACAACCTGGTGATAGTGGGGCTTGAACCCCTGACCTTTAGATCAGTACGCCAGCACCCTACCACCGGGCCACCACTGCCCCTAAAAATCTACTTTTAGTTTTCTATTTAATTTTCCCATGTACAATACACTGAAACGATTATTCACCCCCTCGATGGAACTCTTCAACAATATCCATCTCACCTTCTACGAATAACTGTTATATATGCGTCAGAAATGTCAGCAGTCACATTAATAATAAATACATCCATACTTTGGGAAACTCTAATGTGGTCTTCCTGTCTTCTCTTTATTGTTGGCACTGACACACATACGTCTACGTCCTGGAGGGCGAATTGTGAAGGGGCGTTTCGTCACCAGGGAAAGACTTCTCATCTAGCACAGCTGTCTTCTGTGGTCTTCAGGAAGTACACAACCACACCAAAAGTTTCTTCTGTCAAACCTTTATTTTTTCAGCATAATGATGACCTGTTTCATTAGAAGTAACAGATTTTTGAACTTTATATTGAGGCAAGTGCTACATTTGTTTGTAGAGGGGTGTGAGCTGTGCATATATATATATATATATATATATATATATAAAGGGCAGTAATTCCTACACAATTCATCCTGTTTAGAAGTAAATATCCTATGTACTATGGAAGACAACAAAAATAATAATTTTGTCAACATCTAAATATTTATAGGCCTGACTGTATATGTGTGGTTTTATCCCTACCACCTCCAACCCCCCATCACCACCACCACCTTCTTCAGTAACAGATTCATACTGTTCAGGGGTGTGGTGGATTGAGAGCCTATTCACCTTCATTCACACATAGGGGCAGTTTAGCATAGCCCGTGTTGGTAGGTGGTACTGGCATGTTTTTGGATGGCTGGAGAAAACCGGAAAACCCAGAGGAAACCTTGTGACAGAAAACAGAAGCAATAACCTGAGCTCAGAATGGAACTGGTGATTATTAATAAATTCAGATAAATCTTTTTGTTGCGTTCATTTAATTACAAGTTAAACAAACAAACAAAAAAAAAGGTGGCGCTATGGCAGCTACTTCGTTGCTCCTCCGCAGTAGATGACTGAACCTGTTTAAAGAAGCCAATTCACTTACCAGGTATATTAAATAAACAAGAAATACAGTGTTATCTCTTGGAAACAAGATGAAATCTTTTATGAGGTCTTTCTGAAGCACTCTGGTTACTCCTGTCCGTCAGTCACAGTGAGCCCTGCATTGGCGCCATGATATTAATAAACATCGACATCTTGACGCGAGGCAGAGAGGACTCGGCATTGATACGGAGAACGCGAACAGGGAAAAATCATTCATCGCGCATTTGCCGAACTGCTTAATCATTCTAGAGTCACAGGGAGGCTGGAGCCTATCTCAGCCGACACTTGGAGAAGGCGGGGTACGTTCAACCCGAACAGCTTGACAGACCATTGCAGGGTGACACACACACCCATTCACACACCCATTCACACACACATTCACACCTACGGGCAATTTGGAACAGCCACTTAGCCTAATGTCTTTGGACGATGGGAGGAAACCGGAGTACCCAGAGGAAAGTCACGCAGCCCGCAGGGAAACCACACAGAATCGTCCTCAAGATCCAGAACTCGGACCCAGGACCTTCTTGCTGTGAGGCGGTCGTGCTAACCACTACACCACCTTTTTGTCAAAGCCATTAAAAGGAAATCTGTGAAATAAAGGCGAAAAGAAAAGATCTGGCTGCATGTAGCACAAATGCACTGAAGCAAATATAATATAGATATAATACTCAGCATAAACATAATGGATTCTTATAACTGCTGAACTATAATCCTGTCTTAGGTGAGTAAACTTTATGCAATGAGCTTGATGGGATAAAAACGAAATTCCACCAGGAAAGAAACAAAGTAATAAACCACCAGTACGCGTACGCTTGTGTTTCGAATGTACAGCCCTTGTGTTTGAGCTCGATTCATGTGAAGCATTTCTGCTTAGCTGGTCCATGATATCCTCCACTGAGAGACTCTGAATGTGAGGTAATGAGTCGTTCTGAGTGGTCGATAGAGAAGGAGGTAGTGTAAGAGCTTCCCCATCACCGTCAACTGTTGTTCAAGGAATGTTCTGGTTTCAGCCTGATAGCCCATGAGTTAGCTGAAATGACACTGCCGCGCCGGTGGATCTGGCAGGTGTAAGTTCCTTCGTTGAATTCGTTAGCCACGATGCGTAGATTGCGATCTTTGATGGAAATGTAGCCTGGGACGGAAGTCAGCAGCTGTTCTCCGTCCTTATACCACCTGAAGAGTGGAAGACCAAACTGAATACACAGTTTCTGCACAGACATTAGAGTACACGAATTTAAGCTCTGGTTCTTTGCTTTAGTCATTCTGCCTTAAACCTCACTCACTCACTCACTCACTCACTCATTTGCCAAACCGCTTACTTCTATTAGGTTCGTGGGGAGGCTGGTGCCCAAATCATCCAAACCATTGCAGGGCAACACACACAACAATTCACACTCACATTCATTCATTCATTTTCAAAGCCGCTTAATCCTAATTAGGTTCACAGGGAGGCTGGCGCCCATCTCAGCTGACTCTGGGTGAGGGCTGGGTGCATCCCGAACAGCTCGCCAGGCCATTGCAGGGCCAATACACATGCAACCATTCACACTCACATCTAGGGATGATTTGGAACAGCCAATCAGCCTAATGTGCATGTTTTTGGACGGTCTGAGGTAACCGTAGTACCCGGAGGAAACCCAGGCAAGCACCGGGAGAACATGCAAACTCCACACAGAAACGCCCGAGCCCGGGAATCGAACCCAGGACCATCTTGCTGTAAATATTCATGATATGCAAATTGGAAACGGCTCCAATTTCCTGCCATTGCAACCATCCCCTTACCCTCACTACCAAAGTCATCCTAAGCTAGTGAGTGCTGGCTTACAAAAAAAGCAAGAGGTCTCACTGGGAAACTCTGACCATGTATGTGTGAAGTATATGTGAGTCTGAAGTGAAGTATAGATGTAACTGAATTAAAAACAAGTATTTATCCCTATTACCGTTGGTGAATCACTACGTTAAATCACTGACTACACACTGTTGAGAATAATCCAATAGGCCATCTACTGTTTAAAAGCATCTCGGACTTTGCAAGGCTGATGCTGACGTAGAATCAATGGTTTGGGACTTACAGAATCTACGTCATAAAATGGGTGTGTATATACAATATATGAGCATTCTAATGCCAACGTCTGGGCCCCACCTCCCCCAGTCTAACCCTAACCTTATCATAATGTGTGTGAGTCTGTGAAACCGGGCTCACTGTCAAAAATACAGTATTCAGATGGTACAGATTAAGACACGGGTGACAAGATGGTGTAGTGATTACCATGTCTGCCTCACAGCATGAAGGTCCTGGGTTTGAGTCCCGGGCTCGGGCGTTTCTGTGTGGAGTTTGCATGTTCTCTCTGTGCTTGCGTAGGTTTTTTTTCAAGTGACGCATGGTGTGAGTGTGAGTGTGAATGGTTGTGTGTGTTGCCCTGCGAGTCTAGTGAGCTGTTCAGGGGGTACTCTGCCTTCGCCCAATGGCTGAGATAGGCTCCAGCATCCCTGCGACGTTAGTAGAATTAAGTGGTTCGGCAAATAAATAAATGAATAAAATGAATGAATGGACATTTACATGGGTTTCATGGCTATTTAGATGGGACAATTCTATGGGTTTCCTCCGGTTATTCCGGTTTCCACTTACAGTCCAAAGACTCACTAGCACATTAGGCTACTTGGCTGCTCGAATTGCCCCTAGGTGCGAGTGTGTGTGTGAATGGTTGTGTGTGTGATGAATTGGCGAGCTGTCAGGGTGTGCCCCGCTTTTGCCCAGGGTCAGCTGAGACGGGCTACAGCCTTCCTGTGACCCTATCAGGTCCCCTCCTCGCAGCACATGCTACTTCCCCTTCCTGCCAGCAGAGGTCTCACTCCCATGAACACAGAACCACTTTCACAGGTTCCCATCTGTTCACTCTATAAGAACAATAATCCCTCGAACACATTGTGAAGTCGTCTCTCTTATTATGTGTGTAAGTTCTGAATAGTTATTTCTAGCAGTTGCCGATTGTGATCCTTGACCCCCTGCCTTGCTCTCAGTCATTTTGCCCCTTGTGAATATTTTGTCTTGATCATGTCTCTACGTTGTGCTTGTTTGTGGATGTTATTTATTTATTTGCTTGCTTGTTTATTTATTTAAATTTTTAATGGAAATACATATATGACCTTTTCCTCTCTGAGTATCTTTCACTCGAAGTGTGTGTTCTACCTGACTTTTGGAGGCACTTTTGTGTTTTTGGTCCCACAGCGGAAGCCCACTACTTTTCCCCGAGGCACCATCTTGATCTTGACGTTGGCAGGAGGAGGAGTGGGAGTAGACCCAGCTTCCGGGGGCTCTGAGGTGCACACATCTCTCTTACACTCTGAAATACTTTTCGATTCTAAAAATAATCTTTAAAAACAACAACAACGATGTAATGTTTTCCTGAAAGCATCTCACCGTAACACAGGTCACAGCGCTGAGGGCAGTGTTTCTTCATGAAACTCCGCCGACTCTCACAGAAGCCTAACCGCGCCCAGGGGTCACACACACGCTTCTTATCCAAGCAACCTAAAAACACATTCCAGGAAAGAATACATAAATCCATGCAGAGAACCAATGCATCTAGTATTTTTATTTATATTTATAATATTAACACCATCTGAGTGGTCTGTGGTGAGGCAGCCCCATACACAGCAAGCTGCATGTAATACACTGTGTGTTCTGACTCTTTTCTATCATAACTTTATACTTTTGACAGTTTTAGCAGTTTGTACTACAGTAGCTCTTGTGGGATCAGACCAGCCGTGCTAACCTTCGCTCCCCACACATCACTGGGTCTTGAGCACCTATGACACTCATCCAGCTAATGACGCACGAATGAAAAGTGAATGGTTTAAGAACAAAACGTGACTGGTTTACATCAGGAGATTGACACCCGCAAACCAATCGCAAATTGCTCGCAAATCTGACACAAAACTTGTCCTGTGACCTTCTCGCGACTTTCGCGCGATATATGTATTTAAGCCACGTGTATGTGGAGTCGCAAAACATTTCAAAATTCGCAAAAACATCGCAAAAAAAATCAATTCACGCCAGTCGCTTTCCTATCACACCTCTAGTGTGATCACCCCCTGAATCTCAGGATTACAAATCGTTATTCCGGGTGGATAATACTCGAATTAAAATGATGGACACTCACAGATTGTCATGATCACTTGGAGCAGAGTGGTGACTTTTAAAATATAAAAAAAAAATCAATAAAATTAGCGCTAATTATCCGGGGTCAGTGGTGGCCCGGTGGTAGGGTGCTGGATTACTGATCCCAAGATCGGGGGTTCAAGCCCCACTATCAGCGGGTTGTCACTGATGTCCTCCAGTGCAGCTAACTGGGTTATCAAAGACCAGCCATGTCTCTCACTGTCTATGGTGAGAGGCATGTAAAAGAACCAT
>JAQMYF010000001.1:77875250-77896771 GCA_030014195.1 Neosilurus mollespiculum
CTGTCAGCATGTTTCTGCCCTGCGATGGCCTGGCGAGCTGTCCAGGGTGTACTCTGCCCTCGCCCAGAGTCGGCTGATATGGACGCCAACCTCCCAATGACCCAAATTAGGATTAAGCGATTCAGAAAATGAATGAGTGAATGTACTAATTATCCAGAGGAAACCCAAGCAACCACAGGGAGAACATGCAGACAAACACCCCGAGCCCAGGACTCGAACCCAGGACCTTCTTGCTGTGAGGCGAACTACTATAACCCAGTACATGAAGACTAGGAGTTTCTCAAATTTTTCCTACATGCAATAAACTTCATTTATACATGCAATAAAATAAAAATCATCCACAAGTGGAAACTCCTTCCATGAGAAAGAAAAGTCCCTGAACACCTCCTAACTGTTATAAGAAGAAACATCAACCTCTGCCAAATAAGGACAGTCTCTCCCTCCTGTTCAACCTCCTCGGCAGAGGTAAACAGAAAAACTAAACATTTGTCCCTTGACCAATTCTCCACCTTCCCTAAAAATTTCACAAAAATCTGTTCATAAGTTTATAAGTTGTGGAAAGTTGATAACAAACAGACAAACAAATGCCTGCAAAACATAACCTCCTTGGCGGAGGTAAAAATCCTTGAGGTGAAATGTCTTATCATGTCCCGTTGTACTGTTTTGAGTTCAATACAGGCCAAAGATTATCTACAAACCTTTCAGTTCATTCATTCATTCATTTATTTATTTACCGAACTGCTTAATCTTACTAGGGTCACAGAGAGGCTAGAGCCTATCTTAGCCAACTCTGGGCAAATGCGAGGAACACCCTCACACTCACACCTTGGAGCATTTTGGATCAACCAATTAGCCTAATGTGAACGTCTTTGGTGGACTGTAGGAGGAAACCAGAGTACCCAGAGGAAACCTATACAAGCATGAGAAGAACCCCACACAGAAATAGCATTGTCAAGCCTGGGATTCGAACCCAGGACCGTCTTGCTGTGAGGCGGACATGCTAACCACTACACCATGGTTCTGCCCTCACTATGTGCTTTAAAAAGAAAAAGATGAAAATGAATTATAGCTGAAATGCTGGTTTACCATAAAGACGCTGAATCCCCCAAATATCATCCTGAGCGATGTCTCGCTGCCCCGTGTACGTGGCGTTGGGGTGCATCAGAGAGCTGGGGTCACGTGAATGCCATAAACCGAGAGCATGACCAATTTCATGGGCTGCTACCTGAACCAGGTCATTGAGCCAGACACCTGTGCATGGAGAAGTGAGGGAATAGAAAAATGGATCATAAATTGGCCAAATACTTTTGAAGAATGAAACCAGTAATGCTATAAATGCCATAAAGGTGTAGTCATCTAATACACTAGTACTCTTTTTCCTCTTCATGGACTGCTAGCTCTCCTGTTCTGCATGTGCACTGAAAAATAATCGGGTACGAGTGCACAGCCCTGCCTCTGTAGATGGAAAAAAATTTCAATGCGAGCCACACAACACTATTCCAGCCAATCAGCAAGAGTTGTTTGTCCTTGTGTATAACACAAATGCACCCTGTTGCTCACTGACTGGAAAGAACATGGGGCTGTTGTTGTTACTCAAAGGGCGGAGTTTCTGAGGGGAGAACTTACGCAAGAGAGGTGTGCATTTGTTTGGCTATAACGTTTAAATATATATCAATAATCTTTCTCCAGAATCAGGGACTTTTGACCCCTATATTGTTTTTCAGCAATAAATTAATAATAGTGAGATCCTGGGCAGAGCACCAAACTGGAATATGGCACATTAGGGTGCCCGGAGAGCAGTTGGGGGTTAGGTGCCTTGCTCAAGGCACTTCAGACATGAATGTGAAGGAAGGGAAGGTGCAGCTCACTCCCCCACCATGACATTTTTCCTGCTGGTTCGGGAACCCAAACCAGTGACCTTTCGGCCCCAAATCCGCTTCTCAAACCATTAGGCAACGGCTGCCCACACTTTATATATCCTACCCATTTAATTATAACTGTGCAGTGTAAATTATTAACTGTATAACGTGGGATATACTGTATGGGATTTAGGGTTTAACATCTAGGACTGATGTCAGTGTTGTATCTGTGAATAAAAGCCGCAACTCGAATCAACTCAGCTCTGTTCTTGGTTTTTAACTTCATCTAATGTCTAATAGACGGAGAAATCACAACAATCACCTGTGCACCTGTACATGAAGCTCATGCCTAAAGTCTCAAACAGTCCATCAGTGTGCACAAACCGTCACAAATTAATGATCCGCATGCACTAAACAATCTTTTTTCATGTGTACCCTGTTTCCAGCTAAAACGGGATTTGCCCAGGATCCAGAACTCGTGGTTGTCGAAGTGGATCTCCCCTCTCGGGGGCAGGAAGGCATGAGCCAGCTCTCCGTTCAGCCCATCAAAGCAGGGATGCAGAGGAGACCACCAGCAGTCTGTGTGATTAAAGGTGTAGAAACCTGCGTAGAGAAAACCTCCAGTACATCACTTCATTAAGGTGTGTAAAGGATCAGGATCTATCAAGTACATACATCATCAACTTCCAGCCTATGCAAGCCATACTGCAAAACAAATTCATTCATTCGCCACTTAATCCTAATATGGTCATGGGGAGGCTGGAGCCTATCTCAGCCACCACTGTGCAAAGGCGGGGTGCACCCTGAACAGCTCGTCAGACCATTGCAGGGCCAACACACGGAACTCGAACCCAGGACCTTCTTGCTGTGAGGCGGACGTGTGTCGCCACGAGTGTGTCGCCCCACTTGGTAATATCAGTACATAATTATTTGTGTCTGATTCCATTACCATTCATTTTGTTTGTATGTGTATATATCTGCTGTAAAGGTTGTGAGTTTTGAGATGACAGCTGGGCGTTGGCATGGTTACATTCTGATAACGCAGAAATCCAGTAGTGTTGTAGCACACGTTCAACTCTGTGCCTTATTTACATTAGTTTACTGACCATGTTATAAACTGCGCCTCATATTCTAACAATTTTATAATAAATTGTAATACAATCGCTAAAGCACGGTGGAATGTAACAAAATCCAGCCGTATTCATCTACAAGACAGAACCTGAACACCTGTAATCTTGATATTGTGGCGTGTTAACAATCAGAAGAGTTCATCCAGTCGTACACCACACTCTCACAAGACTTTATGGAGAAGCGTACAATCTCACTTACAGAGATGACAGTATGTCGACGCCCACAAACAGCATCAAATTATTTTTATATGCTCAGTACGGAGATACGGTGGCGTACTGGTTAGCACATCTGCCTTACAGCAAGAAGGTCCTGGGTTTGACTCCCAGGCTCGGCGAGGGTGTTTCTGTGTGGAGTTTGCATGCATGCATGGGTTTCCTCCGGGTACTCCGGTTTCCTCCCACAGTCCAAAGATATGCACATTAGGCTAACTGGCTGTTCCAAATTGCCCCTAGGTGTGAGTGTGAGTGTGGATGGTTGTGTGTAGGTTTGTTCTGCGATGATCTGGTGAGCTGTTCAGGGTGCACCCCGCCTTCGCCCATTGTCGGCTGAGATAGGCTCCAGCCTCCCCACGACACTAGAAGGATTAAGCACTTAAAATATTAACTTCTACTTATTATTTAGTCTCCTTGCTAGTTGGTGAGTTATCCTGTTTACGTTCGCTAACGAAGTAAAACTAGACAACCAATGAAGGTCACATGACCCACTCCAAACAATCATGTATCAGAAAACCTGAATAGTCACATCCAAACACAAAAAAGTTGAGAAGTTTAAATGTCAGTGTGAAACAACATTTATTGCTCATCCATGATGCAGTCTTAAAAATATCTTTGAGGGGCTTCACAGCATGTGATCTTCAGGTTATTCCATCTACCGCAGGAGGAGATCAGGAATACAGAGTGTAATGTATAAGCTACGTTATAGCTTCATCACCCAGGCTCACCAATAATGATGTCAGCACTCTTGTTAGGGCCGGTGATTTCTGTAAAGGTCAAAGGTGAGACGTCGCTCCATTTGGTGAAGGCAATACTGATGGCTTTACGGGTGTCATCTTTATTCAGTGTGTTGGGGAACGTTGTGATTCTTTAAGAAAAAAAAAAAAATTTAATCATCAGTTTGGTGTAAAATTCTTAGCAATCAGCACATCCATACACACACACGTAACACTCACTCATTTGCCGAACCACGTAATCCTACTATTAGGGTCATGGGGAGGCTGATTCCTACCTCAGCCGACTCTGGGTGAAGGCAGGGAACACCCTGAACAGCTCACCAGACCATCGCAAGACCAACACACACAACCATTAACACTCACACATTACCAAGGGGCAATATGGAACAGCCAATTAGCCTAATGTGCACGTCTTTGAACTGTGGGAGGAAACTGGAGTACCCGAAGGAAACCCTCACAAGCACAGGGAAAGGCCCACACAGAAACACCCTTGCCAAACCTGGGACTCAAACCCAGGACCTTCTTGTTGTGAGGAGGACGTGCCAACCACTATGCCATAGTGCCACCCTGCACACACATACACGCACACATACACACACGCATGCACGCACACACACACACACGCACGCGCACACACACACACACACACACACACACACAATATCTCTTTAATATCTCTCATAACTGTCACATATGGTATGCTGTGAGTTGGAATGCAGACTCTCATAAGCTATGCTTGCCATTTTCTGTACATTTGGCATTCGTTCATTTTCTGTGCCACTTATCGAGATGAGCTGGAGCCCATCCCAGCTGACATCGGGCGAGAGGCAGAGTACACTGTGGTCAGGTCATCAGTCTTTTACAAGGTTAACACAGAGAGCGAGACAGAGAGCCATGCACACTCACATTCTCATCTATGGGCAATTTAGAGTAGCCAGCTGATCTAATCCAAATGTCTTTAGACTTTTGGAGAACTCTGGAGTGATCAGAGGAAACCCACCCAGACACAGAGAGAACACTCATACTCCACACTGAATGTGCCGGCTGAGAGTCAGAGTCTGACAGAGCCTGCTCGCTGTGAACGGACAGTGCTAAGCTACGCACCAATGTGCTGCCCAACATTTGGCGTTAATGCTAACTATTTCTATTTTTATTCATCTGTGTTTTCGGCTATTTGATCATTCAGCCATCCAGCAGTGGATCGCCTCTCATCTCTTATTTCGTTGGCATTCACTGACGTTGCATGGTTGCTTGTTGCTCATCAATTCCTGTGTGGAGGCCTCTTAAGGCTATTGTTTACATCATGTTTGTCTTAGATGTAAGCAAATGTGACTTTTTTCAATAAATCTATGCTTTTTTTTACCAACAAATCTCCATATGGTGTGAAGCTCCTTACTTTAGAGAATATGTTAACGTGTCCTTCTGATTTTTCATATGATGTGTACAACCACAAGGATCCCAAATGTAAACTTAATAATTAATTAATCTTTAATAAAAATGCCTAGTAGAAATTAAATGATTCTTAAAATTGAGCTATGAAAAATCCTCCTCTAATATTTCTCAGATTCTTACTTGTAGGTGATGTTGAAGTGCTCCCACTTGTAGCCCAGTGGATTGATGGCATAGCGTTTGGCACGAACTGGTGATTCTCTCAGTCCTCGACTCGCAGACACATGACCCTCCTGATGGCGAAGACGGAACACACAAACATTGTCACTGCGGAATCACTGCATTTAATTTATTCCTTATTCAAAGTGGTAAGGCAATGTTTATAGTCCTGCTTGTTGTCTGAATTTTACTTGAGTTTTTACTGGAGCTATCACACTAATCAGACGGTATGCATTAGTTGAGCATGTGAAAGATTTCAGTACATGGAATGATCTAGAAATACATTCATTTATTCATTTTCTGAAGCGCATAATCGCAATTAGGGTTGCGGGGAGGCTGGCGCCCATCTCAGCTCGACTATGGGCGAGGGCCCTGGACAACTCGCCATGCCATCGCAGGGCTGATCAATGGTCGTTTATCACCAAAACAAAACAGTGACTTCAGATGAATGAGCAGATGATGAATAAGATTTTACTTATCGCTCCTACGCAGGTGCTTGCAAAAGTATTAGATGATTTGGCATTTTCCCCATTTTGTTGCCTTACAACCTGTAATCTAAATGGATTTTTTTCTTGAATTTTATGTAATGGACCTCCACAGAATAGTCCAAATTGGTGAAGAGAAATTGAAAAAAAAAAAAAAAGTTTGTTAAAAAAATACAAATAATGTGTTATTTAAAAAACCTGTTCTGAAAGGCCCCAGAGTCTGCAACACCACTAATCTAAAGGTATCACCAAGCAAGTGACACCATGAAGACCAAATAGCTTTGCAAACAGGTCAAGAAGTACAAATCAGGGTTGGGTTCTAAAAAAATCCTGAAACCTTGAAAAGCCCATGTAGCTCCAATAAATCCATCAGTACTAAATGGAAAGTATATTACAATACAACAAACCTGCCTAGAGAGGGCTGTCCACCAAAACACACAGACCGGGCAAGATGGGCATTAATCAGACAGGCAAAAAAGAAACCAAAGGTAACCCTGAAGGAGCTGGAAAGCTCCACACTGGAGACCGGTGTACCTGTCCATAGGACACTTCACAGAGCTAGGCTTTACAGAAGAGTGGCCACAAAAAAAAAAATAAGTAAGCTCATTTAGAATTTACCAATAAGCATGTGGGAGACTCCCCCAAACATGTGGAAGAAGGTCCCCTGGTCAGAAGTAACTGAAATTGAAACTTTACTGAAAAAAAACCTTTTTGACCATCAAGGAAAATCGGTCTGGCACAACCCCATCAACATCTCGTCACCCCAAGAACACCATCCCCACAGTGAAGCATGGTGGTGGCAGTATCATGCTGTGGGGATGTTTTTGGAGACTTTGAAGGAATGAGGGATGGTGCTAAATACAAACAAATTCTTGAGGAAGAGAAATCCTTGAAGGGTCTGGAACAGGTTTGCTTCAAAGAATGGGTAAAAATCTCAAAGACTAGATGTTCCAAGTTTATAGGGACTCGTACCCTGAAAGATTCGTAGCTGTAATTGCTGCAAAAGGTGGCCTACAAAGCACTAAATTTGGGTGTGAATAGTAATGCATGCTCAGATTTTCTGTTCATTTTTTGTACTATTTTACATTTGCTTCACAATAACAAATATTTTGCATCTTCAAGGTTCTTGGCATGTTGTGTAAATTGACTGATAACCCCAACCCCTCCCCAGCCCCCAAATATTTATTTTAATTTCAGCTTGTAAGGCAACAAAAAACAGGAAAAATGCCGTGGGGGTGAATACTTTTGCAAGCCACTTTATATAATTTGGCACATTTGTATTTTAGTGTCAGCTGGAGTGCAGACTTTCGAAAGCTGTATTCACTATAATCTGGACATCAAGTCAAACTGCAACAATTCGCCATTATTTCTCTCCCTCAATCCCACCCTTTCATCTGTGTCCTTCAGTGCTTTGATCACTCAGCTCTCCAGCGGAAAACCAGGCACTTTTATTATCTTAGGAATGATCAGGCATCGGGATACCGGGGGCAGCAGACATACGTTTGGAACATTAGTTGATGTTAACTAATCTGAGTCTGAGTTAGCGACGTATTTTTAGCGAATACCAAACTGTTGTTTCTACACAAAGTGAAGCTTTTTTGCTTTTACAGATTTGACAAAAAATTCATAAAAACTACAAATGCAATGCTAGACATGTCCCTCTGGGAGGTGGGAGGATACAGAGCATAAAAACTCACAACCATGAAAGAGGCTTAAAGAAGTGAACAAGGCAGAAGAGCTACTAAAAGGAAGCCAGGCACTGGAATAATGCTGCCCAGATGTTCAAACCAAATCCCTATTCCAAGCCTCCATCCTCCAACTTCTCATTTTAGCAGCTGCGTATCCTTTAGCAAGAGCTGAAATATCTGTCACCCACATGTGAAGAGAAGCACGTTCACTCCTCCTCCTCCTCCTCCTTCAAATGACCTTTTCTTCACTCTTTTCATGGCTCGTTCTCACAGGACGTTCGGTACAAGTCAGTCCAAGAAAAGCTCCGGTCATGAAGGACCTTTAATAGATACTTTATTATAAAATATGATACACTTCTCAAACTGTATTATGGCCAAAACAGGCCCTGAAATAACCCTTAAAGGTTAGTGATGAGGATGACATGTACTGGATTAGTTAAAATATTGAAAATATTGTGGATAAAATGACCTAATACAAGTGATATTATTTTATTGCATGGACAGATCTTTTGACTTGTCGAGAATTCCCGGAATAAGTTGGTTCCCATCTAGAAATAAGTTTAATCATCTCATGTCTTCCAATCTGCTAAGTGGAAATGCAAAGTCCTGACTATATTTAAAATAGTTTAAAGGGGAGATATTTTCCTTTTCCACTTTTTAACCCCTAAAAATGTCGTTACAGTGTTGACTAACCATGTTAGACGAGGCAAGAGTGTCAAATAGGTTAGCGAATGTTAAGTTTTCCCTCTGAGTTGTGTAAGCTGGCTGTAAAGATAAGTTTTTCTGGGGGTTTTTTTGGTGTTGTTTGTTTTTTTGCACACTAGTGCATCACAGCATGCTGGGCTTTCTGATTAGCTGGCCTGCCCCCACTGCCCCAGCCAAACCCCAACCTTCCAATCAAAGCCCTATCGTTGCCCATCCCAGTCTGCCTCCCAGCGCTCTGAGCGTGAAGCTTTTAGACAACCAAGAACACCCCTAAGGTCAGGGGTTCAAGCCCAATACCCTCAATGTGCCACTGTTGGGCTGTTGAGCAACGCCCTTAACATTCAATTGCTCAGTTGTGTAAAAAAATGTTTAGTGTAAGTCACTCTAGATAAGGGTGTTTGCCAAATGCCAAAAATGTAAAGTGTAAATGGGAGGAGGAAGTCAAACAGGCATGGCCACTCAAAATCAGCATTTTGGGAGGAGGTGGAGAAGAAGCTTCCTATGAATATTTTTGGATCAGGAATTGTACACTGGTGCTCGACTGGTGTCCGAATTGTTCTTTTTTATCCTGAAAATGGAATAAATATCTCACCTTTAACTTTCTGGCATTTTTGCTGTGCATTTAAGATCAAGTCTTTCACATACTGCGCCATCGTTTAGGAAACATTAAGTGTAGAGTCTTATTTTAAATTCAGTCTTGTCCACGAGATCCGTGGCTTAATGGGGTAAAAATGGCATCTTAAAAATTCCACTCCAACAGCTTCCCACAGTTTAGAAGATTATAAACCACCCTTCTGCAAATAGTTTGTCATTTTTATTTAATCATTTTCTGACTGTAAAGGTAGAAATGAAATATTCTATAAACAGAAGGTCCACAGCTTTCAGACAAGGCAGAAGACTAATCATGCATCCTGTAATTCATTTCCAATTCCACTCATTAATCTGGTCTTTCAGCAACAGGCCTGTGTGCGTCATCAGTGCTAAAAACAAAGGTCTCCTGTTTTATATATATATTTATTTATTTCCACATCTATCTGAAAAGGGAGCATTTCTATTAAATTCAAGTATCAACAATCAGCCACAGAAAGCGTACATGCACTTTATGTTTCTTTAGAAGGGGCTGTATTGTAAAAATGGACTTTTCCTGTATTTTGGTATGTATGTATGTATGAAACCTCTACACCAGGGGTGTCAGATTCATTTTCACGGAGGACCATATCACTAAATTTAAAGGTGATCGATGGTCTTCTTTTCGTGTTTTCACTTGCATTTTCTGACAACGTTTAAGAGCGACAAGCTAGCATGCAATTTTTCATGAGTCATGAATGATGAGCTGTTTACTTGAAATAGGTTGCTGCCACCTAGTGGAAGGATGATGAATTAGGTTTATTTAGGTTTGGTAATGGTCGATGCAAAGAATGTACGATAATCATATGCTTTGAAAGCTCTTGCGGGCCACATAGAAGGAGTTGGCAGGTTGGAAATGTCCCGCAGGCCTTGAGTTTCACACCTGAGCTCTACACAGAGGAGCAGTGATAAAATTTAAGACGCACCGATTACAATTTTTATTCTGGCTGATTTCAAATTTCCAATTTTTCTGTAAGTGTGACCAGCCGCTTATTTTTTTATTTTAAACAGCCATACTTGACAGCACATGCAAACAAAGACTTTTTTTTTTAAAAATTCTCCCCCATTTGCCAAACTGCTTTGTACCAATAGTGTCGCAGGGAGGCTGGAACCTATCTCAGCCAACACTGGGCGAAAGCAGGGTATACCCTGAACAGCTCACCGTACCATCTCAAAGCCAACACACACACACACACACACACACAAACATTCACACTCACACCTAGGGGCAATTTGGAACAGTCAATAGGCCTGATGTGCATGTCTTTGGATTGTAGGAGGAAACCTGAGTACCAGGAAGAAAACCCATGCAAGTACGTTGAAAACATGCAAACTCCACACAGAAGCGCAGCTCAGCAAGCCCAGGACTCGAACCCTAGACCCGCTTGTTGTGGGGTGGTGCACTTGAATGGAAACACACACAGACACAGACGTTCTCCAGTTGGTCATGTTTAAGTGATTCGGGATTATGAAGTGCTACCCTGTTAATCTTTTATAAAAGATTTTTAGTGATTGTCATGTGTGACTGAGTTGTTCATTAACGCTTAAGTTTCACTGAAATCAATAGCAGGAGGTGCATTTTGACGGCTATTCGTGTCCATCCACTCCCTAAATTATACGCTTCCAATCTCTCCATAACCAGAGTCTGTTTGTAGCGACCCTCCAACTGCTCTCTGTACTTCTTATACTCACAGCTTATTTCTCTCATTACAGCATGACTGCAGACCAGGATGACTGCAAGCTATTGATTTTTTCCTGGGTTTTTATGACACTAAATAATGAATCAATGTATTCCTGCTGAGGTTTGGAGCAGCAGGTTACGATATGCTGATTTCGAAGAAGAGTTTATTGGTGTGCAAAATGCTTATCCATGCACTGTGCACGGCAATCACTATCTACTTTCCTGGAGTAAACTAGTACCAAGTTATTGGGTGTGAGTATCAATGAGATGGATGTTTATCAGGAAAAAAAACATTTGTACAGCTTTAAAAGTAAAAGCGGCGGCACGGTGGCGTAGTGGTTAGCACGTCCACTTCACAGCAAAAAAGTCCTGGGTTCGAGTCCTGGGCTTGGCAAGGGGCGATTTTATGTGGAGTTTGCATGTTCTACCCATACTTGAGGGGGTTTCCTCCACATACTCTGGTTTCCTCCAACAGTCCAAATTAGGCACATTAGGCTAACTGGCTGTTTAATCATTCCTAGATGTGAGTGTTAATGGTTGTGTGTTGGCGCTGTGATAGACTGGTGAGCTGTTCATGGTGTACCGGGCCTCCATCCAGACTGGGCTGAAATAGGCGCCAGCCTCCACCAGACCCTATTAGGATTAAGCGGTTCAGCAAATGATGAAAACCCAATGTAAAAATAGTGGACGTGGAAACATCAGCCTGCAAGTTTTAGCACCGATTAGCCTCAGCTAGTAAGCAATCTATGAAACACCACGACAGGAGAAACTTTGGAACCTGATTTGTTTGAGCAGGGTGTATACTGTAGGTAGGAAGGTGAGACAGAGGTGAAACAGCTGGACAGATTAAAAAGTGTAAAGCAATGCTGCATCACTGGCTTCTCAACGCCAAGGAAGGATCCTTATCGATTGTAATTCAAGGATCCGACGTTATCAAATCCTGTATCTAGGTTCATTCAAAATGTACTTAAAGTACCCACAATTCTATGAGCACGTACAAGGCGGGACCTTTTCAATGACTCACACCTGCCTTGCCTCTGAAGGACCCATCCTACCAAGGAAGCGTCCTTCAGATTGAGAAATATCCACTCTCTTTAGGTAGATATCAATTACCTTTGGGTAGTCAAATGGAATTGTGGGTAGTCTAGGGAATCATTAGCTAAACGATCAGAAATCATTACTGACTTCCCATTCTGCACCCATGAAGCATTGCGCCACTTTCTGCCGCAACCTATGTTTTAATGTATGTAGGCTGCAAATCTCCTGTGGAACCTGTTCTCTAGGACTAACATTCATTCAATTAGATTAATCTGCATGTCTTTGGACTGTGGGAGGAAACTGAAGGACCAGGAGGAAACCCATGCAAGCACAGGGACAACATATAAACTTTACATATAAACTCCGTTGCCAATCACAGGTCTCACTGATTATATTGATAGGCAAGTTGTGTGCGCAGCGGCACAGAAAGAAGGTGCTGAGTTCAGGTCCGTGGCTCGACAAGGGTGTTTCTGTGTGGATTTTGCATGTTCTCCCCGTGGTTGCATGGGTTTCCTCGGGTCATCCCGGTTTCCTCCCTTCTGATAAATGGTAGCACAAAGCCAGAGTTAAGCTGAAACTTCCTGCAGCCGTTGTTCTTTTTGCTTCATATTCTATCATCAGTCCAGCCTTATTTCAGAATGTATGTGAGTCAACTAATGAATATTAATGAAGTTTTGGGGCTCCACTAATGAATATTCATGAGTGGTGGATGCTCTCAGCCTAATTAGTCTGAGGGAGACACTCATAACAAACAGTACAATTTATATAAAGAATACCTGACATGGCAGAAATAAACAGATTCATCATCCTTAATAAACCGCCAAGTTATTGTGTTAGCAATGGGTGGTATAGTGGTTAGCATGTCCGCCTCACAGCGAGAAGGTCCTGGGTTTGGGTCCCGGGCGTTTCTGTGTGGAGTTTCTATGTTCTCCATAAGCTTGTGTGGGTTTCCTCTGGGAGCTCTGGTTTCCTCCCACAGTCCAAAAGCATGCACATTAGGCTACTTAGCTGTTCCAATTTCCCCTAGGTGTGAGTGTGAATGGTTGTGTGTGTGTGTGTGTATTGGCCCTGCGATGGTCTGATAAGCTGTACAAGGTGTACCCCGCCTTCAGTGTCCCCTGCGACCAGCCTCCTTGCAACCCTTGTAGGATTAATCGGTGATCGAATGACTGAGTGCTAGCAACGCATGCTAAATTTCTTCTTTTCTTTCTCCAAAGCCAAAAATGTATATAAGGAAACAATGACATTTCACTGTTTTGGAATGTTTCTTGAAGCGTCTTAATTGATGAACACTCTTAATCGGTGCTTTGATCGCTGATCTCAACCGATATCACTTGATCACGTGATCAAATGGTACATTTTGTAAATTAAACCCTATATGATGTCTGAAACCACTGCTTAGGCTGTTGCCCCCGCGACCCGACCCTGGATCAAGCCGAAGATGATGATGATGATGATGATGATGATGATGGGGTCTAAAACATTTTTATATGTATCAATAACCTTCTTAATATAATGTTTGAGATATCTCGTTGATGCAATTAATTATTGAATTAATGTGCCATACTGTTACTTAAATTTACTCAGTTAATTAATTTGGGCAGCAGAGTGCTTAGCACGTCCGCCTCACGGCAAGAAGGTCCTGGGGTTCAAGTCCTGGGCATTTCTTTGTGGAGTTTGCATGTTCTCCCAGCGCTTGTGTGGGTTTCCTCCAGATACTCCAGTTTCCTCCCACAAGTCAAAAGACATGCAGAGTAGGCTGGATGGTTGTTCCAGATTGCCCCTAGGTGTGAGTGTGAGTGTGAACGGTTGTGGGTGTGTTGGTCCTGCGATGGTCTGGGAGCGCAGTTCAGGGTGTACCCTGCCTCCGTCCCGTGTCGGTTGAGATAGGCTCCAGCCTTTCTGCAACCGTAGTAGGATTAAGTGGTTCAGCAGCATCACACCTAGGTGTGACGGTAAGTGTGAACGGCTGTGTGTGTTTTGGTCCTGCGATGGTCTGGCAGGCTGTTCAGGATGTACCCCACCTCTGCCCTGCATCGGCTGAGATAGGATTCAGCCTTTCTGCAACCGTAGTAGGATTAAGTGGTTCAGCAAGTGAGTGAGTGAGTGAGTGTGATAGGCAATTTGTTTTAAGACTTTTATGTTAATTTAAAAATAATTACGTGAAATTACGTGACTGATGAAGTGTAGCATAAATCCAGGGTACTCCGGTTTCCTCCCACTGCTCAAACATGCACATTATACTAAATGGATGTTTGCCTCTAGGTGTGACGGTAAGTGTGAACGGCTGTGTGTGTGTTGGTCCTGTGATGGTCTGGGCGCGCAGTTCAGGGTGTACCCTGCCTCCGCCCCGTGTCGGCTGAGATAGGCTCCAGCCTTTCTGCAACCGTAGTAGGATTAAGTGGTTCAGCAAGTGAGTGAGTGTGAGATGCAATTTGTTTTAAGACTAAATGGATGTTTGCCCCTAGGTGTGACGGTAAGTGTGAATGGCTGTGTGTGTGTTGGTCCTGCGATGGTCTGGTGGGCTGTTCAGGATGTACCCCGCCTTCGCCCTGCGTCTCAGGACTCATGGGTTCAGTAAATGAGTGAGTGGATGAATTTTCTTACCTGTTCTCTCCTCCAGACTCCACCGGTAGAAAACCCTGCCACCACCAGCACCAGGGGGACAATTCCAGTCCAGATCCCCCCCATCTCCCCTACACAGCTCTATGATATGGTTTTAATCAGGTGGTGATTTATTTGAATGATGCGACTTTATTCTAACGCACCGCGTGTTTTATTCCTCCATCCAAAAATCCATGCGTTTGTCTTTTTTTTTCCTTCTTTAAGAAATAAACTAAACCTGAAAAAACTGCTGATCCGACAGATAAAAGTCTTTTCTCCCATTCATGTCCAACTTTGCCATGTCAGTAGCCCCCCTTGCTGCCCCCTGACCCGGCGTCCTTCGCGTTCTTCACTCTTTAATGCGCATCTGAACTTTATCCATGTGTCCGGAGCGCGGAGATCCAGCGCGGTCTCTGGATGAATCAAAAAGATTCATTAGTGAGTCGGCTCCTCTGAACGATTCTTCCAAAGAGAACTGCTCGCGGGAATCGACTCGTGAGGTCGAAGTTGTTATAACCTTATAACTATCAGTTCTTTGGGTACTTTGGCACGAAATTTCTTGGTGAATGCCTGCCGTGAGGTGCCTGCATTCTGAGGGTAAGTCTGCTGGGGGATTCTGGGTCATCAGGGCTGGATCTTATCCCGGTTTCTGTACTGTGAAGCGACTAGTAGTTCAACTCCTCCTGGATGGGACGCTTGTCCATCACTGGTTACCTTCCCGGTATTTTTACAGGTACCCATTTACACTGCTGGGAGGATAGAGGCACACTTGGTCTTTGCACGGCTTACTGGGATTCAAACCCAAGAACTCAGTTTTGGGCCCACCTCCAGCCCCAGAACATTTTCCTGGTGCTGGGCCTCAAACTTTGACCCTAAAATCAGTAACCCAGAGGTTTAATCCTTAATTTTTATATTTTATACATACATACACACACACACACACACGCACACATATATATATGGTGGTTAACATGTCCGCGTCAAAGCAAGAAGGTCCTGGGTTTGAGTCCCAGGCTTGCGGCAAGGACATTTCTGTATAGAGTTTGCATGCTCTCACCATGCTTCCGTGGGTTTCATCAAAGTACTCCGGTTTCCTCCCACAGTCCAAAGACATGCACATTAAACTAATTGGTTGAGTGAATGGTTGTGTGCATGTTGGCCCTGCGATGGTCTGGTGAGCTGTTCAGGGTGTACCCCACCTTCACCCAGTGTTGCTTGAGATAGGTTTTTCCGAACCACTTTATCCTTTTTTTACGGAGGCTGAAGCCCATCTCAGCCAGCTCTGGGCGAAGGCACTATAAACAGCTCTCCAAACAATCGCAACAACAACACACAATCATTCACGCTCTCATTCACACCTAGGGGCAATTTGGAAGAGCCAGTTAGCCTAATGTGTATGTTTTTAAAGTGTGAGGAAACTGGAGTAACCAGAGGAAACCCATGCAAGCACTGGGAGAACATGCAAACTCCAAACGGAAACACCTTCACTGAGCACAGGGCTGGAACCCAGAACCCTTTTGCTGAGAGGTGGATGTGCTAACCACTACACTACTGCGGAGTCGAAGCATCAGATAAAATAATCAGTGAGTGAGTAAAACGTTGGTGCTGAATCACTCAGATGATTTCTGCATGTGCTGGAAAGAATGTGTAAAGCTCCACTAGAAAAAAACACTAATGGCTTAAAATTTTTTTGCTTTAACCCTAGCATGAGCAACAGTCTCCTTCAGGTTCTTTCCCTCTCATGTTGAATGATCACACATCAACACTGGGCGAAGCCGGAGTACACCCTGAACAGCTCGCCAGACCATTACATGCCCAAAACACACACAACCATTCACACTCACACTCATTCCGAGGGGCAATATGGAACAGCCAATCAGCCTAAGGTGCATGTCTTTGGATTGTGGGAGGAAACTGGAGTACCCCGAGGAAACCCACGCAAGCACAGGAAGAAAATGCAAACTCCACAACGAAAGCCTGAAACTTGGACCCAGGACCTTCTTGCTGTGGGCCGGATGTGCTAACCCCTACGCCACCGTGTCGCCCTACTTTTTACTCGCTTCAGCTTATAGATGCGGCTATTTAAAAGCACTGAAGAGAAAGAGGAAGCAAATAACATAAAGCCTGATCAATAAGCGTATCTCTTTCACGTCTACACTACACCATCTGTGGAGAATCTTGACATTAATACTGTATCGAAGGAAGCAGGTGATACCCTTCGTCTTCCCTGGGTAGAAGCTGTTGAGTGATAAACTGGGTAGGAATTTAAATTTCATGCATTCGCCAAACCATTTACTCCTACTAGGGTCGCATGGAGCCTCTCGCATCTCAGCCGACACTGGTTGAAGGTGGTGTATACCCAGACCATTGCAGGGCCAACACATACACAACCATTCACACTCACACCTAGGGGTAATTTAGAACAGCCGAACTGGGGAATTGAGGAAACCGGAGTACCCAGAGGAAACACATGCATGTCACCACAGTGCTGCTTGGGTGGAAACTTACCATGACTAAATAATGGAGAAAATTATGGGAGAATTAAAAAAATATGTATAAGTAGCTCAGTGCAACTCAGTGAAAGCCACGTTCATTCTCACCACAAGACCCAGAACTTTAGGACTTCACTGGACTTATGCTAACTTTAGATAACAGCCTTTATCCTTGATTACAGCGCGTAATCACCGTGGTATTGTTTCCACTTAACTTAAGCAACATTACAACATTTATTTCCATCCAGTGTTGGGTTCATTTTTGAACTCTTGAATTGATGACAGAAACTGACATCTTGAATTGATGACGGAAACTGAACCGTTCCATAAAGTCTTCTCCAGCACATCCCGAAAACTTTCAATAGGGTTAAGGTCGGGACTCTGGGGTGCCAATACATATGTGAAAATGATTCCTCATGCTCCCTGAACCACTCTTTCATTATTTGAGTCCCCATTTTATATCCGCGCCATCAGGAAAGAACAAGTCCATTGATGTGATAACCTGCTCATTCAGTATATTCAGCTCATCAGCTGACTTCATTTTATTACAACATTAATGTTGCTGAGCCTCGACCTGACCAACTGGACCAACCATGTTGTATGAATTATATGCTGTGATCAAGGCTAAAGGCTCTCCAACAAAATATTAGAGTGCGAGACCTTTTTATGGCAGTGCACTGTAAATTTTTACAACTATATAAGTAAAATGGAATGAGGTTCTGCCCCAAGTGGAGGACTTCGAGTGTCTCGGGGTCTTGTTCACGAGTGAGGGAAGTATGACAGAGATCGACAGGCGGATCAGTACAACCTCTGCTCTGCTGACCGGCCCGTCGTGGTTAAGAAGTAGCTGAGCCAGAAGACAAAGCTCTCAATTTACCAGTCAATTTACTTTCCTACCCTCATCTATGGTCACAAGCTTTGGGTAGTGACTGAAAGAACACAATACAAGTGGCTGAAATGACCTTCCTTCGCAGGGTGGCAGGGCTCTCCCTTAGAGATAGGGTGAGAAGTTCGGTCGTCCGGGAGGAGCTCAGAGTAGAACCGCTGCTCCCCCACGTTGAAAGGAGCCAGTTGAGGTGGCTCGGGCATCTGATTAGAATGCCTCTTGAATGCCTTCCTGGTGTGGTTTTTCGGGCATGTCCAACCGGAACGAGACCCAGGGGTCGACCCATAACACACTGGAGGGACTAGGTCTCTCGGCAGGTTTGGGAAAGCCTCGGTGTCACTCACTGCTTCGGCTGCTGCCCCAGCGACCCGACCAAGCAGAAGATGAAGATGCAGGCTACATGGTAGAGTTTAAGATTGTAATATTTCATACACAGGATGATACTTCATATCCAAAAAGATTTTAAATAAGTATGATATCGCTACAGGGTGGCATGGTGGTATCGTGGTTACCACGTCGACCTCATAGCAAGAAGGTCCTGGGTTCGAATCCTGGGCTTGGCGAGGGCGTGTCTGTGTGGAGTTTGCATATTCTCCCCATCTTTGCATGACTTTCCTCCGGGTACTCCGGTTTCCTCCCACAGTCCAAAGACATGCATGTTAGGCTAACTGGCTGTTCCACATTGCCCCTAGATGTGACTGTGTGTTGGCCCTGAATTTGACTTGTGAGCTGTTCATGGGGTGTACCCCATCTTCGCCCAGAGTCGGTTGAGATAGGCTACAGCCTCCCCACAATTGTAGTAAGATTATGTAATACAATGATGATCTCTGGCACACAGAGCATTTTTAGTTTTCAGTGGGAAGTGAAAAAAGGTGCCACCTGAAAGAGCAAGAATGTGAAATGTCACTCTGGCGCCATGTTAACATTCTGAGTGAATCCACTAAAAAAAGCACCTTGTCAACACCGTTGCCTTTTGGTGGTCGTGTGTTTTGCGAGTCAACTCCAGACAGAACAGGCTGACGCCGGCGTTTTTAAAGGGCCTACACATTAGGCATGCACACGCTGTGCAAGACAAGGTGAAAAATTCGGCAAAGACATGGTGTGTTTGACTAAACGGCCCCCAGTCTCTCACTAACTATCCATGTTAGACGGTTGGACCTACGGAGAAGCCTGTCGTTTCTCTCAGCAGGGTATCTTAACTCTTGGATAATTATTTGGCGATTTGGAATCCAGTGTTGAGGAAGAGGAAATCATTAGCGTATGATGGATTTACTTGGCATGAATGGTGCTTTGTTGAAGCGGCATTGAATGACCTCCAACTCAATTCAGAATTCATAAGAGTTGAGAATGCCGATCTTGTGATGGATGAGTCCTGAATATAAAACAATCTCCACGAAATACCTCAAAAGGTTAAATGAACATCTCATAACAATGCAAATACAAAAGCAACAAAAACCCCAACAAAAAAACCAAACAGTTTTTAGTTTAATTCTGCATAAGGAAAAAAAAAAAAAAGCTGGCTTTTAAACAACCTCTCAAAACTTGCTGTCACAGCACTGAATTAATGCCTCCTACAGAATGCTGGAAAGACAGAACAAGAACGGCTTGGATCAAGGACACCTGAGATGCGTACGCATAACTACCGCCTGCATTCTGGCCTGAAGTCGGGGCTTTGGCGATGTTCCAGGTGACTGCGGTACTGGAGACTGTTTGACCCTTCGCTGTCACTCACTCTGGGAAAGAGCAGAGAAGAAAAGAAGAGGGAGGTGGAAGAGCAAAGCAGAGAAAGAGCAGCAAGACAGCAGCTTCTCTTTCACCAGGCATGAGAGACGAGAGTTTAATTGGCCATCGATCCATCAGGCGGACCGTCCTTTGGCTCCCGTTCCCATTTAATGATTGGCCATGACGTCAGCCTAAACACACACACACACACACACACACACACACACACACACACACACCTTTGCAACAACAACTTCAACTCACCCTTCTCAGTGGGAATATATCCTTAGACCACTCACTCACTCATTTGACAAACAACCTAATCCTATTACAGTCGCAGGGAGGCTGGAGCCTATCTCAGCCGACACTGAGCGAAGGCGGGGTACACCCTGAACGGTTTGCAGTCCGTCGCAGGGATTTAATGCAGATACACAACCACTCACACCTAGGGGCAATTTGGAAAAGCCAGTTAGCCTAAAGTGCATGTCTTTGGGCTGTGGGAGGAAACTGGAGTACCCAGAGGAAACCCACACAAGCACGGGGAGAACATGCAAACTCTACACAGAAGCACCCTTGCCAAGCCTGCTTGCTGTGAGGCGGCCATGCTAATCATTAAGCCACCATCTCACGCCCATCCTTAGACCAGAATTCACAAAGTGGCATCGGGGACTTTCATTCAGTATGTTTACATGAAGAAGGTTCTCGGTTCGATTCCCAAGGAAGGGTGTGTATGTGAGGAATTTGCGTGTTCTCCGAGTGCTTGTGATTTCTTTATTTGATTCCACTTTTTTGTTGCAGCGGAAGAAAACCATTATCAAGATATACACCGATCCGTCATAACTTAAAAACGTGAACAACAGTGATTATCCCATTACACTTGCATGTGTCAAAGGGTGAGGTGTATTAGAGGCAGCAAGTGAACAGTCAGTTCAAAATTGTTTTGTTGGGAGCAGGAAAAATGGATAAGGATAAGGATCTGAATGTGATCTGAAGGGCCATATTGTGATGGCTAGGCAACTGGGTTGGGACTAGTGGGATGTTCTTAGTATGCAATGGTAAGTAACTACCAAAAGTGGTACAAAAAAGGACAACCAGTGATCAAGGATCCACAGACACTCAGGGTCACTGACGTGCATAGGGAGTAAAGGCTACACTGTGCGTTCTGATCCCACAGAAGAGCACAAACTGCCCAAAAAGTTAATGCTGGTCATGATAGAAAGACTCAGAGCTCAGTGTATTGTAGACTGCTACGCTCCAAGCTTTGAAGCTTCCGACCAGTCAGAGCACACACTTGTCCCCTGCCCACCACTGGGGCTACCTACAATGGGCACATGAGCATTAAAACTGGCCCACTGGGCAATGAAAGAAGGTGGTCTGATGAGTCACATTTTCTTTTACATCATATGGACCGCTTGGCGCAAGTGCATCGCATTCATGGAGAAGCGAAAGGAACAAGATGGACTATGCAAAGAAGTCAATCCTCAAGAAGCAGTGTGATGTTCTGCTGGGAAACCTTGGGTCCTAGAATTCATCTAGATGTAAACAATGTCAAACCAAGTTATACCCGTTTATGGCGGTGGTGTTCCCTGACAGCAGGATCCTCTCTCAGCAGGATAATACAGCCTGCCATACTGCAAAAAGTGTTCAGGAATGTTTTGAAGAAAAGTGGCCTGCAACTTCCCCACTTGCGGAATGTGCCGAACAAACAAGTCCGAACCATAGAGGCCCCACCTTCAACCGACAGGAATTAAAAGGTGTGCTGCGAACTGCTTGGAGCCAGATACAACAGCATACTCTCTGAGGTCTTGTCGAGACTTTGTCTTGATGGTTAGAGGCATTTTGGCGACATTTAGGCAGGTGGTTTTAATGTTATGGCTGACAGGTGTATTTATTATTGAGATAGATAGTTGAATGGAATGGGTTTAATCCAAATTCCAGCCATTTAAAAACAAATTCACTAAGCACTTCAACTTAACGAGTTTTATTAGTTTAACACTCAGGGAAAAGAAGTCCATGGCTCTCTTCTATAAAGTTATATAATTTATA
>JAQMYF010000001.1:77923704-77940093 GCA_030014195.1 Neosilurus mollespiculum
ACACACACACACACACACACACACACACACACACACACACACATATATATATATATATATATATATGGAGTATGAATGTATCACAATACCTAATACCTAACCTAATACCTAAGATGTGCAGTATTTGATGCTACTTTAGACACGTAATGCATTGAAAGAAAGACTCACAAAACACAAATTTAGGCAATAAAACTATGTTTATAAATAAAAACAATTTGTTTTGGCATAAAACAGTGTACAGCGAGTATTAAAATTGAACCATTTGACACTAAACAGCATCAGTTTCTAATCATTAAAAACCTGTGATAAATGTATTTTGAGGGAAAAACATATGAGTTTACAGAAGTACACAGAATCCACAGACTGTAAAAACGTTAATGTTATTGATAAAACAACACAGATTTATGTGATGCATTGCTGCTGGAAGAGTAGGAAAGAGGAGGAGATAGAAGGAGGTTTGCCCCACAGCCTGCGGTTCAGTCAGTTCACAAACTCTTCTCTGGGAAATTAAACCCAGATGCAAATTCTTTTAATATGTAAAACAAAACAAAGTGCACAAAGTTGTCTGTGTTTTTAAATCTGAGAGAGTTAATCCTTTTCATGTTGTTTAGATGTGCGTTAATATGCACAATAAAAGTGGTTCCTTGGTGTTTAATTTTTTTTTTATGTTAAAATCTTTCTTACAGCACATTCAACAAACCTGTATATTTTAATAAACATGTTATAAAAAGTTTTTAATTACTTTAATTTAGTTTTAACTTTATTACTAATTTATGTTATCGTAATAAAGTGATTGTAGACACATGATTTGTCTGGATTCAAAAATTATTTCTCTGGCAACCAAATAAAGAAAGCTAAAACAAGACCAATTTATAAAAAAAAACAACCCATGAATTGTTTTAAACCAGTACATAAAGGTACCGTGTGTAAGATTTTGTGGTATCTAGTGGCATCTAGTGGTGAGATTCCAGATTGCACCCAACCGAAATGTTATTCCCAAAGCCTGTACAGTTCTGGGCTACTTGAGAAACTTGGCAGGGCATGATGGCGGCCTCCATGAGAGGGGACCCACTCCCCATGTAGATATAAACAACCTAGTCTGAGGTACGGAAATTATCATCATCACTCATTTGCCGGACTGCTTAATCCTATTGCCAGGGTTGCAAGGAGGCTGGAGCCTATCTCAGCCGACTCGGGACGAAGGCGGGGTACACCAGTCCATCACAGGACCAACACACACACACACACACACACACACACACACACACACACACACACACACAACCACGCACACTCAAATCCACAGCTGGGGCAATTTGGAACAGCCAATTAGCCTAATGTCCTCGGAAGAAACCAGAGTACCTGGAGAAAACCAACACAAGCATGGTGAGGACAAGCAAACTCCACTCAGAAACGGCCTTGCCGAACCCGGGACCTCTTGCTGTGAGGCAGAAGTTCTAACGACTACGCCACCGTCCCTCCGCCTCCTGCATTTCTGAACGAATAATTGCTACTGGCTTTATTTTAAAGCAAGTTAATCCATGCAGTCTTTTAATCGATAAAGAACTAAACTAGATATCCTTCATTGAGTGGCGACAGGTCTTCAGCCTGGCTAACCACAAAGACACGCCTGCTCACAGCCTGACGATGAGGGTGTCTGAGAGACGGTGGAGCTTTGTACCAGGTTCATATTTAACACAAGCAGACATGACTTTCCTACATGTAGGTCATCCAGTTCTGTTTATTTCTAATACACTGAACGACATCCTTCAATCTAATTTTAAGAATAAATAAGGGGCTCCTTGGATGGAACGAACACCCCTGAGACCCCCACGGTAATTAAAACACTGTTTTTACCCCCCCCTCTCTTTCCCACTCTTCATATGATTACTGACAGAAAAACATACAAGCCGACGAATCAAATATAAAAAAAAAAAATCGTCTATAGTTTCTCATGAAAACATCTTTTTTTTGATTTGAAATTATTTCACTTCATCTTTTAAAAGCAAAAAGCCACAGAGAGAGAGAGAGAGGTGCTACTTCCATGTACTCTCTCCCCGGTCTCTGTTTTGTAGTCCTTGATTAAAAACGGCTCTTGATGACGATAAGAAACTGCGCAAGGAAAAAAAAAAGGGCAGACAGAAATGCGGGACATAAAAAAGGGACACCACACAAAAAGTATTCACTCCACTCCGAGCCCATCCCTCTGTCCCACAAAGCCTCCGCGGGACACAGGGATACGAGCTCCATCCATCTCAGTCTTCTTCACTGAAGAAAGTACAAGCCACACGACACAGAAGGGACAACGCAATGGAACACTCATCACTCCTCCCCTTCATCACTTCATCACAAGGGCACATTTTCCAGAAATCTCTATCCGCATGACAATCAGTCACCTGAAGTGCGTCACATGACATCCACGAAGAACTCGCTGGGGTTGCCCATGGCCATGCGGAAGGACTGGCGAGACGCTGTGAGTTCGGGGGGGACTGACGCCAGGTCTCGGCCGGGTGGGGAACCCGGTGCAGCGGCTGCAGGAGGTCCGTACGATGAGTTTTGACCTTGTGAGAGGGCACTGTGTGTACTGTGGATACTATGCTCACTAGGCGGCGCTGCTGAGCGCTCGCTAGGTGCTTTCTCTCTTTTCTCAGTCTCGCTACCACTGCCGCACGATTTGGTCTCCAACACGCCGGCCTTATTACCGCTGCGGTTCGAACCGCTGCTGCGACTTCCTGTGAATGAGAATAAAAGGAGAAATGTGGAACACAGGACAAGTTTCACTTAATATGAGTAACGTCTAAGGACACAGTAAGTGCAAATACTTGTCAATCGTTCGCTAATGGTGCGTATATGTGAGCTTATATATGCAGAACAGCTTATGGGTGACTTTATGGGACACTGTGTAACCTCTTCTCACTTCAGTGGTGAGTGCTGGAGACTAGCAGACTTCTTGAAAATCATCTGATGTACCTGATTAAAACGATGAAATATTTGTCAATTGGAGGTTCAGTCTCACCCTCACTATGTGGGCTGCCAGCGCTGCCTCCTCCTCCTCCTCCTCCTCCTCCTCCTGTGTAGCTGAAGGCTTGGTCTTGCACTGGGTGGGGACTGTAGGGCTGAGGGACGGGGTACTGATAGGGGAAAGCAAAGGGCCATGGAGCAGCTCCTGGGTGGGGTAGGGGGGCAAGGGTGTCCTGGTCAGATGCGCTAGACCCATCATGATCGTTCAAGGACAGATTAGCCATATCTGAAAGAGAGAGAGAGAGAGAGAGAGAGAGAGAATAAATGTAAAATGAAGGTGAAAACAGAAGATATAAAAAGCAAAATGGAGATGAAACCCACTGCCACAGAGGTCTCCAAAGATGTAGTAGCACTGCTCAGAGAAGGTGATTTTGTTTACAGTGTGGCGAATGTAGCCAGCCTTCAGCAAGTTGCTTGCGTACTTTCGTGCTTCACGTCGGTCTACGAAACCTTCCACGTGATGATAGAGCCAATCCACCACATCTGAACCTGGGGAAGACAAATACTCTGTCAAGCTTCTGATTTCGGTGTTTGCTCCATGAACAGTTATTTACCTGCAAGTCTGTCTGCTTACCTGAGTTACACTGTATGTTTTTTATTTTGTGCGAGTCTGAGCAGTAGTGTATGAGCCTTTATTTTATATATTCCTCCATTCATTGATTCATTTTCTAAGCCGCTTATTTATTTTCCTAATCAGGGTCTCGGGGAGGCTGGCGCCCATCTCAACTGACTCTGGGCGAGGGTGGAGTACACCCTGAATAGCTCGCCAGGCCATCGCATGGCTAACACCCAAACAACCATTTACACTCACACTCACACTCACACCCAGGAGTGATTTGGAACAGCCAATTAGCCTAATGTGCATGTTTTTGGACTTTGGGAGGAAACCGGAGTACCCGAAGGAAACCCACGCAAGCAAGGGGAGAACATGCAAACTCAACACAGAAACATCCGCGCCTGGGAATTGAACCCAAGACCTTCTTGCTGTAAGGTAGACATTCTAACCATGACACCACTGTGCCACCTTGATATATTTTATCCTTTATAAAGTTATCAGCCTTTGGACGTAAAGTAAACTAATTTTATTCCTTGAGCAGAGAATTTAGGGTGGTGCATCTTATACACCAAAGTAACTTATAGTACAGAAAATAAGGTAACAGGTGAGCTTCCAGGGGAATCTAGGATGATGGTAATGTATAAGAAATGTCTAGACCCAAGCTTTAGGAATTTCTTTGCTTACTCTGGGCAGCTGACAACAGTGTGAGTTTTTAGCATGAGATTGTGCTGTTACCTATAAAGGCGTTTGGAATGGTGATTTTCAGCCACATCCTGTCTCGCACCTCAAGCCCTGATTCTGGAGACGCCATTGCTTTAGCGACAGTTGCCATGTCGCTGTGGATGGACAAGTGGAAGTCCTCAAAGCCTGTAAATATTAAATTGTACAAAATGTTATGAGAGCAGCAGGCATGTGTGTGAGTACACAGTCCCTCCATTTTCACAGTCTCAATGCTGTAGAAACAAACTATAATCCTAAATATACCCACAAGAGTCTTTGTAAAAATCAGGGGTGGGGGTGGGATTTTATGACGGACGACGACTCCGTATTAAATTGCTGTAGTTACATCTTGACTGCTCCCTTTCAAATCCATTGTGGTGGTAGGGTGAGGTCTGTTGGGCTTTTTACACCCGAGCCGGACCTTATCCTGTTTTCTGTAGCGTAAAGAGACTAGGAGTTCCAGTATTTTTTACTGGTACCCATTTATACTGCTGGGTTTAGAGGCACACTTGTAGTTAAGACAATACCCAGGGGGCTTAGCACGGTTGGGAACAGGGATTTGAACCCACGACCTCTCGATCATGACCCAGTACCCTAACCACTACACCACCGGCCCCACCACATTGTGGTGGTGCAACAAAGACACAGGAAAAAAAATTAATAAATAAAAAAAATTTGTGCCACTGTCCCAATACTTATGGATCTGATTGTATACAAGTCTTGACTTTAGCATAACAGGAACACTTTTTTATAGATTTCTCTGCAAAAATTAGATGGGAATTGGATTTATTGGTGAAGTGTAAGGGGTACTGAGTTCAGAGGGGGAAATTAACATACTGTACATACATTCATTCATGAATGTTTCCAATTATTTATATGTTAGATACTTATTCAGTGACTAAATAATTATTTGATAAAAATTAATAAACATTATTATTTACACACATGAAACTTAGGGGCAGTGGTGGCCTGGTGGTGGGGTGCTGGATTACTGATCCCAAGGTCGGGGGTTCAACGGGTTCTCACTGCTGACCCCCCAGGGCAGCTAAATGGGTTATCAAATGCCGGCCATGTCTCTCACTGTCTATGGTGAGAGGCACGTTAAAGAACCACTGCTGATTTTCGTCAAGAGTAGGCTGCATAGCCGTCAGCGCGTGTCTGCCCTCGCCCAGAGTCGGCTGAGATGGGCGTCAGCCTCCCCGCGACCCTAATTAGGATTAAGCGGTTCAGAAAATGAACGATGATGAACACATGAAACTTCCTTCAGTACAGGGCTTGTTTTTTGGATGGAAGTAGAGGTCTTTGTATAAGATTCTTCTCTGAGCTCTCCGTATATCCCTACAGCTAAAGCTAGCTTCCGCGCAGAACGTCTCTGAGACCGCACAACACCTGCACATCGCCTCGACGCTTTAATATTCTCAAGCGTACGAGCGCTCCTTGGTCGACCAGATGATATTCTTTTCAAAGATGATCCTTTTGCTCTGAAGTTCTTGACCCACAACATGATGGTTTTTCCGATCTGGAACGCGCTCGTAAAGCCCTCTGTGTGGCAAACATGGTGTGGTTGTTTTGAGAGCGAATGCATGGTGTACTCCCAACAACGCCATGTCGGTGACTGAGGACAGTTGGAGTGGGGCTACCAACAGACATTAGCACTGATTCTCCTGCCTCACTAAGCGTCATGAGGGCAAATGATTTGATTATCTTTAACTTTTTTTTTTTATTTACCTTTGAAAAGTGGGAGGATTTTCAGGTCACCTCGTATTATTATTATTATTTTTATTATTATTATTATTATCGAATCATTTATGTAGGTGCTTGATATCAGCCCAGCGGAATCAGAGATGATGTATTACAGAGTGAAAGGGGACGAATACTAACGTTCAGTCTCTGGAATCGAGCTGGTGATGGAGGAGCTGGTGGAGGTGATGGTGCTCATGGAGGGACTGAGGCCGTAAACCGGGTACGCCCCCGTCATCGCAGCGGTGTGAGACACCCAGGCAGCAGGATCGATCGGGCGGATAGGCTCACCTGAACATGAACACAGACAGAGTAAAGGAATAAAAAGAGAAGGACTCACCTCAACAGAAACATTTAGAAAAAATTCAGGACGTAGAGTTCAGAGTGAGTTCCACTCACTGCGAGGTAAGGTAAAGCAGCTGCGGGGATTTGGGTCCCAACACTTCGCCACAGTCAGCGTGATTGGGCTATTAAAATAAAACAACAACCCACAAACAACACAACCTTGACTTCAATCAGCACACACTAACAACCGAGACACACTAACAACGCTGCTGTTCTACAGTGCTGATGTTTCACTCACCCTGGTTTGTGCACGATTTCTCTCAACACCCTCACTGCATCGTCATTGCTCATGTTCTCGAAGTTAATATCGTTCACCTAAAACAAAGCAAAAGACAAGAAACGACTGCTTGTGCACACTCGTTTGTTTTCCAGTCTGACAAATGTCCAGTCGGATGGCATGGTGCTGCTGAGCACGTCTGCCTCACAGCAAGAAATGGTGGGTCAGTGGGTAAGGCTCTGAATTAGTGATCGGAATCTACCAACTGTTGGGCCCCCGAGCAAGGCCCTTAACTCACAGTTGTGTAAGTGAGATAAAATGTACGGCGCTCTAGATAAGAATGTCTGCCATATGTCATAAATGTAAACGAACCACTCAAGAAGATGATCACTATGGTAAATGCTGACAAAACAGACACTGAGTGCACATAGATCGCAGGTGTAGCTAATAAAATATCCAGTGCGCATATATAAATACGTCTTTATATACAGACTGCATATAAATGACACTGTAATACTGAAAGAGAGCTTTCAAAGAATACGATTATCGTACATTCTTTGCATCAACCGTTACCGAATTGCAATTCATTATCCATCCACTAGGTGGCAGCAACCTATTTCAAATAAACAGCTGATCATTTATGACTCAAGCTAGCTTGATGCTGACAAGAAAAGGAAAGTAAATAAAAAAATGTAAAAAAAAAGACAAACGCCTAAAATAATTATTCTGTTATGCAGATTTCATGGTTGCCCATTTCTAATCAATTAATCAATTATTTGGCCCTCAGTGACCTAGAAATTTAGTGGTGTGCCCCTCAGTGAAAAAGACTATGACACCCCTGCTGTAAGAGCACACTGCACACACAGACCTGGAGTAGCATATCGCCTGGCTCGATGCGTCCGTCGGCTGCTACTGCTCCGCCCTTCATGATGGAACCGATGTAGATGCCACCGTCGCCTCTCTCGTTACTCTGACCCACGATGCTGATGCCCAGGAAGTTATATTTCTCTATGGGAGGAATTGAGGGAAGAAGGAAAAAAAATGGACACAGATTATTAAGGACACAAGGAGGCTGGAGCTTACCACAGCCAAGTCTGAGAGAAGACGAGGTACACACTAAACAGCTCGCCAGTTCATCAGAAGGCCCACACACACACGAACCATTTATATTCACACTCACACCTAGTGGCTATCTGGAACAGCCAATGAGCCTTATGTGCATGTCTTTGGACTGTGGGAGGAAACCGGAATAATTCCCCGGAGAAAACCCACACAAGCACATACAATGTCCATAGAGAAATACCCTCGCCGAGTCTGGGAATCGTACCCAGGACCTTGAGGTAGGGAAGTTCGCTAAGGGAAGCTCTCGTCAATACGTCGCTCTGATAAGTGCGTGCTGTGGTCGACTAACGAATGCTTTGATGTGTTCATCGCTGGGGAAGGTTAAAGCTACGGAGTTCCTTTAATGAAAAAATATATTATTGCATATTTATTTATTTTTAAATTATTTATATTTATCAAAAACAAATCCCTACACTAGTCCACTAGAACAGATACTAAGAATACCACCAAGAACATTTAGCGACCGACAGTTGTTTTATGTGGTGCTGCACAGTCCAAAAACATGCACATTAGCTAATTGGCTTTTCCAAACTGCTTAGAATGTGAATGGTTTTGTGTGTGTTACTCTTCGATGGTCTGGCAGGCTATTCAGGGTGTTCCCCGCCTTCGCACAGAGTTGGCTAAAATAGGCTCCAGCCTTCTTTTGTACGTTTTCTTGAGTTTGGCTTACATTCCTCAAACATTTACACATGACGTAACAAATCGAAAAGAGTAGGCTGCATAGCCATCAGCGTGTTTCTGCCCTGCGATGGCCTGGCGAGCTGTCCAGGGTGTACTCTGCCCTCGCCCAGAGTCGGCTGAGATGCGACCTGAGATCCTGCGACCCTAATTAGGATTAAGCGGTTCAGAAAATTAGTGAATGAATGACATAACAAACTGATTGATAAATAGGGCCCAGTGTTTGGATGTACTCATAACGTACCTTTACATCACTCCCAAATTACAGTATTTAGAATTTTCAAAAAACATCCGCAGGAACATCTGCTGACTTTGTAGTGTGGTGTGTAATATCTGGAATTCAGGCCTGAGTAACAGCCGAACAAAAACTGCAGCAGATACAGATGTGCGTGATACTCACCCATGTTTAATGTGACCGTGATGATGTTCAGAGACATGGTTGAGTCGGTTATACTGCTGAAGGACGACGACTGCGAGACATGGACAGGAAGACATGAGGACACATTTAAAGAGACCTGTCCGACATTGATAACTCTTTCGTGTACGTGTACGCGTGTGTGTGTGTGTGTGTGTGTGTGTGTGTCAGCTGTCTCACCCTCTCCATCCGTGGTGGTTTGGTTTTCCGTCGGCGACGGCGATGTCTTCTCATAAGCCGTGATGATGTGCTTTGTTCCGTAGAGCTGCTGAAGCTGCGTAGATATCACACCCATCATGTCACACACTTCCACGTATCCATATTATCCAGCTGCTGTACTACTCTTACTTCTGACTGGTCCTTAAAGTCATGTGACCCAGTCCTCAATTCAGTATTTAACGTATGCTAACAAAAGCCAAGCCGCTCTTTCTTGCTGAGTGGACGTGTGTATATTGTATATGTGTTCACGGATCAGTGGATCCATACAGTAGGAATGTGGCCGGATTAAAGCCTCACACAACGATGATCCATGATCCATGAAATCCATTACTGTGTGCTTCTGAGGTTAGCGTTAGTCCTCAGCCATACAACATGCTCTAAAATAATAAATAATTATTGACTTCACGTAGTGCCAGAATTATGCTGCATTTTTCTTCCCATCAAATGTGGAAACCTGGAACTGGGATTTACATCATCCTTTTTTATAAGTTAATGTAACTGAATATTAACACAGCGGCCACGATGTCCATGATCTCCATGAGTCGTGAAGAGCGTGGGGGGTCGTGGCATCGATGATCTTGAGGGAACTTGGTGGAATCGTGGTGATCCTGAGGGAGCTTGGTGGAATCGTGACGATCTTGATGGAACTTGGAGGAATCGTGATGATCTTTAGGGAACTTGGTGAAATTGTGTAGATCTTGAGGGAACTTGGTGGATGGAATCGTGTTGATCTTGAGGGAACTTGGTTCAAGTTTTTGATTGTCAAAAATTTGACACAATTACGACAATTTATTACAATCTGACCCCAATCATGATAGAACGTGGAAATCGTAGTAGAGCTTAACAGACCTTAACGGAGCGTAACAGGCCATGATGGACCATCGTAGGGGATCTTGATGAACTTGGAAACACAATTGCTTCAAGTTTTATCTCCTGGATGCCCCCTGCCTCCTTTTTATACCCCAATCATGCTAAAAGTGTGCCCATAAATCGTGGCGCTTCGTGCTTTTCTTGAATCGTGGAGATGGTGGACATTGTGGCCCCGGTGTAAACACAGGATAACACATACACACACACACACACACTGAATGTGACACATATGTGTCATGAATGTGTGACTGAATTTGGCAGACGCCCTTATCCAGAGTCACTAACATTTTTATCTTATCTATACAACAGAGCAGTGGAGGGTTAAGGGACTCTTCACAGTGACAGCTTGGTGGTTCTCAGACTTGAACCACTGACTTTCTGGTCAGTAAACCAGAGCCTTCTCCATGAAGTCACTACTGCCCCTTTTTACTTATTTATTTCCTTTTAAAAATGTACTGCGTTTGTATTAGTGCTTAATTTTGTTTTCTGTCATCTTGATTTTTTTTTCTCCTTGAAGACTTAACGTTTGAACCACTTTATATTATGTTCATTTATTTCAAATATATTCAGTGCAATGTTTTGGCACTACTGTACACAGCATTGGTCATATATATACACACACATAATGAAAAATTAAATAATTTATTCATCCATTCCTTCTTGAAGCTGCTCAATCATAACTAGGATCGTGAGGAGGCTGGTGCCCATCTCAGCCCACTCTGGGTGAGGGCAGGGTACACCCTGAAGAGCTCGCCAAGCCATCGCTGGGCCAACACACATACAACCACTCACACTCACACCTAGGGGCAATTTGGAGCAGCCAATCAGCCTACTGTGCATATTTTTGGACTGTGGGAGGAAACCAGATTACCTGGAGGAAACTCACACAAGCCCGGGGAGCTCATGCAAACTACACACAGAAACGGCCGAGACTGGGAATCAAACCTGCGACCTTCTTTTTGTGAGGCGAACGTGCTAACCACTAACCATTGCACACTAGTGGTGTGTGTGTTGCCCTGTGATGGTCTGGCAGGCTGTTCAGAGTGTACCGTGCCTTTGCCCAGTGTCGGCTGAGATAGGCTCCAGCCTCCCTGTGACCCTAATAGAAGGATTAGACGGTTCAGTAAATAAGTGAGTGAAGGATGAGCAGATGTAAAATCTCTCACCGGCTGGTTGAGTCGTCCTCCTCCGAGTCGAAGAAGCTGGTGGTGTCCAGTTCACTGCTCATGAGCGTGGAGGAGGTTTCATAACCTGCAATTTCAGGCCTGCGCTCGGGCCGAGAGTGACCATTCAGCCTGCCTCCTGCAGTACAAACACACACACATACACACTACGGATGCACATCTCTATCAGGCCAACAATACACATCTCAATGCCAGCAATGCAATGCATGGATATAGAAACGAAGCAACTACAGGCAGTATGATAGCTCGGTGCTTAGTACTGTCAACTTCACAGCGCGAAGCTTCGGGGTTCGAATCTCTGCCAAGGGCCTTACTGTGCGGAAGTTTGCATGTTCTGTGCTTGTGTAGGTTTCCTCTGGGTGCTCTGGTTTTCTTCCACAGTACAAAGACATGCGCGTTTAGCCAACTAGCTACTAAAAATTGTTTATAAGGGTGAATGTGAGTGTGAATGGTTATTTGGGTCTGTGTTCGGTCTGTAATAGACTGGTGACAATTCAGGGTGTACTCTGCCTCTTATGTGAATTCAGTTGGGACTGGCTCTTGCTTCTTTTCATCTTAAGGTCGCAGGAAGGCTGAAGCCTATCTAAGCTGACAATGGGCGAAGATGGGGTACATCCTGAACAGCAAGGCAACACACACCGCCATTCACACTCACACCCAGGGGCAATTTGGAGCAGCCACTTAACCTAAAGTGCATGTCTTTGGACTGTGGGAGGAAACGGACTCCAATTGCTTTACTGAATCTCTTTATCCTACTTGAGTCGTGGCAGGAGCCTGTCTCATCCGGCTCTGGGTGGAGACAGGGTACATCCTAAACAGCTTTTTAAACAGGGCCGACATGCTCACAAACACACTAAGGGGCAATTGGGAACAGCCAGTTAGCCTAATGTGCATGTCTTTGGACTGTGGGAGGAAACTGGAGTACCCGGAGGAAACCCACGTATGCACAGGGAGAACATGCAAACTCCACACAGAAACGCCCTCGCTGAGCCGGGGACTCGAACCCAGGACCGTCTTGCTGTGAGTTGGACATGCTAACCATTACATCACCAATAGAAAAGTAACACACACACACACACACACACACACACACACAGCTATCACATGGATAGACTTGTTCCCAAATTGAACTGCTCAGACAAAAAACAAACAAGCATACAAAAAACCCACCATGGTCATGGCTGTCTTTCCTGCGTGGTCTCTCTCTTTCTCGATCCCTGTCTCGCTCTCGGTCTCTCCGCACTGAAGTGCCGACGTCGGCCTCCGTGTCGTTGTCCAGGTTGTCCTGACTGCCTGCTGCATTGGCGCTGAGAGAGATGGAGACATAGACAAAAGAAAAAGTGGCTGTTAAAGTTAAGGAACAGCAAGGGAGAGCCAGCATCACTATTAATTTCACCCACACACACACACACACACACACACACACACACACACAAACAGGTATAACTTCAGACATTTCAGAAAAGTGCTGCTGTGTAAATGTCAACTGCTGTTTTTTTAATGTCAGACAAGTCAGAATAGCAGGAGCAAAATAACATGGTGTGTGTGTGTGTGTGTGTGTGTGTGTGTGTGTGTGCATTCACATGTCTATGTTGTCCCCAGCAGAGGGCACTCAGGAAACACTGTGTTTTTCTAAACTGTTCCCAGCTGCATTTCCACTGATTTAATTATTACACTGGGCACACAGGGGGTCCGGCAGCTACAGAGACAGAGCCGGAAACACACACACACACACAGGAAACTCCAGCAGGACAAACAACAATACACATACGAATGTTAGACAAAGATAAAGGGAGTGGTCAGTAAAGCAGCAGACCTGGGTGGGGGGTAAAAGGATAAACTTTTGGGAAAGCAGAACAAACGAAGAAGCCCTTTAAAGAACCACCAGGGGTTCGTCCTTCATTATAAGATTTTTGGTACTCAGATACATCACAGTGTATGCTCACTATGGTTTTACTGTCCCAACCCATAGTGTGTGGATGTTCTAGCTAAATTTACATCTATTTCTAAAAATAACAAACATAAAACATGAACCACGATTATTATTAAACAGCTTAGATTTTTCTTTGCTGTAATTACATTGGTTAAACAGCAGAGGGCGCAAGAAAGTACGAGATGTCACTGTGACATTTATGGGAATTTGCAGACATCCTTATCCAGAGTGACTAACACTTGTCATTTTTATACAATGGAGCAATCGAGGGTTAAGGGCCTTGCTCAAGGGCCCAACGGGGGCAGCTTGTTGGGAGGGACTTGAACCACCAACCTTTAGATCTTTTACCCAGAACCACCACTGGCCCGAAAGTTAAAACTATGGACTTACCTATGGTTTGACCGTGAAGTGGTTGAGTGGCAGTGTTAAAACTAAATAAATAAATAAACAAACTAAATTCTCACACTTTTTTTCAGTATACATGATTTAGATCCATTTAAATCGATATTCACTTTGACATTGAGATGCAGAAGAGTGCATCTTTATTGGAACTCACTCATTTGCAGAATCGCTTAATCGCTCCGAGTGGATGGACGAAATTGAAGCAGCAGAGGGGCACGAAATAATGTCCGATGAACAGACAGTGGCATCAGTGACGGGAGAGCGAAGTGAAAGTAAAAGTGAGGAAAGTGACGACGAGCTGGAACCCACATTTAAAATGAATGTGATAGAACAATGTGCTGATTCGCTCCTTAAGTTTGTGGAAACACAATATTGTGTATTGAGTGTCGGATAAGTGTGTAAAAGTCTGGGACTGCTGCTACTGCCCGACTTTTGAGGTTCCTGGACAGCCTATCCCCCTAATAATCCAGGAAATCAAGGGTGAAGTGTACTATGTACATATGATTTAGAATATTTATTTTCTCTCTGAGTCCCCTAATCCACAAATAAATCTTTTTTTTAACTAGCATTAGCCACACAACGTAAACACTGAGCGCTCCCATATTGTGACTTAACTTGAAACAGAGGCTGCCCCTTTCCACGATGGGGTGTGGTTACAATGCCTTTCAGTGGACGTGCCCCCAGAGTCTCCGAGCAAAAAGCACTGCTCGTTTTTACTTCATGATTCTGAATCCTAATTTTATAAACTCTGAAAACATTCCTCATTACTGGCTTACATGGACTTGAAGAAGATTTGTCATGCGTTCCGGAGGGGCACATGGACAAGGGGCGTGACCAATCTGTGGTCATCGTTTCCCAGCCAATCATGGGAGTCTCAGGGCTCACCCTTTCCCTCTGAGTGTGTTAGACTTCCTCTGAATGCGAATGTTCAGCAGTTTTAAAGATGCAGGTGGAAGCAACATGTATCAGTGAGGGGCTGGTGGCGGGGTCGTGTGATAGGGAGGCAATACTTGACAGATTGGAGTTGGCTACTACTAAATTTACAGATAAAACTTGGGGTGTTGGGGGGGGGGGGGTTAATATATTTTTAATAAAAGGAATATTTTAGTTCAGAGGCCATTATATTTTACTCAACCCTTTACACATGCTTGTTAATATATTTTTTAATATAATTTTTTATGACATTTTCTTTCTCCCCAACTTAGTTCTAGCCAATTTCCTTCAAGGACACGTTCCTATCACATGATCAGCACCCAGTAGGAAGGACAAAGGCGTGTTTTAAGCACCCAGGAAGTAAGAATATACCATCACTCTCTCAGCCAATAAGCTCTCATCGACTCCTGGTCATGGACACTACTGGGTCATGGATGGCTGTGTGCATCAACCCGGGCCCAAACTTGTGTACTCGAGTGATAGTTTACTTTAATATTACATTACTGTTGGTCATTAAGAAATTGACACAAACGTATTTTTGAAAATAGAATAAAAGGAATATTTAAGTTGGCAAAGAATATGAAAATAAATGGAGGAGGCTGGGTAATAATTTTCTTTTCTTTGATTCATGAGAGTCTAATCATAAACCCAATACAGTTCATTCTTACATCATAACTTGTGCGCATGTAATAACTTTAAGTGATACAGAGCTTATTTTAACATTAATGACCATAAAAAGCACAAAACTGGGTGATTATATCCTGATGATTACTATTGGGGGCTGAACCAATGGTTAGACGGCATTTTTTCCCAGAAATGATGTGAACTCTTTGGGCGAGGTGGTCCAGCGCATGTATACAAGCAGATCTATTCAGCAAGCGACATTTTATGCAATAAAAAAACGGTTTCAAAAAGCAACTATGGCTGCAATTTGGATGAAATGGGTGTAAATGGTGACCTATTTGAACCAGAGAGGGAGGAGTCTTGTGGAGACAGTGAGACGTCACATTCTATTGACTCTGAGGATGAGGATGCTGCCAGAGATGAGTGTGACGGTAAATCCAAAATGGCTTATGGAGCTAACGTTTTTCCTTTTGCAAAGAGCAAAGACTGATGTTCAGTGATCACTGGTTCCTTCCGGCAACATCAGTGATTTATTATTAACAAATTACAAATTATTATTAACTTCTTTTGTCTGATTAGTTCATGTGTTACAGAAACAAAAAACTTTCTACATTCACTCACACACACACACACTCACACACACACACACACACACACACACACACACACACACACACACACACACCCTGAGAAAACTGAAGCATTTAGAGTAGAATATTGATCAATGCTGACGTGTGTGTGCGCGTGCACGTGTTGGTGAGTTACTTTTTATTCAGCGTGACATACACACTTAAACACAACGTATTCAGTCATCAGATCATTTCCAAGACATCGACTTCCCAGAATTCTGTTGGACAGGGGGAGGAGACAAGACTCATTACTTTGATTTGAGGATCTAAGACTACTGGCTGGAAAGATAACAAGGGTGTGTGTGGGTGTGTGTGTGTGTGCGCGCATGTGTTAGCGCCAACTTATGTGCTTGTTTCCTGCTTCACCTTAGTTATCTGACAATGTGTGTTTAATGATACTATGGGCTTTCTTATTGTGCAACACACACACACACACACACACACACATATATTACTCACTGGAAGGAGGGTGGTCTGGAGTCCCCGATGCCCCCTGTCCTTTCTAATGGAGGAGGAAGATCTGCTCGAGTGTCTGCACACACCGAACCTCCATCTGAACCATGAGAGCCATCGGCCGACACCAACTGCAGAGAGAGAGAGAGAAAGAGAGAGAGAGAGAGACAGAGAGAGAGAGAGAGAGAGACAGAGAGAGAGAGTGAGAGAGAGAGAGAGAGAGTGAGAGAGAGAGAGAGAGAGTGAGAGACAGAGAGAGAGAGAGAGAGAGAGAGAGAGAGAGAGAGACAGAGAGAGAGAGAGAGAGAGAGAGAGAGACAGAGAGAGA
>JAQMYF010000001.1:77943411-77961151 GCA_030014195.1 Neosilurus mollespiculum
GGGGCCGACCCAGAACACGCTGGAGGGACTACGTCTCTCGGCTGGTCTGGGAACGCCTTGGTATCCCCCCGGAAGAGGTGGAGGAAGTGGCTGAGGAAAGGGACGGCTGGGAGTCACTGCTTAGGCTGCTGCCCCCGTGACCCAATCCCGGAATCAGCGGAAGAAGATGAAGATGAAGAGATGTATTGTCTTGTCCCGGCCAGGGTTATGGAAACACAGGTGTGCACCATGGATCTTACCTGGGGTAATTCGGAGTTACCCATCCCCCACTCAACATGTTAAGAGGATGTGGGAGGAAACCAGAGAATGCTGAATCCTTAATAAATATTCTAATACCGACACTCCCACAAGCAGAAACCCAGCCAAAGTGTACAGGGACCGGAGGGAGCTCCTTCTCCCACCTGCCAAAAAAACAGTGATAAAAGCAGAGACGTGGTGCAATGCCAAGACCCACCCACCCTTAATAAAAGCTTCTTCAACCCCAGCACTTCATGGGAAAGTACCTGGTGTGAATGTGAAGCGGGAGCACCGAGAGGACGCGTGCACTTCTCTGACTCTAGCATGATGGGGAATGTGGATCTGAAGTCAGCAGGAGTTTAAACCATGTTAAAGAGCACACCTTGTGTTTCTCTGCAGTGTTTGGATTAGGGAGCGCGGGCGATCTGGCAACGTGGGTGTGTGCCTGAATGGATGCATTCTTCCTGTGTGTGTCTTGGCAAAAAAATAAATAAATACAAAATATGCATGTGTGTATTGGGAAACGAGAGAATGAGAAAGCACTGGGTGTAGAAATTGCAAAGGCTAACGGAATTAATGGGCTAAATCAGCGTGAGTGTACTTTATTGCAGTGAACAAAGAGAAACGAGGATTTCGGACTTGATTCTGACCAGCAACGACCATAAATATCTGAACTACAAGACGTTTCTTTATAGCCTCTATTGTAACACAGTGGCTGTGCTACTCTGGGAGTTCAGGGAAGGTCATACTGTATAGGGACGGTATGCGATTGTTATTTATTATTTTTTAAAAATTTGTGAGTCACGCACGTCATCCATATCTATCAGTGATAGCCACAGACTTCAGAAAAACAAAATAAAGCATGCCGTGTTGTCATGGTAACACGTGAAGTGTACCCAGGTGGTCAGCTACAGTAGATATCAAATCATTCTACGTAGATGAAAGGATTGGGATTTGAGCTGCAAAGAAGCTGCGACTGTCCACTTTGGAGTGACTTTCGGCATACGGGGAGAGACCTCGACGGTCAGAATATGATACTACCTCATCTCTCATCATGTATGGACCTAGCAGGTTATGGCACTGAGCCCTTCAGTTCTTTTTGGCGATACAATACATTCTGTTCATGGATATCTATCTATCCACCTGTCTCACACAAGCACAGATACACTGTTTCCTGTTATTTTACAAGGACGGCATGGTGGCGCAGAGGCTCGCACGTCCGCCTCACGGCAAGTTCAAGTCCTGGGCTTGGCGTGTGTTTCTCTCAGGAGTTTGCATGTTCTCCCCATGCCTGTGTGGGTTTCCTCTGGGTACTCTGGTTTCCTCCCACAGTCCAAAGACGTGTACAATAGCCTAACTGGCAGTTTAAAAGTGCCTCTAGGGGTGAGTGTGAGAGTGAAGGGGTGTGTGTGTTGCCCTGGGATGGACTGAGCTGTTCAGGGAGTCGGCTGAGGTAGGCTCCTGCCTCCGGACAATCCTAGTAAGATTAAGCGGTTGGCAAATGGATAGATTATGGATTACTTATATACTCATGTAGTATAAAGTATCTAATTTTCCAAAACTTTTGACCTTTATTAGGGTAACAGGAAGGCAACAACACCCTCAATGGCAGGGTACTCCTTGAACAGCTCACTGAACCATTGCAGGGCCAACACACCCCCAAACATTGTCACACATTCACGCCAAGGGGCAATTGAGAACATCCAGTTAGCCTAATGTGCATGTCTTTGGACTGTGGAAGGAAACTGGAGCAACCTGGAGGAAAAATAGACCTGGAGGCAGGGGCTTGAACCCAGGACCTTCTTGCTGTGAGGCAAGAAAGTAAACCACCACACCGCTGTACCGCCCCTGTGTAACATACAGTATATTACAATATTTACTCACTCGGACCTTTCAGCGATAGCAACCTTGCCTTTAGCAACTATCTGTTATATATGGAATAGATGGAACCCCAACCGCCCACACAAACCGTCCACCCAAACACACACACAGCTGCCGTACATGTCCGTCACCACATGTCCTGCGTCCCAGCACTAAGTCAGACTATAACCAACAGCTGTTTGGTTATTGATAAACATTCACTGCCCACTTAATCTGCCAAGACGTGTAGTTCAGGCAAAGTGTTAAAGCGAGTCCAATTCACACTCTGCTCGGTTACACTCGCACATCACATCTGTCTTCACCCTGATTAAACGCTCGGACAGTAAAACACGTGTCCTAATGCAGTGTCGTGTTACATGTTGTGAATACGATGTTGGTGTAGTTTATATTGCTGAAGCCACATCGGTGTGGGAATACAGAACACCCCGATCACAGCCCTGAACTTACACCAGCAAGTGATGCTCCAACTGTGATGACACTGACAAGCTTTAACGATGACACAGTGAAGTGATGAATCTAGACGAATGGGTGCTGGGAAAGCAGGAGAACCTTAACTGCACACTTAAATGTGTCTTTTTTAAGCTCTAAACTAAATATTATGACCGTACTATGATGAAAAACATCAGGGCTGGTGTCATATGTGTGTGTGTGTGTGTGTGTGAGACTGTAGCATCTACTTGTTTAATTCATCATGCACCTTGCAAAGCCCATGCTGATGAACATTCAGCTGTTTGGTCCACCAGTCCCTACATCAGGAAGTTTAAAAAGGCTAACGCCCTCAAACCACAGTGGCTGAGCCTTGCTGTGAGGCGGACGTGCTAACCTCTATGCCTCCGTGTGAACCACATTTTTCAAAATCATGCAGTGGGAAGTAGAGTTAAGCTGAGGTCTCACATAACCAGATGTTACATGAGAATCCTGACTGGGATTACCGTGGACATTCTGTGACAGGCGGATTTTGGGGCGGTGTCTCGTAAAAATATGGGTGGAGGAAATATGCCGTAAAGCAGGCGTTCCAAAACATGCTGCCGCTGAAAGTGCATGTCCGTCGACTCAAACACTGATTACATGAGAAAACCGTACTAGTGTACGAAGCTTTCATGAGGACGTCTTCATGCAGCCAGGAATGCAGGTGATAACGGTGGAGGAGCATTTTGTATTAAGAGCAATCAATAAATACAAACCCCCCACCCCCCCCCCACCCCCAATGCAACATTCCACATTGTATTACGTAATGCTTCAGCTCACAAAACGGTTAAATGCTATTTCCATGAATGAGAGACTGACCATGTGTGTGCGTGTGCATGTGTGTGTGTAGCATCATCTGAAGGACATTCACTCACCCACGACACTACACGGCCGTTGAAACATGGCAACTTGGCGTTATCGTCTGATATCTCTTCCTTCACGACCCTGTTATGATACATCAAGGATGAGAGAAGAAAAAAAGAGAACAGAAAGTTGAAGCAGAGGATATCAGAAGAGTTACAGAAGAAAGCAAAAAGAGAAGAAATGAGAAGAGATGAGATGCATAAGAAAATCATGTCAGAAGAAAAAAGAAGAGAAAGAGAGGAAAGAAGAGAACAAAGATAAATATAAGTAAAGAGAAAGCAACAGAAGAAAAAGAAGAGAAGAGAAATGGAAGAGAAAAGAAACAGAAGAGAAAAAAAGGAGAGTGGAAAGAAGAGAAAAAAGAGAATAGAAACCGAAGAGAAGAGAAAGCAGAGAAAGAGAAGAGGAAGAAGAGAAACAGACGAAAAAAAGAAGAGAAACAGAAAAGAGGAGAGACTTCATTATTAATAAAAACTTTGTGAAGTTTATAAACAATAAATCAGAAATGTAAAATATTTAACAGGTTCCTTCATGAGCAAACCAGTCACAGATCCTCCTAACCTCCGAACCGCGGGCTGGTTAACTGAATTTAACAGCTGACTGGGTGTAAACTAGCGAAGCGAGCGGGATCTCCGTATCATAGGGTTGATCTGCATCGATACTTTCTCAGCAGGAAATTCTTTGAAAATACGCCATCAAACCCAAAACGGTTTATCAGCTGTGATATTTCAGGAGCTAGCAAGCCTAGCACTTACGTCTACGGTTCAGAGGTCACTGCTTCAGGAAGTGACTTCGTAGCATCACAAACCTTTAATACATATTTATAAATAAAGTAATGAAGTATCTGAATTAGGGTCCGCCTCACAGCAAAGAGGCCTGGGTTCGATTCCCAGTTCGGGCGTTTCTGTGTGGAGTTTGCATGTTCTCCCCGTGCTTGCATGGGTTTCCTCCCACAGTCCAAAAACATGCACAGTAGGCTGATTGGCTGTTCCAAATCACCCCTAGGTGTGAGTGAGTGTGTGTGTGTTGGCCCTGCGATGGCCTGGCGAGTTGTTCAGGGTGTACCCTGCCCGCGCCCGGAGTCGGCTGAGATGGGCGCCAGCCTCCCCGCGACCCTAATCAGGATTAAGCGACTTAGAAAATGAATGAATGAATGAATGAGTATCTGATTTAAATTTTCATTAAATTCTGTGACGACCCCCCCAAAACAACAACAACAACAACAACAACTATATCTATTTAAAGGGAAATTAAACCGTAACATAATAAAATCCTGAATACAAAACATGCTATTGTTATCACAAGCTGCTTCTTGAAGAAGAAAAAAGTAATACTGTACTGCAAAAAGTCGCACGTGATTCACGTCTATGTGACTGTAAACATGTAAATAATTTGCATATGAATGATCGTTGGGACGTTAGATCTTATAAGCAAGCTGATGTTTGTCTGATGTACGTGGACGTGCCTTGATTTATTTTATTCCATAAGTTTATATCTGATTTTTTAGTGTTATAATAGTCACTTTTTCTCACGAGAGGGAAACATCACATCAGAGCAGTAAAACACGGGTGAATTTAAACACACGCACACACACACACACACACACACACACACACACACACACACACACACACACACACACACACACACTTCTGTCCCTTCCCCTTCCCAGCTGTCCCTAAAAAGGTGTTGACATTGAAGGACCCCTGTTGTCCTAGAAACTGCTGTCAAGGAGACGAGCTGAGCTGAGGTGTGCGATGTATTAATAATAGAGATGTGTATAATCATCAGGGCACTGTTCATGCATTATAAATCAGAACCTTAATCACATCCACGCTCTCACACCCACACACAAACAAACAGTAGCGCACGTGTGTGTGTGTGTGTGTGTGTGTGTGTAAGATGGATGGAATGTTATACTCTCTCTCTCTTTCTCTGTCTCTCTCTTTCTTTGGGTTGCACCTGTTTCATTGCAAAACACCATAAAAGCAAAGTACTGTGTGTGTGTGTGTGTGTGTGTGTGTGTGTGTGTGTGTGTGTGTGTGTGTGTGGTGGTTAGCGCTGGAGAGACACATGTATCCAGCTGCACAGGAAGAAATCATAACAAAAATCAAATCAATTCCTAACTTGCCTGTAGGTTTGCTAAATTATGTGAAATTCGTCCCATCATACCCTTGACACCACTGACTGATGATTCAATATGTTACCATGGGGGAGGAATGCGGTTGAGCTTTCAGCTCTATAGGGCCCTTTGGTATTTGTAAACAAAAAATAAACGTGCATGCACGTTGGTTGCAAAAAGAATCACGTAGCTTAGCAACCTGATGCTTTATGGTTGGTTATTATGGATTACTACTACATACAGCAGGTGCTATCGAGCTACACTAACACTTCCATTCTGAAGTCTATCCTGCGATTGCACATGTAGGTTATAATGTACACATCTCCGAAACTCCAACCCCCGATTTCTCCCCTAATTAAGTCATTGCCAATTTCCACCTGTCAGACATCTCTTCCCTGTCACACAACCACTACCGGGGAGGACGGACAGGGAGGACGAAGGTCACCACATGCTTCCTCCGAAGTATTTGTTGCCAGCTGGCTACACTCTTTCGAACTGCTGCTCATGCAACGTCAAGGACATCGCAACACCTTCAGAAAATTCTTATCCGCCCACCTTGTATGCGTAAGCTAGCAGACACCCATGACTGGCTGGTGTCATTGATTGAAAGGGAAGAGAGCGTATGCCACACCCCCCCCTTCCCGGCCTAATTAGCCTAACGTGCATGTCTATGGACTGTAGGAGGAAACCGGAGTACTCAGAGTAAACCCACAAGATCACCGGGAGAACATGCAAACCAGACAGACACGCTCGCTGAGCCTGGGACTCAAAACCAGGACCTTCTTGCTGTAAGCCGGGCGTGCTAACCACTACACCACCGTGCCGCCCTGTTCATTTTTTCACTAAACTCAAATGCAGTCACATTTAGGCCATTCATTTTTTTCATTCCATGTTTTGCAGATCCGCCGATATTAATATTCACGATTTCGAAAAATAAATAAATAAATGAATGAATGAATGAATGAATGAATGAATGAATGAATAAATAAATAAATAAATAAATAAGAAGGAAAAAGCCATTTTTTTTTTTAATTCCCGTCAGTCTTAACTTGCCAAGTGCGCAATTAATTTTAAAACCAGAACTTTCTTTTTTGTGCCAAGACAGTGTTTTCGTCGCCCTCTCATGGCAGCTACTGTAACTACATCATGTACATCTGCGCAAGCATATTTGCCCATCGGAAGTGTCGCCTCGGACACCCAGCCACTGTTTCGAGTCTAGCGATCTACACAGTGCGTACGCGTGCAAACATCTGGCGCGCAAGACTATCGGAGGTGACACTATTGATATGTAGCCCTCAAGGCTTTTCATGCTTCTGCATGTTTAGATTTGCGGGGTTTCTTGTGCCTCTTGTGCGTAGGTGATACATTTGCCTATTTGCCGTCCACGGAAGACCCGAGCTCAGGAGACCTAATGCGTGAACAGCCCATTAACCACAGGTATATGAAAGTATTTTTAGGGGAACCTCCCTTGTAAATTATTACATCTTTAAATCAAAGCACTGGTTCCAGATTCTTTAAGAATACAGGAAAGAGAAAAAGAAAAAAAAATATGTTGTGTTGTTAAAGAAAACATACACTGTTCTTAAATGGATTCTTAAATGGATTGTTTTTTTTCCTGTCTCCTATCTCAGGTTTACATAATAGAAATGAATGGCCGTACATCCAAACTAGGACAGGACAGAACACATGGTATAGGCCTGCTGAAAGTCAGAAAACCCCTCGGCTAGTCTGAGTTTGTTGTTTGAGATTCTCAACAACACAATACAACACAACAACACAACATGGGGGCAGCCGTAGCCCCGTAGTCTAACGGTTAGAGAAGCGGTTTTGGGACTGAAAGGTCGCTGGTCCGATTCCCAAACCAGCAGGAAAAATGTGTGGCGATGGGAGAGTAAGCTGCACCTTCCCTTCCTCCACATTCATGGCTGAAGTGATCTTGAGCAAGGCACCTAACCCCCAACTGCTCTCCGGGAGCCCTAATGTGTGTGGCAGCCTGCTGCTCCGAGTGTGTGCTAACTGTTTACGTGTGTGTGATCACTGTGGATGGGTTAATCGCAGAGGCAATCATTTCCCTTGCGGGAACGCAGGTTTATGAAAATGTGTGATGATTTGCTGAACGTCAAAACAGTTCTGAATATATACACAGTACCTTTGTTCACCAATCAGGGCTAAAGTCTCTATAAACCACTTCATAGCATCATATTTTGTGATAAGCAACATCACAGAAATAATTTTTTGTCCAAATTGACAGCCACAGCATATGAATTTGTTAAACAAGTCACATGTCACATGACTATAGTGTACCACATAATAATAATAATATCGTGCACATAATAATTCCCACATTGTGCCTCCTGTACTGCATAATGCTGAGATTAATATTATGTAGTACGCCATATACCACTTATACCGGACCAGAACATACTATACAGGATATACCATGTGTATGCAACAATGCTTTCCTCAGGGCATTTTTTTTTTTGGGCTTTAGGGGGAAAAATATCCTGAGAACAGCAAAATTATGTCCATAGCTCAACAGACCGTCCCCCCCCCGGCAAAACTTGGACGGAGGATAGAACGGGATCCTGGGCAGCTTTTCCAGCATTGCCCAAAACCCTAAATGTCTGGCTGAGAGATTAGAGTGGACTATAATAATGCACTTCTAACAGCCTCGCTTCCTCTCTTATATCACCACGTCTTTCGCTTCCCTCTTTTACACCCTACTATTACAGCTATTACATCTTATGAGATTGTGCTACTTGATGTAGCACTAGACAGCTATTAATCACAGTCTAGTGCAATTACTTTCAATACGCTGTGCTTTCTGCACTTACTGCAGATTATGTTCAGGACATGCACTACTCTTGACGTTTCATATCATGACGACTGCCTACCTCACTGTACATTGCATTAAAAACTGATTACATGCTCAGTGATACAATTTATTACTTCTGTGGACTTTTTGTAGCAAGATAACAGAGCTGAAAAGAAATTTATAGCGGCACTCCAGAGCTCCATACTCATCCAAATGTCGTAAAGCCATGACCTTGGGTTTATTGTTGCATCCCCACTCAGGCAACCCAGTAAATAAAAAAAATGTCGGGGAAATATATCGTGCGCATGACGCCAGCTGCGCTGAGTGCACTTGCACCAGGAAGCTTATTCTCTTACTTTACATATACTGTAAACTTCCACATTCAAACATTTTCAGAGCTCCGCTCTTAGGCCAATCCTAAATATTTCCATTAACACAAAGTAAATTAAAAACACATGCCATAATGATTACCTTCAACAGAGTCATGGGGAAGCTGGATCCAATCCCAGCTGACTTTGACCAAGAGGTGGAGTACATCCTGAAGGTTACCAGTGTATCACAGCCCTAACACAGACACAACCAACCATTCACACTCACGTTCACGTCTACAGGCAATTTGGTGTAGCCAGGAGACCTAATGTGCATGTCTGAAAGTGGGGTACCCAGAGAAAACCCTTGCAAGCATGGGAAGAACATGCAAACAAAGTCTTTAGGCCAAACTTTGAACCAAAGACCTTCTTCGGTACATCTGTTGGGCTTTTTACCCCCGAGCCTAGTGGTCCATCAGAGCTGGAGCTAACTCCATTTTCTGCAGCAAGTGTCAGAATTCATCTCCTCCTGAATGGGACACTAGACCATCTCAGGTTACCTTCACAGTACTTTTTCACTGGTACCCATTTATATTGCTGGGTGGAGGCACACTTGTGGTTAAGACCTTGTCCAGGGGTCTTAGCACAGCAGGGGGACATACAGGTATTCAAACCCACAAACATGAGCCCAGCACCCTAACTATGACACCACTGGCCCCACATTCTCAGAACCTCCTTGCTCAGAACCTTCTAGCCAGTGCTGCTAACTACCTACCACAGCCAGCTCTACGCTACAATACCATTGTTACCACATACTAACACTTCCTTCCTCTAAGACACTTGAAGCCATCCAACCACTGCTGCTCACGTGGCATCACAATGCACTTGGAGGAAAGTGCGAACCACCCTCTTCCACATACGTCCTCATGACAAGGATTTAGGGTAGTGTTGGCTCAGTGATTAAGGCTCTGGATCACTGATCCATAGGTCAGGGGTTTAAGTCCCAGTACCACTAGGCTGCCCTCCCTTGAGCAAGGCCCTTAGCCCTCAACGGTATTAACCCTCAGTGTAAAAATAATAAATGTAAGTCTGCATAATGCCATAAATATAAATATAAAAGTACACCTGGGAATGAGTCACATGCCCGGCAAGGGTGTTCCTGTGTGGAGTTTGCATGTTCACCCATGCTTGTGTGGGTTTCCTCTGTGTTCCCTGGTTTCCTCCCACAGTGCAAATGCACGCGTATTAGGCTAATCAGATATTCTTGATTGATTGATATTCTAGGCTGTGTGTGTGTGTTGGCCTTGCAGTCTTCCGGCAAGCTGTTAAGGGTGTGCCCCTTCCTTGCCTGGAGTTGACTGGGATGTGGTCCAGTCTCCTCGTGACCCTCATAAAGGATAAAGCGGTTTGGAAAATGAGATGAGATGAAATAATAATGCAGTATTGAACAGAGCATTAGTATCCACCCAGAAAACAGGACCAATTCTGCTGTTAGTCAGCTGGTCATGGCTGAGAAATCAACCGAATTTCAGTTTCCTCCCAATGTCCTGATCACACAAAGCCTCAGACAGTTACGCCACTCTAGAGGCCATTAAACTTCTTTCATAGTCTTAGTAACTGCCAAGTCAAATTCCTTGTAACTGAAGTTCGCTGCCTGGCCAATAAAACCGATCCTGTATTAAATCCATGCACCCACCCATCAATCATCTTTGCCCTTCTCGTTGGGGCCCTCAATGTATCCTGGGTAATCTTTAAGATCAGTTTACTTTAACAGTAAACAGAGAAAGACTCATGCACCCTATCCATCGATTCATGGATTATGATGACTCACATACTCACGACACTAAGGACAAAACGGTTGTACGGTTTGAAATCTGTCACATGATAAGCAAGTAGATAAATATACTGGTTTCAGTGTTACAGCTTAAACTATACATTCATTCATTTGCTGTGAGGGAGGCTGGATCCTATCTTAGCCAACTCACCAGTCCATCGCACGGCCACACACACACACACACACTAGGGGCAAACTGAAACAGCCAATTAGCCCAATGTGCATGTCTATGGAATATGGGAGGAAACCGGGGTGCCCAGTGCAAACCCTCACAAGTACAAGAGGATCTTCACATAGTAGTGTCCATGCCGAGCCTGGGACTCAAACCCAGGACCTTCTTGCTGTGAGGAGGACATGGTAATAACTCCACAGTAATGCTGCCCCGTTGTGTACACAGCGTATAAAAAAAAAACTTTATTTAAAAGATATGTCATGGAGCGAGAGTCATGTTTCCTTTAAATCTCTTACACTGTAAGTATTTATCACACTGCGGTAATAACTTAAAAAAAAAAAGAAGGCGAAGGCTGGGGACAGGGCCCAAATACGTAAAACATAACCAGGACAGAAAAATATAGAAAAGTATTTGTATTTGGAAGGAGCATCTGAGCAATAGCATGTCCTCTTGTGTATTTATTAGCCATTGTTTAGGATACAGGCTGTCTGAAACTCTGCACTGGATACTCGTAACAGTCCTACACAATATGCAATAAATTATAATATAACCAGAGCACACTTCACTAGCTACTACATCCCATGATGCAGAGCAGCAAAGTTCCCGCTTACCAAAATTTTCAGAAAACATGGTACACAATGGGATTAACTTTGACTCCAGTTCTGAATATAAATATAAAATAAGTAATAAATAAATGTAAAGGTATTTGTCCTCTTTTCCTTTATTCACTCGTGTTTTCTGACTACGCTTAACAGCGACAAGCTAGCATGCGATCTTTCTTGAGTTGTGAATGACTAGCTGTTTACTTGGAACAGACTGCTGCCGCCTAGTGGAAGGATGATGAATTAGGTTTCATGGTAATGGTCGATGCAAACAATGTACGATAATCACATTCTTAAAAAGCTCTCACGGGCCACATAAAACGATTTGGCGGGTTGGGTTTGTTCTGCGGGCCTTGGGTTTGACACATGTGTTCTACAGTGTTAACGGGAATTTTTGATGAACTGACCTCTGTGCCCTTGAAAAATAGGTCAAGGTGACCCAGTTTCGGTAGGCTGGTAGGACAGGCTGTAGGGACCATTCAACATAAATATAAAATAAATCCATAAAACCCGGCACTGCTAGAGTGTTAAGAAACAAGCATCTGTAACGGTGGCAGATGCAGACATCCCCTGATAATGTAATATCCCCTATGCTCGGCGGGGGAAACATTAAACTATAAAAATCTCATTTTAGTTTGCTTTTCTTGGGTTCCCATGTAGTATATACCAAAACAATTATTCACCTCAGGCTTGGTGGACGTAGCTGAACGATCCCCTCGATGTTCCATCTCTCCTCGCCTTCAGAAATAACTGGTAAGTATACGCCCAGTGTCCAGGGGGCACTCACATGCTCTCGTGTGTTTGTCAAGCCAGTTCTAACAATCATGCTACATTATAAAGTCTCTTCATTGATTAACTGATGGGGGTAATAACAGTACATCGTCCTGTTGATTTCTTGGAAACAGTTGAATTTCCTGCTATAAATAATAACATAAATCCATCAATACTCATGATGACAATATAAATACTGAAATACCACCATTTATTTATCGATATATTACCCAGCCCTAAGAGCTATCTGAATGAGAACAGTAGCAGATCATACAGCCAAAGGGTTTTCAGTGCAGTTCACACTGTGTACATTAACACCTATTAATTAGTATTAAGAGAAATGCATTGCTGAGGTAAGTGTTGGAACCAAACATTAAACTACGATGCCATTACAGCCCTGACATTTACATACACCATCTTTCAAGGTATAAGAAAGGGGTAGATACAAATTACCATCAGAAACTTTCTATTATCACGACTGCCCTAATTTTATTAGAAATATCAAGCCATAATCCAATAACTACTTCTCTGTGGTGAAGAGATTGCCTTCACCACATCAGATATCACCCAAGTATAATGCGCATTAGAAGACAGCTGTCCTTACGCTGCCTTCTAATTACCGGCACAGCCCCTCCCCTCCTACTCCCCTCATTCAGTACAGCTGATTACATTTACACACCTTTTAATAATGCATGCCTCTAATTACAGGGGAACAAAAACAATAGAAATATAATAATAATAAATAGAAATAGAAATATATATATATATATACACCCACACACACACATATATAATATAAATATATATCACCATTATAATATTATATTGTAATAATGACACCTCATTGTAACATCTGTATGATTATTTTATTACTTTTACCCCCAAAGGGGGTACTCACTATAACTGACACTCAAGACTAAGACACACAAAAATCCCATTATAATATTATGTCGTTGTAAAGATAATTAGGACCGAAAAACATTTCTTATGGAGTCTTGGAAGCGTACACTGTGTATGTTTGAGTGTTTTAGTTCTCACTTCCTTCAGTGTCGCCTAATTAACCAGCGCCTCGAGTGGATTCCGTGTGAAATGAGGTCCCCAAGGAGAACTGGTTCAAATTAACCATTGAAATGAAGAGTATCTTCCTTTATAAGCTGTTACTGCCCCAGTGGGTTGAGACTTGTGTCGATCATTTCGTATCACCGCTTCATTTATCTCTTGCTGGAGAACACACCGAAGACCATTCTGAGACCATGGAACAACAATCATTAAGGATCGGATCGTGTGTTTTCTTCACATACCCACATATGATTTTATTGGCACCACTGAAAATGTGCCAGAACTCGTGTCAGGGGCATGATGGGAAAAAATAGCCTGACTGCAAATAGTAATAAAGTGGCCAAGTGGTCGTTTTTTTAAATTGTTTCTGCATCATCACACTCTCTCTCTCTTCATCTCACCCTCTCTCTCTCTCTCTCTCTCTCTCTCTCACATTTAGAGCAATATTAACTAAAAGAAGGACTACTAAATATTATGGGTTAAAAGGGGATACTGTATTACAATGGTAATATATACTTACATTACAGTGATGATGATGATTATGTGAAAGTGCACTATAAATAAAACATTACACCCTGAACAGCTCACCAGACCATCACAGAGCCAACACACACAACTATTCGCACTCGCACTCATAGATAGGGGCAATTTGGAACAGCCAATTAGCCTAAAGTGAATGTATTTGGATTGTGGGAGGAAACCAGAGTAACTGGAGGAAACCCACACAAACACGGGGACAGCATGCAAACTCCACACAGAAACACCCTTGCCGAGGCCGGAACTCAACCCCAGGACCTTCTTGCAGAGAGTCGGACGTGCTAACCACTACGCCACCATACTGCTCATATTATTATCATTATTAGTAGTAATAATAGTAATAATAAAGAAGAAATAATAAAATTATAACTGCATTTTTCACCAAAACGCTAGCAAAAATCTCATGATAAAAACATTTATAATAAGTTTAATAAAAAATAAAAAAAAATAAAAAGAAGAAGAAGAAGAAAGTAAAATACAAAAAGTAAAACGAAAGTAGCTAATTCAGTGTTAAACTTTGGTATGGTTTCTTTAATTTATTTAACATGATTTTTTTTTAATAAATTTCAAATGTTTTTCTACATTAATTATTAAATATTTCTAATAAATAAATTTCATTTAAAAATAAAAATTAATTAGGTCATTAGACATTAAATACAGCACATTACATAAATACAACATTCGTCTTTTTGTTAAGACCTTTACTTTTTATTTATTTCTTTTTAAAAAAAGAAGAAAGCCTATATATTAGCGGCCCTCCCGAGCAGAGCACCATAGTCATAGGAATATGGTTTAGATAGTTGTCCCATATCCATCTAGTGTTTGCGTGTGCCCACCACAGGAAACCCAACAAGGCTGCTTTGTTGCTGAGTTGATGGTGATTGGCTGTTATGTATTGTTCACTTGCATGACGATGGGCAGCAATTAAAAATATACCAATATTTATTTTTAATAATGAAACTGAAGCCCAAAAATGGAGGCTCATACACCACAGAACAAAAACAAACAGTCTAACTCGGGGAATAAATGTTCGTGGAGCAAATACCAAAATCAGAAGCTTGACAGAACATGAACTCGTTAAACGGATAATTAAAATAAAAAGACAGGTTATACAAATAAAAGCGGAAATCAGGTAGAGAAAGGAAAAGCGGGGAAAATCAAACCCAGGCTCGGATACTTATCTGTACAGACAGCTACTGAGACCTCCTATTTTAGGCAGTGCATAAATCTACCGTACATATTAGTTACATATCATGTATAGTAGCAAACAGTGAGATGTGTTGCATGTCTGCAGTAATTTGTGTTCCAGCTCAGCTTTCATTCTGCCCAAGCTAGGAAGTAACAGCTTACAGCTTGTTCCCCAGCCTTTTCTCTTTTCAGAAAGCTCTCCGTCACTGTTACTTTCTTTGCTGGCTACACGCAACGACCTCAACTGACTGAACAACAAAAGATTTAGGTGTTTCAACAATATTGGCACTCCTAACCATGTGAAATCCTGCAGCTTATTCCCACAGCGTGAAATTGTTTGGACTCAGTAGGAAACTTCGCACATGTGTATGAATGCTAACACCTGGCAATAAACTAGACCCCTACAGCCAAACCTAATCGCGGGGATTTTCGTGCTATAGGGTCATTTGAAGATGCAGTTAACTGAGTAATGTAATAGCACTGCAGTGTACAGCGGACAGATGGCATGTTGCTGAGTAGTAAAGTTTATTTTGTGCCAAAGGTATCAGAAGTAGCCAGTTATAGCCTCGGATTGTCACATTTTAGTGACTCTGAGGACGAGTATGCTGCCAGAGATAAGCGTCATGGTAAATCCAAAATGGCTTATGCAGATAACTTTTTCCGACTCGGCTTTTCGGTCGTCAGTTGGTTTAGAAACATGAAAAAAATGTTTTCTGTGATTTCTGTGCTTATGTGTTATGATGCATGTGTCAGTAACGCAGCCCAGCTAATCCAACGAGTTTGCCTTACTACCAGGTTGGAACAGCCAATCAGAAGGGCAGGTCTCTGAGAATGCCTTGTGTTGTTCTTGTCGCTCTCAATTTCAAAACCATGTTCATGAGCTTCATGGATCCTATGCCAAGCCCTTTTGGTTTTGTGGCTCTGTATGTTTATGATTTCTTCCAGAGATTTTGAATAACGTGGCCTTATAGACAATGTGTCTCAAATCAGTTTCGATTACTCACTGGTGGAGGTGTAGCAATACCCAAAACTCTAATCTGATACCACACAGCTGTGTCTCAACAATCAAAATATGCCATTCCCTTCAGGGTTCAATTTCCCCATTGATTAAAAGATGTAACATTATAATAGTAGAACAGAAACTCAACAATGACAGAGTTTATGTGATCCAGGATGATTATCAGCGTATACCAAAACAAAAGCTGGTTATTAGAATAAAAGAAATACTATTAAATACGGCTTTATAACTAGAGCATTAGCCATTCTGGCCAAGCTTTCACTGGTGCGCAGGGTTGCCAGGTCTCAGCAAACATTTCCACCCCTCCAACCACACAAAAAGCCCTGAAAATAGCCCAAAAAGGATGATACATACGTCTTCTGCGCCTGAACTGACTTCACTTTTCCAACCACAGCCTGGGATTAAACCAAACTCAGTTGTGTGTAAGGACATCTCAACTCGGGGAGGCTCGGTGGCGTAGTGGCTAGCACGTCCACCTCACAGCAGGAAGGTCCTGGGTTCGAGTCCCAGGCTCGGCAAGGACGTTTTCATATGGAATGTGGAGTTTTCATATTTTCACCAAGCTTGCCTGGGTTTCTTAAGGGTTCTCAGGTTTTCTCCCACAGTCCAAAGACAGTGGCTGTTCCAACTTGCCCCTAGGTGTGAATGTGAACGGTTGTGTGCAGGTTGGCCCCCTGCAATGGACTGGCGAGCTGTTCAGGGTGTACCCCGCCTTCGCCCAGTGTTGGCTGAGATAGGCTCCAGCCTCACTGTGACCCTAATAGGATTAAGAAGTTCAGCAAAAGAATGAAAGAACATCTCAACTTGGCAACCCTGCTGATGTGTATTTTTAGTGCCTAAATAATTGGTGATATTGCAATATGCTAGTAAATGGCATCCCCACCACCACCTTCCCACACACTCACCACCCTGGGCATGAATTCCCAGTGGAACTAGGACACTATGAGGTCACTGACTATATGAGTGTGTGCGTGTGTGTGTGTGTGTGTGTGTGTGTGTGTGTGTGGACAGGCCCATTGATTTGTAGGCAGAGTTGACCGCTAATAAAGAGGAATTCTGTCTTCACAGGCTGCTATGATTAGATTTACCCCAGACAAGAGCAGACAAATAGGAACCCTGAACCCCCACAGAAAAGGAGTGAAGGAAGAGAGACAGTGATCACTGTCAAGCTCTGCAATATACACACATAGACAAGATCATTTTTGGATTAATCAACCATAGAGTACACACAAACACACAAACAATGCAAATAGGCAACAAAGTGCACACAAATAGCGAGTGCAAATATTCCCATCTACACACAGGCTCATAGTTTTAAACCCCAGCAGGCGTTGAACACGGCAGGAAAATAAAGCAGGGAAAGTAGGTCAGCCTCATGAAGAAACGGTAATTCAGCCTGAGATACAGAAACGGCCTGCAAAAGGAAAGAACCTCGAGTGCTTAAACAGGCCAGGGCCATACTGACCTCCCTCGCTCTCTCTCTCTCTCTCTCTCTCTCTCTCTCGACCATGCAGTGATTTTGCCACATATAGTTTAAAAAATACCAGCCATTTAAATGTCCATCATATGCAGACCTGCAGTACAGCCAAAGGCCAAGGGAGGAGAGACAGTAGTGGGGAGAGAAAGAAGGAGAGAGTGAGAGGGAGGAGGGAGTAAATAGTGGCGATAGAGAGAGAGTGAGAGAGAGAGAGAGAGAGAGAAAGGGCAGGAGCAAGCAGTGCAAAGAGAGAGCGAGTGAGTGTGTGTGTGTGTGTGTGTGTGTGTGTGTGTGTGTGTGTGTGAGAGAGAGCGAGAGAGAGAGAGAGAGAGAGCGAGAGACCAAGTAGTAAAGAGAAAGAGAGGGGAGAAAGGGAGATAGGAGAGA
>JAQMYF010000001.1:77982125-77994574 GCA_030014195.1 Neosilurus mollespiculum
CAAGTTTCAAGTTTATTTGTCATATGCAGGTAACAATGAAACATCACTACCAGCAATGAAATTCTTGGACTCAGAGCCCCATCAATATTGCACTTAAGAAACAAATATACCAGTTACAGTATCCAGGTATGTATTTTTTTTACCTTAATGATTCACTATTTACACTGTTATATCTTGACTCCATATAAGGATTTCATTTGCATGGGATTCAGGTCAGTAAAATGTAATGCGATGGTTTTAAATAACTGATCTTGGAAGCAGAAGAAGCTTCAGTCCTGGCACACCAGAGTACGAAAAGCAGCAGGGTGTCTTTGTGTCATAGCTAATAATAGCCTCGTGCTTCTAAACAACAGTCGATAACGATTAATATACACACAACAGTCAAGTTACACATGAGCAGACACTCACCTGCCCCACACATAGGGCCCGAAGAGCTGCTCAGCCACGTCGAGGCAGCGCTCCACACTGCCACCCAGCTTACTAACAGCAGAGGTCAGGAGACAGGGCTCAGCCCACACACGGCTCCTACACACACACACACACACACACACACATTTATAATACGATGTATTCTGAGACAGTAATATCTATTTTCACCTTAATAATATGACCTTCTATAATTTGGAACATTCAGTCACTCGTTTGCTAAGCCACTTAATCCTCTATGGTTATGGGGAGGCTGGAGCCTATCTCAGCCAACTCTGGGTGAAGGCAGGGTACACCCTGAATAGCCAGACCATCGCAGGGCCAACATACACACAACCATTCACACTTGTACCTGGGGCCAATCTGGAACAGCCAGTTAGCCTAACGTGCATGTCTTTGGACTGTCGGAGGAAACTGGACTACCCAGAGGAAACCCAAAGACATGCACTTTAGGCTAACTGGCTGTTTCAAATTGGCCCTAGGTGTGAGTGAGAGTGTAAAGGGATGGGTGTGTGTGCCCTGCGATGACCTGGCGAACCGTTCAGGGTGTACCCCGCCTTCGCCCAGTGTCGGTTGAGATAGGCGTCAGCCTCTAGGCAACCCTAGTAGAAGTAAGCAGTCCAGCAAATGGGTGAGGAAAAACAAATCTTTAAAGATAATCAAATTATTATTTTCACATACGAAACGTCATTCACTACAGTTTTTATTCATCATGTTTCTAAGCTGATCCTCCACACGGTGGCCGTCATCGTCTATACGCTCTTAGAGGTGATTTCTGGAGGCTGCCGTGGCTCGACAGGTCATGTCTGGTGGAACAGCGGCGATCTCCTGCTGAATAGGAACCTTAAGGGCTTCAAGAGTTTGGGGTGGATGAGCATACACTCGTAAATTAAAGGTAGCACCACAAAAAAAAAAAAAAAGTAAAAATTAAAAAAAAAAAAAAAAAAAAATCACAAGGGGCGGGGTCAGGGGAACAGGCTGGATACCTGACATCACCACTCGAGGAGATCACCCGATCCCAAACATTTCCCTCAGCACTTCCAATCATCTTCGAGCTGTGTGTGCCATAGCTTCACCCCTTCTTCAACATCAAGGGGTTCAAGTTGGGATTGGGTCACCAACAGACCTCAGCACCACCTCTCCTGCATCACTAAGTTTCATGTGTGCAAATATTAATTTTATTACCGTAAATGTTTCTTAATTTACCTTTGAATTGTGGGAAATGGGGTTTTCTTTGGGTCACCCCGTACTTGCGTAATCCACTGCACACATCCGAATCTCCACTAGTAAACATAAGTGGCACACTTGGAAAAGGCCCTTCTAAACAGATTCTAACTGATTTTTTTCTTTTTTTTTCACTAAAGCCTGTGTACTTTAACCTTTTAATCAGTGTTATTTGTTTACATGCTCACAATATAACATTTGTCCAGCTGGGATTTTTTAATCCGGATTAAATAGGATCATGTGAACACCACAGTCCCAGACCAACACTCAATGGACTATTCAAGTTACCCCTGTACACTTCCAACCCCCCCTTAACCCCTCACATGCAGACTGTTCGCAATTTTGTTGACAACTTCTGGAGCCATTTATTCGCAGCCTGTATCTCTGAGCTGTACGGCATGGAAGGTATCCGGCTGATAAACAACGCTGTAAAATGCTCTAAAAGCCTGTCGTAAAAGCTCTAATTGCTGATGTCTTTCTGTACACAGCCATAAAAAACAAGCCAAGAGGACAACAGTTTTTAATAATTACATTATTAATGAAACAAGACCACAAAAGAATGAACAGTGTGTCTCATAAATAAGCCTGGCAGAGCTTTTCTATAACATCGTTGTCAAACCGCTTAATCCTACAACTAGGGTCACGGGGAGGCTGGAGCCTATCTTAGCCAACACTGGGTAAAGGCCGGGTACACCCTGAACAGCTCGTCAGACTATCACAGGGCAACACACAACCATTCACATTCACACTCACACCTAGGAGCAATTTAGAACAACTAATTAACCTAACGTACATGCCTTTGGACTGTTGGAGGAAACCGGAGTACCTGTAAGAAACCCGTGCAAGCACCAGGAGAACATGCAAACTCCACACAGAACCATCCGGGCCGGGGACTTAAACCCAGGACCTTCTTGCTATGATGCGGACGTGCTAACCTCTTTACCACCATGCAGTCCTGTCCAAGTACAAGGTCTCGTTAAACAGACACTCAACCCCGTCCTTTATATACTCTCATTTTCACTCATTTTGTGGCCAAACCACATTAGGGTTGCGGGGAGACTGAAGACCGAAGGCAGGGTACACCCTAAACAGTGCGCCAGACCATCGCAGGGCCAACACAGACAACCATCCACAAATCACACCTAAGGGTGACTTGGAACAGCCAGTTAGCCTAAAGTGCATGTGGACTGTGGGAGGAACCCGATGTACCCAGAGGAAACTCACACAAGCACGGGGAAAACACTCCACACAGACCCGCCCAAGCCCGGGACCCGAACCCAGGACCTTCTTGCTGTGAGGCGGACGTGCTGCCCTAAAAATATACAGTGCTTAGCAAACTGAAGCCAACAATCCCATACACTGGTCGAAATGATACTGGGACATTGTAAATAACGAACTGGCCAAGATTCTGAATTTCGATCCACTTGATTCCACAAATATGGGGTTTAACTGATTGACAAAGGTTTCCTCCAAAGCCCGCCTCTGGGACGAGTTACAAACCATCTGGAACCCAGTGCTACAGAAACTGTTGGGAAATCTGTATAAACAATGCGAGCAAGAACTCTCGCTGTTCTAAAGGCCAAAGGAGGTCCAACTAAATACTGAGATTTCTGACAAACAATTCATTCTTTCTTCAACTAACATATAGAAACAAACACAGACTTAAATACCGCCTTAAAGCGGCTCTCCTGATGGATATCACAAGTGATATGTGTCCGAGGCTGGTGCTCCAAGAGTTACAGCTTCGGAGTCTGTGCGTTTACATACTGAGTGTGTGATTAAGTGAGAGAGATAAGGTGAGCATGGTGTTCGGAGCAGAGAGAGCGACAGAGCGAGAGAGAAAGACAGAAAAAAATAGGGAAACACAGAGAGAGAGAGAGAAAAAAAAAGAGAAAGCAAGAGAAAGAGAGAAAGATAGAGACAGAAATCGAGAGACAGAGAGAGAGAGAGAAAAAAAGAGAGAAACAGACAGAGAGACAAAGAGAAAAAGAAAGAGAGTAAGCGAGAGATAGAGACTGAAATCGAAAAAAGAGAGAGACAGAAAGAGAAAGAGTGTAAGCGAGAGAAAGAGAGAAAGATAGAGAGACTGAAATTGAGAAAGAGAGAGAGAGAGAGAGAGGGAGAGAGTCAGAGACAGAGAGAGAGAGAGAGAGAGACTGAAATCGAGAAAGAGAGTCAGAGAGAGAGAGAGAGAAAGAGAGAAAGAGAGAGAGAGAGAGAGAGAGAAAGAGACAGAAATCAAGAGATGTCGAGAGATGGAGAGAGAGAGAGAGAGAGAGAGACAGAGACAAAGAAAGAGAGAGTAAGCAAGTGAAAGAGAAAGATAGAGACTGAAATTGAGAGAGAGAGAGAGAGAGAGAGAGAGAGAGAGAGAGAGAGAGAGAGAGAAAGAAAGAGAGGGGGGGGGCATAGTGAACTTTTAGCAGTAGTGTGTATAGAGGAGGTTGACAGTGCCAGGTTGCTTATTAATAAATCCCGCAGCTTCTCAGCCAGACGTCTGTACGCTTTACTTCTCCGCTGCTGACTAAAGAGGGAGGTTTAACTCCAGAGTATCAACTTCAACCCTGGAGAAAATAAATCAATAAATAAATCTCTCCTGCTTTTCCCAACAACGGTCTGGAGCGAAAACAGGAAAAGTCACAGGATTTTCTTTTCAGCGTCTTTCACCCATCTTGTTAGTGTAATTATCCGTGAACGAGTTCATGATCCGTCGTCCTGTTTATGTTTTGCTCGATGAAAGCTCGTCTGCTTACCTGATTTAGACTGCATGTTTTTTATTCTGTGCGAGTCTGAGCAATGGCACAGAGACACAGCAGCTACGCTGGGTTTCATGTGGTGGGGACACGTGGACATGTTCCATGCCTATGATGATCCACCCAGGAGCTCCACTAAAATGTATATTGTTATAAACTTAAAAAATATATATTTGTACACATCAGCTTCACATCTAAACCACAAAGCAAACCTGGGAACAAGATTATAATTATCCAGCTTTTGCTTCTTTTGGTTCATATTAAATCTCTGTTCTCTTTACACACACACACCTGGGCCCGATGTCAGCGTGCTGTAGATCTCCAGCCACAAGGGCCACCAAGTAGGCAGGGACAGGGTACTCCATAGAAAACTGGAACAGACGGTCCTGCTTAGAGTATACACTCCGGGAGGCACTCATTATCACCGTCACTCCATCAGGAACCTGCCAGAAAACACAGAGAGAGAGAGAGAGAGAGAGAGAGAGAGAGAGAGAGAGAGAGAGAGAGAGAGAGAGAGAGAGAGAGAGAGAGAGAGCCACCAGAGCAATTTAAAAACTGTGTAAAGTTCCGTGGGTGATATGTCCCAGGGTGGTGTAGCTGCCTTCACACTAAACGAATTGAAAAAAAAATCAACATAAGCGAAGTGTAAAAGTCTGAATACTAATACGTACAAATACGCACAAGACTACCGAACAGTCGATTTCCAAGGGCTACACAGAAGGAATTGACAGTGGCTGAAGCAGACACCACAAAAAAAGCAGCCATCTCTCAGCCAAACATGCAAGGCTCCATCTCCACCACCCACACCTTCACCTGAAGAAGCAGCTGCATCCCAAGAAGCCTCAAGATCCAGGTCTCCCAGTCCCAACTTTTCACAGAAACATCTCCCCTGGTCCATCTGATGTCTCAACTGCCTCCACATCCTCACCAGTACCAGCAGGGAAGCCCAAGAAGCCCAAGGCCATGAAGTAAGAACTCAAGCTCAGGAGTGTGGATGATGAGCATGAAGACTTCCATGTTCCGCCAAATACTTTGTTTTTTGTCATCATTCATACGTTACTCGCATTTTGTTTGTGCTAATAACACGCACATAAAAAGAAACGGTTTGAGAAGAAAAGCACGACTGATTGACGATTTTTTTTTTTTGCCAAACATCCGGAAACCAATCGCAAATTACTGGCAAATCAGTCGCAAAAATTGTTGCCTGGTCTTCTTGCGACTTTCGTGCGATATATGTGTTTTAGAAGCAAAATATTCGCGTCCACGTGGCGTCACAAAAACATCTCGACACGAATTTTTTTTTAAAAAGCACAAACAAAAATGGATGAATTAAGAAATAAATAAATAAATTTGCATCCGCTGCTTTTCTGTCGCACCTCTAGTGTGGTCACCCCCTAAGAAATTACCTCGCTTGAGGTGGACGAATAAGACTGTACTGCTTCCTGTAGTGCATACCGAGCTTTCTCGTTGTGCACGTGCTGCTCGCTGGCATACGTCGGAAAAAATGTTCTCGCTGTCATACGACAAAAATTACCTACGAATGGCACAAACAACAACGTACATGAACAACAACAAAATCAAAATGAACTTCAGTGCACGGCAGTGAATGCCACAAACTGTCCTATACGCTGCAAACGCTGGGCCAACAAGCGCCTTATCCAGATTGACATGGCAGTGGAGGGTTAAGGGCGTTGCTCAATGGGCAAGTGCCAACAGTGGCAGCTTGGGGGTACTGGGGCTTGAACGCCCTGACCTTCAGTTCAGTAACCCAGAGTTCTAATCAGTGAGCCACCGCTGCCCTACGTTAAGGTTAAGTGGTTCAGTGAATGAGTGAGAGTGAGTGCAATCATTTGACAGCTCTGTGCATGCAGATCAGACCTACTGCGATATTAAACCTGAAACACACTCACCCTGATGGTAGCGGAGTAGGTGCTTTTGACAGCTGGAGTGTCGAAGCAGGGGAAAAAGGAACGATTGCACACAGAGTGACCCTGAGTGAAGACCAGTGGTTGCGTCTGACCACACGTTAGCTCCTTGTCCAGCCACCACATCTGAGAGAGACAGGGGGGACAACACGTCAGAAGGGAAAGAACCAAATCAAAAATCTGATATTTTAAAAAGGAGTTTCAGAATTTTCACTACACTATGTGACGCCAGACATGTCTTTGGCTGCTTGACTAAATTTAAGTTAAGCAAGATTATTAACCATATTTTACTGCTAGTACATTCACATCACGTGTGCTGTAGGAAAGTCATGGCTTAAAGATGGGTTATCCTTTAGGATTAACTTAGTTTTATTTCTCCAGCTGTTATCCAGCTTATCTCTGGGACTGACCCTGAAACACAACCAAATCAGCTCCTTATAAAATCACTAAAAAGAACACCACGGTCTGTGACGTCAATAACGTCAACAGCCTTGAGAAAACTCGTCAGCAGGGAAGTGACGCAACAAAACTCTCCGTGCACACATGTGTAAGGCTCATGAAAACCAGAGTATAAATGTGTCCAACGGCTGTAAATCTGATAATAATGGGAAATTATTAATTGCTCGAGTCTATCCTGAAAGAGCATGACCACGGTCACGAATATTTCTCCCCCTAACAGCCCATCGAAATGACCCCAGACCTCAGCTTTTCCGTTTTTTCAACAGAATTGCGGCGGGAAAATTAAACGTCAGAATTTACTGCGAGTAGCTGCAGAAGGCTGCAGGGCTGACGGTTCTCTGCGGCAACTTGCATTACACGCGACGACAATCACATGTTGCTCTGCGGTGTTCTGAGGAAGCATTTCCATGAACTTCCACGAGTCACGTTGTGTTGGTGAGAAAGGGGCATTACCCTTATATATGTGTATATACAGAAATGGGAAAAAAATTAAGACACCACTTCTATAAATTCCCATTATATATTCCTGTTATAATATCATCATATGGACAAAGGTTTATGGATAATAGCTTCTTCCCAAAGTTGGTGTCACAAGCATGACCATCCCCCCTGCGCACACATGAGGTCCACGAAGACATGCCCTGCCATTTACATTTACAGCATTTAGCAGATGCGCTTATTCAGAGCGACTTACAATTATCATTTCTTATGCAAGTGAGCAATTGAGGGTCAAGGGCCTTGCTCAAGGGTCCAACAGTGGTGATAGTGGGGAATTGAACCGCTGACCTTCAGATCAGTAACCCATCGCCTTAACCACTAAGCCAGCACTGCCCTTGCAAAGGTTGGTGTGGGAGACTGTGAGTCGCTTGCACAGAGCACTGACCTCAACCCCACCGAACACGTTTAGGATCAACTAGAATGCAAACTGCTCCAGGTGTCCCTGCCTGACATCAGTGCCTGACCTTAATAATGCTCTTGTGGATGAATGATCACAAATCCCCACTGACACACTGCAGAATCTAGTGGACAGCCTTCCCAGAAGAGAGAGATTAATAACAACAGCAAAGAGGAACGAAACCTGGAGTCCGATGATCAAGAGACACAAGAGTGTTATGGCCAAGTGGACATAAACTTTTGTTCATATGGTGTGTGTGTATATATATATATATATATATACACACACACACACACACACACACAGAGACTGAATAGAAAACAAAGGAGCACTGAGAATCACTCTTCTGGTTAAGGGATTCTGTTGGCTATATTTAGTGCAGGGATGAAATTCTGCCTTTGCTGATACGCTCTGTAAACAATAGTCATGTGGCACACAGATAGTGCCAGGCTTAATACCACTCTGCCAAGCAAACAACTGCCTCTGCTTTGACCAGCAGTCGACCTGCACAGTTTAGTCGTCTTCCAGCTCTTAGACACTGACGGAGCGTGGTCACGAACAGATGAGGCGTTCCTAATTGGGTTTACAACTAATAATCTTCTGATACCACAACATCGAAATAAATAAACAAATAAACAAACAAACAAACAAACAAACAAACACTTGACCCTCGATTTAACGGGCAAAAAGAGGGGAGACCCGGACCAGTACTGCCGATTGTCCGTAACTTCTGAGAACGGTTCGGAAAGGGGCAATAATAATTTAATTACAGAAAAATAGAGACAAATACTGCGCACGTATATTTAACCGCATCATCCGTATACGCACTGACGCGCGCGCCATCTAACAGACAACTATCAAAACAGCTGCTCGTGTCTGCCCTTGCTGACTTTGTCCGCAGCTTCCGATATCCAATAACCGGAGCCCGTAGAATCAAGGTTCGAGTGTATACACATTCACACGGTGGGCGGCACAGTGGCTTAGTGGGCGGCACAGTGGCATGTCCGTCTCACAGCAAGAAGGCCGGGGTTCGATTCCCGGTCTCGGGCGTTCGTGTGTGGAGGTGTGAGTGGTTGTGTGTGTGTGTTGGCCCTGCGATGGTCTGGCGAGCTGTTGAGGGTGTACTCTGCCCTCACTCAGAATCGGCTGAGATGGGCGCCGGCCTCCCTGTGACCCTTATTAGGATTATGCGGCTAAGAAAATGAATGAATGAATAGATAGATAGATAGACAGACACACAGACACCATTCAATATGTTCCAATTCACTAACGAGTTCAATGACAGGATTAAATACAGCCTGCTTTATATGCATCACCATGAGAGGAGACATTCCCAATCAACAAGGGTGTTCTAAATTTATGCGTCATGTGAAAATGCAGTCTCTTTGGGCCCAGTGCCCATCTCTTACAAAAAACAAAAAAAAGCCAAAACTTCAGTCCCCTTGACAATCCTCTCCATGCAGGAGCCCTGGATATTCAGATGCACGATCATCCCAGTACAACGCCTAGAATATCCACAAGTATAACAACGGTATCCTCCGGGGACCCCGGTTTCCTCCTACAGCCCAAAGACATGCACATTAGGCGAAATGGCTGTTCCAAATTGCCCCTAGCTGTGAATGTGTGTGTGAATGACTGCGTGTGCTGCCCTGCAATGGTCTGCCGAGCTGTTCTGGTTGTACCCCACCTTCGCACGGAGTCAGCCTCCCCTCCCCGTGACCCTTTAATTAAGCAATTCGGAAAATGAATAAAGACTGTTTGCAAGTCAACCTTAAAGTTTATGAAGAAATGACGGACTTTGTTATTCTAAAGTGTTTTTCCTGTTTGTTTTTTAACTAGTCGAGTTACGTATAGGGTGTTTTCCCCCTTTTTTGATGTTTAAGTTGATTTTTGATGTAATTACAGACAAACAGATGGAAAGACATGGCATACCGTTTCGCAATGTACCCAGATAATCCACCCGATTATCCAGAACAAAACAGGGTTGGAACTGAATTCTACAGCGAGGTGGAGAAACAGGAACACTCTAATTAAGCAATATCACACAAGCAACAGTGATTCGGCTGTAGATAAATCCCAGCCAACATGATTTCTTAAATATACTGTATTAACCCTGCAAGAAAAATGAGTCTCTGCATTTAACTCATCCAAAGAGAACACTAAGCACACACACACACACACACACACACACACACACACTCAAGAGCAGTCGGTAGCCACACTGCGGAGCCTGTGAGAGCTGCTGCGTTGGGGGTTCGGTGCCTTGCTTATGAGATTGCATCTTATCCCTGTATAAGCATTGGGTTTCCTCAGTGTCCTCTGGTTTCTTCTTACACTCCAAAGACTGGGTTAATTAGAACCGTGGGTAAACTCATTACAGAATACCCCCTGCCTGCATCATAACCTCCCATAAAAGCATCAGTCCCGGATTATTTTACTTCATGCACATCTTCAGGTGGTTCACTACAACTGCTGTGTTAAGTTTCATCAAAATACTTCCGACAGTTCCGAAGGATCTGCGTTTATAAACTGTCACGGACAGACAAATGGACGGCCGGACAGACAGGGTAATTCCTATATACTCCCCCTCCGCCCAAACCAAGCATAACTACTCATCTCAGCCAACACTGGGTGAAAGCGGTTCATCCTGAACAGCTCGTCAGACCATCACAGGGCAACACACACACACACACACACCCATCCACAATCACACCTAGGGGCAATTTGGAACAGCCAACTAGCCTAATGTGCAAGTCTTTATAATCCCAACAGGGTCACAGGGAGGCTGGAATAGAAAAAAAGTAATGAAAGAAAGAATGATAGAAAGAAAATAAGGAAGGATGGATAAAAACAAAGACAGAAAGGATGGAAGAACGAATGGATGGATAAAAATAAAGAAAGAAAGAAAAGGATGGAGGGATAAAACAAATAAAGATAGAAAGGAAGGGTGGATAAAGAAAGAAACGATAAAAGAAAGAAAGGATAAAAGGAATAAGGAAAAAAGAGAAAGAAAGAAACAAACAAAAAGAGAAAGGATGGATGGATGGTTAAAAGAAATAAAGAAAGAAAGAACGAAATAAAGAAAGGATGGATGGATGGATAGATAAGAGAAAGAAAGAAAAATGTATAAAAGAAAGTAAGAGAGAAAGGATAGATGAATAAACGAAAGAAAGGATGGATGGACAGACCAATGGATAAAAAGAAAGGGAGAAAGAAAGAATAAAAAAGAAAGGATAGATGAAGAGAGAAAGAGAGAGAGGATGGATGGACAGATCGATTGATAAATGAAAGAAAGAAAGGATGGATAAAAGAAAGTAAGAGAGAAAGGGTGGATGGATAGATGGATAAAAGAAAAAGAAAGAAAGGATGGATGGACAGATCAATGGATAAAAGAAAGAAATGAAGAAAGGATGGATAAAAGAGAAAGAAAGAAAGGATAGTGAAAGGAGAGAGATGGATGGACAGATCAATGGATAAATAAGAGAGAGAGAGAGAGAGAGAGAGAGAGAGAGATGGATGGACAGATCAATGGATAAATAGAGAGAGAGAGAGAGAGAGAGAGAGAGAGAGAGAGAGAGAGAGAGAAAGAGGATGGATGGACAGGTCAGTGAATAAAGAAAGAAAGGATGGATGAAAGAGGAAGGATGGACAGATAAAGGAAGGAGGTGAGAGGCTCAGCCGGGTCCTTTAGAGAAGACTGAATGTTACGGAATCCTCATGGAGGAGTTTCCGAACATCTGAGCAGAAGCTGGTTGATTACCGCCGGTCCGTCCGTGGTGGTGTAGCGGACGGTGACCCGGAAGGGCCGGTGCGGTCGGATTGCGGCGGCGGGGAGCGCGATGCGGAGCGAGGAGCCGTAGTCGGTGAACGGCTCGAGGCTGTAGGACAGAGAGAAGATGATATCGGGGGCTCCGGATGTCCCTGGAACTTTGCAGTCCACAGAATGGATCAGTAAAGACGGATGGACGTCCAGCACCAGCGCCGGTACCCCGGACTGCAGCGCCGCAAGCTCCAGCACCTGCCAGCCGGTGATCCTCTTCAGGCCGAAGTTCACCCGCAGGTCTAGGTGGAAGTGTCGCAGCGAGAAACTGTGGAAGTTGGACGCCGACGCGACATCCACCAGCCGGCAGCGACCGAGCGACCGAGCTCCGTCCCGAGCTTTACCGGGAACCGGCAGCGCCTTCCGGCAGCAGCAGCACAGCGCCGCGTTCAGCTCGGCCATGGCAACGCTCAGCACCGGATCGAGGAAAAAGAAAAAAGTACAAGAAAAAAAAAAAAGTTCACAAACAAACCCAACAGGGAGAAGGTGTGACCACGCGACGCACTTCCTCTACAGCGGTGACATGGCTGATTTATTCTAACAAAGCCTGGGAGGGTTTAATAAACGGGACTCGGAATCATTCCAGGAAAGAGAAGCGCAGGCAGCACCGACACCGACCGGAACACCGACCGGAACACCTAGGTAAAATCCATCGGGACCGCAGACACCTCATCCACCCGTCCTCCATTAAAAAGAGGAAACTGGAGCTTTCAGACAACCAGCTGGGTGTGAAAAGAAGGACAAACACACCAGCGTGAAGCCGAAATGAACGAATCTATGCTGAGTGACTCCCTTTACAAAACAGGAAGTGAAAACAAGGAGGAGGAGGAAATTGCACGGAGACCAGAAAGTTTTGGAAGAGCCAGGGGGCGCTGTGGAGCCGCAGAGTCACTCCTGAGAGTCGAGTGTGTTCATATCACTCACTCACTCACACTTACTTGCCAAAC
>JAQMYF010000001.1:77995133-78008746 GCA_030014195.1 Neosilurus mollespiculum
AACAACCAGTTCGCCTATTGTGCATGTTTTTTAATCCTACTAAGATCGCAGGGGGCTGGAGCCTATCTCAGCCGACACTGGGCGAAGGTGGGGTACACCCTGAACTGCTCACCAAGACATCAGAGGGCAACACATAATCACACTTACACTCACACCTGGGGCAACTGGGAACAACCAGTTCGCCTAATGTGCATGTTTTTGTAATCCTACTAAGGTCGCAGGGGGCTGGAGCCTATCTCAGCCGACACTGGGCGAAGCTGGGGTACACCCTTAACAACTTGCCCGGCCATCACAGGGCAACATGCTCACACTTACACTCACACCTGGGGCAAGTTGGAACAACCAGTTCGCCTATTGTGCATGTTTTTGAATCCTACTAAGGTCGCAGGGGGCTGGAGCCTATTTCAGCCGACACTGGGCGAAGGTGGGGTACACCTTGAACAGCTCGCCAGACCATCACAAGGTCAACACATACAGAAAAACATACACACTTTCACCTGGGGCAATCTGGAAGAACCAGTTAGCCTATTGTGCATGGCTTTGTACTGTGGGAGGAAACCAGAGTACCAGAGGAAACCGACGCAAGCATGGGGGGAACATGCAAACTCCACACAGAAAAACCCAAGCCCAGGACCTTCTTGCTGTGAGGCGGATGTACTTATCACTACACCACCATGCAACCTGTGTTCATGTCACTCTCACATTCATTTGCCAAACCACTTCATCCTACTGGGTGCACGGGGAGACTGGAGCCTATCTCAGCCGACTGAGACACAGGGCCAACACACAACCATTACACTTACACTCACACTTAGGGGCAATTTGGAACTGCCAAGGTCCTCCTCCTTCGTAACAATATATTATAACACACCAGCACGAGACAGCATGGTGGCATAGTGGTTAGCATGTTCAACTCACAGCAAGAAGATCATGGGTTTGAGTCCATGGGTTTCCTCTGGGAACTCCAGTTTCCTTCCACAGTCCAATGACATACCCATTAGGCGGACTGGCTGCTCCACATTGCGCCAAGATGTGAGTGTGCTTGTGAACAGTTGTGTGGGTGTTGTCTCTGTGATGGGTTCAGCATTATTTGAATGAATGGTATGACCGACCTATCAGAATCAAGTATTTAAATGAGTCGTGTAATAAATAAAGGATATTGTTCAGTGAGTCGGTCATTATCAAATAAATAAGCCCTACAGTGGGATCAGAACACTAGCGCCCAGCAGGGATTTGTCTCACCCTCTCACTTTCACTCACTCATTTGCAGAACTGCTTAATAGTACTATGGTCATAGTGAGGCTGAAGCCTATCTCAGCCGACACTGCCTGACACTGGCGGAAGCTCACCAGACCATCGCAGGGCCAACACCCACAACCATTCCCACTCACCCTCATACTCACGGGCAAATCGAAATAGCCAGTTAGCCTCATGTGCATGCCTTTGGAACGTGGGAGGAAACCAGAGTACCCAGAGGAAACCCAGACAAGCACAGGGAGGACATGCAATCACTACGCAGAAACGCTCAAACCCAGGAACTTCTTGATGAGGTGAACTTGCTAACCAACCAAAGGGTTTTATTATGTGACAATGATTATCTTATTTTTTTAAATGGCTCCTTACAAAATATACATTTAAAAATGATTTTATTAATTAAAGGTAATTTTATAGTAATAAGTAGGTAATGATTTTTTAAACCTGACCATAATCTGGATGTAATTTAAATGAAAGCTTTATTGGAATACACTCGTTCTAATATGCTATTGTTTCTTTTTTAGTTCCAGTTCACTAATTTGTTTGGTGAGCGGCTTTCCAAGAGTGCTGATGTTTTGGATAACAGCACTGGGTTGTGTCAGTTTGTCGTGCTGCATTACATCCCCCTGATGAGCATTATTTTCTTATAAAAGCACAGTCTGCCATCTATTATTCTTTACATAATAACAACTTACTGGCTGCTATGATGGAGGCTTCACGTAATCTCATTCTAAGTGTAAACAGGTATAAAATGACCTTAAGTTATTTATTAATCGAGAGCGTAGAGTCATATAAAAAGAAAGTACACCCTTTTTCAATTCTGTAAAATAGGCTAACAAATAGTCATCTGGTCCTTATCAGGTCTTAAAATTATTTAAATCTAACCGCAGGTGTAAAACAACACACAACAGATGCTATTTTTATTTAACAAAAATTAAACCATGTGAAAAACTAAGTACATGCTTCAGTAGTTTGTAGAATCACCAACACTGCTTCAGTTCATGGATATTTAAGGGCATTTGTTAATGCACTGCTCTTTTAAAATCCCACCACAGCATTTCACAGCACAGAATCGGGTTCAGATCTGGACTCTGACTTGGCCATTGCAACATCTTGATTCTTTTCTTTTTCAGCCATCTTGTTGTAGATTTTCTGTTGTTCTTGGGATCACTGTCCAATTGTGTGTTCCACTTGTGGACAAGCTTTAGCTGCCACACAGATGGACTTGCATTTGACTCTAAAATACTTTGTTATACAGAAGATATTGATTCATGGTTGGCTGCTAGTTGCCCAGGTCCCGTGGCAGCAAAACAAGCCAAATTATTCCTCCTTCACCACTATAATTGATGGTTGCTGAGGTGTTTGTGTTGATATGCTGTGTTGTTTTTTTACCAAACATAACACTGTGCATTATGGCCAAACATCTCCACCTTGGTCTGATCTGACTAAAGGACATTGTTACAGAAGGTTTGTGATTTGTTCTGATGCAATTTTGCAAACCCAAGCCATGCTGCCAGGCTCCTTTTAGAGACAAGAGGTTTTCTCCAAGCATCCCTTCCAAACAACACATATTTGTTCAGTCTTTTTCTAATTGTACTGTACAGCGTGTACCCTGCCTCAGCCCAGAGTCAGCTGAGATAGGCTCTAGCCTCCCCGCGACCATAATAGAATTATATTGGCTCAAATAGAAAAATAACACTGAACAAAATTCTAAACAGGGTATCTTTAAAAAGGGGAAATATTTTGTGTCTAATATGTTGTGTTGCATTAATATTTTTGCATAGGTGTGCATTATTTGTTTGTTCAAATTGTACAAAAGAATTTGTTTGCATTCGCTCAGTAATCAGTAAAGTCCCATACAAGATAATCCACCCAACAGACAGGTGTGGCCAGCTGTGGTGTCACCTCTGCACAAACACACCTCATGTTGGGGACAATAAAAGGTCAACCCAGCTCCTCCAGGAATGCCACACAACACAATGCAACAGAAGTTAACAGGAAGAGGTCAATTGGCATGGTGCATCTCAGTTCGCCAAATTACTGCAGCTGTAAATGTAAATTTTTGAACAATGACGCATCGTGGAAGTCTGTTCCAGCTGTTTGGCACTACAGCCAATCGACCACACGCCTGTGTCTCTAAGAATATTCAGGAACTCTGCATAGTCTTTGTTGGGGAACAGGACAACTTCTAACCACCTCGTTCAATAATGTCATCTACTCTATGCAAAGGAGATGCACTGAACTACAGAATGCAAATGGTTTTTGCACATGCTACTGAAAGTGTAAAACTCAAACAATGACCCCCTTTTCTCCCTTTGTTGACTGTAGTTTGTGGATGATGGCTCTCAGAGTTCACTCAGAGTTTGCTCTGCTACTGGTAACATTGTAGCCCAGTACAACCTGCCACATGGTCGGGTGGTCTGTGACTAAACCGGCTTTGAGCTGGTGAGGAGGGTGGCACAACACTCAGCAGGAAGTGAGCCAACGGTCATCGTGCAAATCTTGGTTGAAGAGCTGCTACTCACCAAGTTTCCGTTACTACATTGTATAGCCAGTGATATATTATATTGTATATCATATTGTATATGTCACTGCTGTCCCCCCAGTGCAGCTAACTGGGTTATCAAATGCCAGCCATGTCTCTCACTGTCTGTGGTGAGAGGCATGTAAAAGAACCATTGCTGATTTTCGTCAAGAGTAGGCTGCATAGCCGTCAGCATGTTTCTGCCCTGCGATGGCCTGGCGAGCCTTCCAGGGTGTACACTGCCCTTGCTCAGAGTCGGCTGAGATGGGCGCCAGCCTCCCCGTGAGCCTAATTAGGATTAAGCGGTTCAGAAAATGAATGAATGAATGAATCATATTGTATAGCCAATGATAGTATTGGCACGGCAATGGCCAACATAGTAGCGGTAGTAGTAGTGGGAATTCAAATACCTTAAATATTTATTTAAATTCTTTATCAATTTTAGGTGTTGCATTTGTATTTGATTCATTGTTATTTGATGCCATAATGGGCTCTTTAGCAAACATATCCATGAGATCAGCAAAGATCTTTTTTTGAGTCCACTACTTTAAAACAGACTCGCTTACGCAGTGCTATATTTTTAGACTGTTTGTTTCCATGTTGCTCTGGCAACTGTCCCTGCCTGTTTACAGAACATTCCATATTCATCAAATTTGCTTCCAGTCAGATCTGATCATAAAAAGTGTGTCAACAAATCCAACCAACAATGTCCTTACTCATCAGTTGCCTTGACCATGTGGTTGGAGAGCATGCAGTACTGTGGTTATTATACAGGATTACATCCTGGAACTGAAATAGAATTTACTGGGAATTTGACCTTTTGATATCTAACAACTGAAAATAAAAAAAGGTTTTCATTCAGCAAGAAACTCTTGGGCTTGAGTCCCAGGCGTAGAGGGGCATGTTTACTGTATGTGTGTAGTTTGCATGTTTTCCCAGTGCTGGCGTGGGTTTTCTCCAGGTATTCTGGTTTCCTCCCAAAGTCCGAAGACATTCATGGCTAATTGGCTGTTTGAAATTGCCCCTAAGTGTAAATGTGAGTGTTTGTCTGTGTTGCCCTGGGATGGTCTGGTGAGCTTTTCATGGTGCACCCTGCCTTCGCCCAGTGTCGGCTGAGATCCTAATAGGATCAAGTAGGATCCTGCGACCCTTGTAGGATTACACGGTTCTGCAAATGATTAAAGTGAGTGAATTAGTGAGTATTTACATTGATTGTACCAACTAGTTATGCCGTGAACACCAGGAGCAAAAGAATTGTCTGATTTTTAAAGAGGGCGTGTTGTGGGTGAGTCTGAAGGTGGACTCGGCCAGCATCAGATTGCACAACACCCTGGAATTTCTCTTACAGTTAACAATGATTGTACAATTCATCAGCAAAGGCAAGGAATCAAAAGCATCCCGCTCAGGTCGACCTAGGCTCTCTGACAGATGTTGAAAATAATTCCCGTTGTGAGGCAACTGATGTTGCAGATAAACTCCAAGTGAGTCAGATTGCTGCTTTGAGGGATCTCCATCAACATGGCTACTATAACATATAAGTTCCTGATAGTCATCAATAGATAAGTTAATAATATATTGTATGAGGAGTTAAGATATCTTCTTGCCCCATGACACTCTTGTCAGTTCACTTCCTTGGGCCACTTTTGGTATGTACTTACCACTGCATACCAGGAACACATTCACAGCATTTGGCAGATGCTCTTATCCAGAGCAACCTGCAATTTGAGGTTTGTACAATTTCACAAGTTTACAATTGAGGAACACCCCTCAACATGTGCTGTTTTGGAGATTAATAAACCACTATAACCAGATGTTACTCACTTTACCCGTCAGTGGTCATAGGGGTTTTAAAGCTATGGCTATAGGGTGTATTTAGCAACTTTTCAAACTGTTGCTAATATTTGATCGCTGATTTGTTAATTCGTCCTGGGTATGACGTTATACTGCCTGCTTGGTGGTGAAATCAGCCGGACATCTCTGGTTGTGTGTGGAGGGAACCTTCTCCATTGCTACTTGCTCCTCGATCTATCTGAACCCATGAACCCACCTATGGGTTAAATGGCTCCAGTGCCTTGTGGGAGGCTAAGGATAATCTAAGGCTAAAGAATAACACCCCTACAGAAAATGCAGAGTGGAGCCCCATTAAGCAGGCCAGAGACCTTCTGGTGGATGGCAGCTCCTGCAGGCATGTTGAATCTCTAAATGTATTGACTTTGTCTTTCCTTGGAAGCATTTACTATGTCCTAGAGAGGATAGATGTGTCTGGACATACCATTTCCTCCATATCCCCTGCCCAGTCAGAGCAGTGTGTGTGTTGGTGCCACTCAGACTTGTTAATAAATACCATGTGGCAATCTGGACATTAGCTTTATGACACTGTGAATGGTTTGAGGCTACACAGTTCCGGCGAGTTTAAAATCATCTGTAAGTCAATTTATTAGTCTGCAGACGTTAAAATGTTATAGCTACATCTGCAGCAAAAACTGCTTTATTCACTGACTATATAGTTATGCAATGCCTAGAAGCACAGCTAACCATCATTGTTTCTATTGATAGGTGTCCAAGCCTGAGTTTGCTTTTCAACGCCTTTTCTTTCATTCATTAGCTGATCTCTTTCCGCTTTCATTTGATACACCTGTTTTGTTTGTTTAATTATCCATTTAAAGAGTTCACGTTGTTTGCAAGTCTGTCTGCCTACCAGTTACATTGTGGTTTTTATTCTGTGCGTGTCTGAGTGGTGGTGTATGAGCCTCTATTTCTGGTGGTTTAATTTTTCTTTATTAATTTTATTACTTTTATTTAGAAATATAATAATTCAGATTTTTTTCCCTCTTTTTTGCTGTCTGTCATCATGCAAGTCAGTGATACATAATAGCCAATCAGCACCAACTCAGTGAAGCAGCAGCCTTTTGGGTTCCCTGTGGTGGGCATGTGCGGATACGATTAAAGGGGCGGTGTCATGGATGGATTAAGAAAATTGCATAAATATCACAAGGTTATCAAACAAGACATAATCCATTCATATAGATGAAATTTTGACTTATGAAGGATACTAGACATGAATTAAATGTATATATTAAGTTTGTTAGGGGTTTGCAACATGATCTCAATCTTTGAAAACTGTTCCGCCAACAACATTTTAAGAAAATTCATGATGCAATCCATTTCCATCTGCACCATATTGGGCTCAAAAACTTTAGTCTTCATATGATTTTGTAGTGATTTTGAAATTGTTTTTCAATTATAGATATGTATTTTGGACATTCATGGAATATTTACTACTTTTCGGCAACTAAACTTGGGTAAAAATCATGACATGGCTCCTTTAAGACAGATCATCCTTGCAAAATAAAACACACAGACGCTGCAGACAAACACCTAAAATAATTTTATTGACAAGACAAGAGAGTTCACACTCCCTAATCAACATCTCAGGCCCTTTACAAGGCAATTAAGAAATCATGCTAAGGCTGTGGAAAGGTAAAGAACAAAAAGTAACAGATGTCTGGACGTTGTGCAGGTCCTACCAAGGAGGCAGGTATAAAAATGAGACCTTCATCAAAGCCAAATACGACCTTCAGCTGATCTGAGTGTCTCTGTTCTGCACTAAAACAGCCCACTGAATACACACAGCTCATGCTTATCAAGCATGTAACAGGAAAACATTACAGTACAAGGCTTTATACCAACAGTGGGAAGTTGGTGAGCTCTTCTGTATGTGTGAATGTGCAAGGACAAGCCAAAAAAAATAAAAAATAAAAATCACAAAAACAGATATATCAGCAGATTAAAATTAAATGTTGACACAACACAAACTAGTGGAAACATGTCCCAAGGCTTCTTAGCACAAATGTGAGTGTCTTTGTTGTGTGGAGCAAGTACTCTGAGAAGCAGCACTGTTTCTAGAAAAGTCTGGCCAACTCAATGCTACCAAAACTTTCTGTAGACAAAATCACCAGCATCAGGAGTTCAACTTACGAGACGTCACACAAGTTGAAAAAAAAAAAAGTTATTAGACTCAAGGTTATGGTACAGTGATTTGTGCATGTGACATACGTGATCAGAGCTACGTAGATGCACAAGAGCTCTGGATACACACATCCTTTCCCCCAGTGTAAATAATATCATCTTATAATAGATATAGATAAACACTCTGTGAAACACACCAGTTTGCATGGATGGAACTACATGAAAACCGATGTCTGCTCGAATAATGCAAAATATTGTTACAGTATTTGGTGACCTGACCATTGCAGCTAACATTAAGTACGTTTGAACAGGCATGTTCATGATTCGGTCTCCATAGAGACACAGTATTCGTGTTCTCCAGACACGGCAAAGCCCCAGCTGTCTGCAGTAGCAGGTGATGCTTAAGCACCTGTGACTGGTTTATTCAGTCAAGGATGTTTGTTTATCCTCTAACCTAATGAGTGCATGCTTGTTTTCATTTCTTTCTTTTTTTTTTTATTATCCTCGAACAGAAATCTTGTTCTCCACCGCAGCCAGCATGGCGCAAAATCGAGAGTTCTCATTGGCCAGGAGTCTGGACGGCTCGTCGAATTCCACCACCTGGGTTCAGAAAATAAGGACATTTCATTGTTAAAATACAAAAATAACAAATGATGTGTGGTATTCATAGAATTTGGTGGCACGGTGGAATAATGGTTAGCATGTCCGCCTCACAGCAAGAAGGTCCTGGGTTTGAAGCCTGAGCTTGAAGAAGGTGTTTCTGTGTGGAGTTTGCATGTTCTCCCCATGCTTGCGTGGGTACCCTCCAGGTCCCACAGTCCAAAGACATGCACAGTAGGCTGATTGCTCGTTCCAAATTGCCTCTATGTGTGAGTGTGTTGGCCCTGTGATGGTCTGGCGAGCTGTTCAGGGTGTACCCCGCCTTCACCCAGGGTTGGCTAAGATAGGCTACAGCCTCTCCACGAGCCTAGTCGGATTAAGCGGTTTGGCCATTGAGTGTGCAAGTTCTCCCTGTGCTTGAGTGGGTTTCTTCAAGGTATTCCGGTTTCCTCCTACAGTCCAAAGACATGCATGTCAGGCTAACTGGCTTTTCCAAATCATCCCTAGGTGTAAGGAATTAATGGTTTTTTGTGTGTTGGCCCTGAGATGGTCTGACGAGTTGTTTAGGGTGTACTCTGCCTACACCCAGAGTCAGCTGAGATAGGCTCCAGCCTCTCCATGACCCTAGTAGGATTAAGTGGTTGGCGAATAAATGAACGAACTAACGGAAGTTCATATATCAGTTTTGTTAGGATTTCTGCGAAAGATAAAAGGGACTGAAGGTTACCTGGCCCTGGTTGAGCACCATGATGCGGTCGCAGCTGAGTACAGTGTTCAGTCGGTGTGCGATGGTTAAGGTTGTGCAGTCTTGAAAAGAGTTACGAATGGTTTCCTGGATTAGAGAATCTGTCTCAGTGTCCATAGCAGCAGTCGCCTCATCCAAAATCAGGATCTATTTTAACGTGGAAGGAGAAAAAAAGAAAAAAAAAATCACTGGGGATCTGAGCGGTGAATGAATTGTTTCTTAATTCCATTTCCTCAGTTTATATCCTAAAATCATAAACAAAATTTCAATTCCATCTCCTCGTTTCTCCCCAGGAAACTTGTGACCAAGCAAAAGGGAAACTTCTTGGACTCAAGGACAGATAAATGCTTTTGTTAAATGTTTTAAAGGAATACAAGTAGATCCATTGGATACATATCCACCTGTAACGTAGTGGCAAACTGTTGATCAGTTAGCGGTGTACCTCCCTGGCCTTGTAAAGAGGTATGGACATTCGCCATTCATTCTGCAAATAGTCTCCAAGCAGTCACCATGTTTGCCAACCAGTCACCGATCTCACTTTCATTCTCCAAGTATTTTATTTTATTTTTTCATTTTCCCCCACTTTCTACTCTAATTTTAGTCGTATTCAATTCCCACCTGTCAAGTGTTGCCCTCCCAATCACACGAACACCAACCTGGGAAGGATGTAAGCGTGAATGTGCCACTTCGGTGATACATGATGCTGCCACCCACCTCTTTACTATTCTCAAATTGTTTACCTCCCTCAGGAACGTGACTCGATGAAGAATACTTGGCGAATAGTTCGCAAAAACCGCACAGCTGCCAAACATCTTGGGTCACATATTGCGGTGTTCAGAGTGGTTGAACCGACACTTCCCACATGCCCATGGTAGATGTTTTTCAGTAGTGGATAGACATCAGCATGGAGGATCTGACCATCCTGCAGCAATGGTAGCATTCTTTGTGATTAGACCAGATGGACTAGCCTCATCTCCTCCGACCCGCTGTCCTTACTTGGACCACATTTGGTAGGTACCAACTACTGCATAGTGGGAACAACCCACAAGACCAGCCATTTTAGAGCTGCCCCGACCTAATCATCTAGCTATCACAGTTTGGCCAATACGTCATCCAACTTCCATAAGAGTAAGAAGTTCTCCACTGAAGTGCCGGATTGGTCCTGGGTCAATTAAGGATGGCCTTAAAGATGAACATGAAGTTGCCGAATTCTTATTTAAGCAGGACATTTGAAAAAGCTCACCTTGCACCGTCGAAGCAGTGTTCTAGCCACGCACAGCAGCTGCCTCTCCCCCACGGAAAAGTTCTCCCCGTTCTCTACAACCTCAGACTCAAGCTTCAAAGGCAACTGAGACACCTGTGTGTATATAAAGAAAGGGATGCAGAAGAGAAGGATGTAGGTTTAATTAAGAGAGGTGAGAAGACAGAGAGAAACTAATGTCTGATTGTCTTGGATCTGCTTTTAGCCTGATGACTCACACACTCCTTCATGTGCGTCCTCTCCAACGCATCCCAGATCTGCGCCTCTGAATACTGGTTGAACGGATCGAGGTTTGATCTGTTCAGAGGAAATTACGGAATATTTACTTTCATGTCACAAGCCGAGATGAGAATGATAAAAACAAGTAATAAAACATTTGAAGGAGAGGCATGTGGTACGTCCCTCTAACACATCACAGTGTTTTATTCCCCTTATAAAACTATATACAACAACCATTTATGGCTAAGACTCATTAAAACTACTGCAGGGTACAAATATGTGTCCAATGACTGTAATTCTGTTAATAATTTAATAGTTAAAATACTCAGGCATGTACACTTTTATGGGTGACATAATTGTCATATTTGGTGACAGATGCTTAGGTGATGTAGTGGTTAACACGACCGCCTCACAGCCAGAAAGTGCTTAGGTGGGTTTCCTCTGGGTACTTCACTCTCCTCCGACAGTTCAAAGACATACACATTAGAATAACTGGCAGTTAAATTGACCCTAGATGTGAATGTGGGTGTGAAATTATGTGTGTGTGTGAACTGGTGCAAACCGCAATGGACTGGTGAGCTGTTCAGGGTGTACCCTGCCTTCACCCAGAGTCGCCTATGATAGGCTCCAACCACTCCACAACCTTAAGCGGTACAGTAAATGAATTTATGACTGAATATATAAATTATTATATAGCAGGTCATTCTATTTATCCATTTATAGTTACACTAAAGGTTGTTGAACACTGATCATGTTACTTTCTATCATCACTTGCGCTATAGCAGCTACTTCGCCAGCCCATTTCCCTATAGCTTGTCACATGAACGAGGGATTAAAGTCCTTGGTCTCTGAAAGAAAGCAAAGTCCTTTGTCATGAAAGTGTATGAGCTGTTGCACGTGGATGAAAGTGATGACTCCTTAGATAAATATGTTAAGTAAATGGCTCCATTACCAACACAAAGCTTCACCATATCAACGACTTGTTTTGATTGGTTAACTCCAGGAGCACATGGTGGCGTAGAGATTAGCACTGCCACAACACTGAGAGCAAGTCTGGGTTCTAATCTTGGCGGAAGCCTGTGTGATGTTCACACCTTATTAAACAATACAGGTGAAACTAATATATTATATAGACTCATTACATGCAAAGTGTGATATTTCAAGCCTTTATTTGTTATAATTTTGATGATTATGGCTTACAGCTTATGAAAACCCCAAATCCAAAATCTCAGAAAATTAGAATATTGTGAAAATGTTCAATACTGTAGGCTCAAAGTGTCACCTTAAAATCAGCTAATTAATCCAAAACACCTGCAAAGGGTTGCTGAGCCTTAAAATGGTCTCTCAGTCTGGTTCAGTAGAATTCACAATGATGGGGAAGACTGTTGACCTGACAACCATCACTCACCCCCGCCACAAGGAGGGAAAGCCTCAAAAGGTGATTGCTAAAGAAGTTGGATGTTCTCAAAGTGCTGTAACCAAGCACATTAATAGAAAGTTAAGTGGAAGTGAAAAGTGTGGAAGAAAAAGGTGCACAAGCAGCGGGGATGAGGGCAGCCTGGAGAACATTGTCAGGAAAAGGCCATTCAAAAGTGTGGGGGAGCTTCACAAGGCTGGAGTTAGTGCATCACGATCTACCACACACAGACGGATCCTGGACACGGGCTTCAAATGTCGTATTCCTCTTGTCAAGCCGCTCCTAAACATCAAACAAGGTCAGAAGCGTCTTACCTGAGCTAAAAAAAAAAAAAGAACTGGTCTGTTGCTCAGTGGTCCAAAGTCCTCTTTTCTGATGAGAGCAAGTTTGGCATCTCATTTGGAAACCAAGGTCCCAGAGTCTGGAGGAAGAATGGAGAGGCACACAGTCCAAGATGCTTGAAGTCCAGTGTGAAGTTTCCAGTCTTTGTTGATTTGGGGAGTTATGTCATCTGCTGGTGTATCTATCAAGTCCAGAGTCAACGCAGCCGTCGACCAGGACATTTTAGAGCACTTCATGCTTCCTTCAGCAGAAAAGCTTTATGGAGATGCTGTCTTCATTTTCCAGCAGGTCTTGGCACCAGCCCGCACTGCCAAAAGTAACAAAACCTGGTTCAGTGACCGTGGGATTACTGTGCTGGATGGGCCAGCAAACTTCCCTGACCTGAACCCCATAGAGAATCTATGGGGCATCGCCAAGAGAAAGATGAGAGACATGAGACCGAACGATGCAGAAGAGCTGAAGGATCTATTGAAGCATCCTGCTCTTCCATAACACCTCAGCAGTGCCACAGGCTGATAGCATCCTCGCCACGCCGCAGTGAGACAGTAATTCATGCAAAAGGGGCCCAAACCAAGTACTGAGTACATATGCATGATTACACTTTTCAGAGCGCTGACATTTCTGTATTTAAAATCCTTTTTTTATTAATTTCATGTAATATTCAAATTTTCTGAGATTTTGGATTTAGGGTTTTTATAAGCTGTAAGCCATAATCATTAAAATTATAACAAATAAAGGCTTGAAATTTTTCACTTTGCATGTCTATATATTGGTTTCACCTTTTAAGCTGAATTACCGAAATAAATGAACTTTTGCACCATATTCTAATTTTTCGAGTTTCACCTGTATTTCTGCATTTATTTCCACCTGTGTTTAAGCCTTAGCAATAAGAAAATGTTAATATTTCTCAAGCCAATAAAACAATATTTCAAATTAAAGTTAAATAAATTGCAGGAAGTGAATGAAAGGTGAGTGAGGGATGACTGTAAGAGAGGCGAGTGAAAGCTGTGTGAGAGGCAAGCGAAAGCCGGGAGAAAGGTGCGTGAATGCCAGGTGAGAGGCGTGTGAAAGCCGGATGAGTGCTGAGTGAAAGCTGTGTGACAGGCGAGTGAAAGCTGTGTGAGAGGCGAGCGAAAGTTGGGTGAGAGGCCAGTAAAAGCCATGTGAGAGGCGAGTGAAAGCGGTGTGAGATGCGAGTGAAAGCCGTGTGAGATGCGAGTGAAAGCCGTGTGAGATGCGAGTGAAAGCCGTGTGAGATGCGAGTGAAAGCCGTGTGAGATGC
>JAQMYF010000001.1:78010076-78023588 GCA_030014195.1 Neosilurus mollespiculum
ATTATGGAGATGCTGACTTCATTTTCCAGCAGGACTTGGCACCTGCCCACACTGCCAAAAGTACCAAAACCTGGTTCGGTAACCGTGGGATTACTGTGCTGGATTGGCCAGCAAACTCGCCTGACTTGAACCCCATAGAGAATCTATGAGGCATTGCCAAGAGAAAGATGAGAGACATAAGACCGAACAATGCAGAAGAGCTGATGGCTGCTATTGAAGCATCCTGGTCTTCCATAACACCTCAGCAGTGCTACAGGCTGATAGCATCCATGCCACGCCGCATTAAGGCAGTAATTCATGCAAAAGGAGGGAAGTACTGAGTACATCCGCATGATTATACTTTCCAGAGGGCTGACATTTCTGTATTTAAAATCCTTTTTTTATTATTGATTTCATGTCTAATTTTCTGAGATTTTGGATTTGAGGTTTTCATAAGCTGTCAGCCATAATCATCAAGATTATAACAAATAAAGGCTTCAAATATTTCACTTTGCATGTAATGACTCTATATAATATACTAGATTCACCTTTTAAGTTGAATTACTTAAATAAATGAACTTTTGCATGTTTTTGAACATTTTTCGAGTTTCACCTGTACGTTCAAGGATCTTGTAGACCTAATTCCTTTAAATTCAAGCAATCAACATGGCAACTGAGACATGCATCAGGTTCACTGCAAGTGCTGTATTAGGCCACACTGATGCTGCATGGATCTTTAATAAGCCAATCTTTGAAAATTTATTTGGAGAGAAATTTGTGGTCATGGAAAATATATTTTCCAGGCATTGCTGAAGATACACTTAAAGGAGCCTATTCACTTATTAGGTATATAAAATAAACATGAAATACAGTGATATCTCTTGGAAATGAAGGGAAATCAGCTATGGTGTCTTTCCGAAACCATTTGCTTACTCCTGTACACAAGTCTCAATGACCCCTGCTCTGGGCATGAAAATATTAGCAAACATCGCCATCTTGAGGTGAGCGAGAGCGCAGAAAACTTGATCTTGGACTTTTCCACTTTCTACGAATCGGTGTTGCACTTTTAATTGATCGCACACACGAAGATCGTCCCTCTGGTCATGCGGGCTTAATATTGTTCTTGTTGTTGTAAACAGACGCAGAACCAAAACAAGATGTTAATCAGGTGAATAAGAGATACTAGGCCCATGAGTTGGGTTGATTTTTTTCAGGAAACCTTTATATTCATCCAAAATGAACTGATAATGAACACTAGTGAATGTGCACCTTTAAAGAACAGTAAAATCAACACCAATCCGACCAATCACATCCAAGAACTCAATAGCCCTGTTATATAAATACAAAAGTACAAGAGTACTAACCTGACAGTTCCACTGAAAAGCACGGGTTCCTGCGGAATAATAGAGAGATTGCTGCGTAAATCAGCCAGGCCGATGTTGCAGATATTAACACCGTCGATCTTGATGCTTCCCCCGCACGGCTCCACCAGCCGGAAGAGAACCACGCCTAAGGAGGACTTCCCTGATGCAGAGAAGAATTAAGAGCTGATGTGAGTGTGTGTTATGTAAGCATGTCAATCTCAGTAGGTCCTGAATCTGTTGTCTGATACAAAGCACTGACCTGAACCTGTCCGTCCTACAATCCCCACCTTCTCCTTAGGGCGGATTGTGCACGACAGTTTCTTCAATACCAATGGGAGGTCCTCTCTGTACTTCATCTCGACGCTGTCAAACACAACCTCGCCTTCCTGCGGCCAGTCAGAAGGAGGGGCTTTGTTCTTCACCCTCGCAGGAGCCTCCAGTGACAGAGACTGGAGTAAAGAGAGATGGGAAATGATTGCTGGGTTCAAACAGGACTATTTGATTTGTATTTTAAATGTTATCTTTCAATGTAAACATTTCCGAGTGGCACACTGAAAAGGTGCGCCACTATTAACCACAGAGCCAACCATGACAGGGAGTCCATGGTGCTAATTGGCTGAGATCTCATGGCAGGAAGGAATGGAATACGCTTGCTTTCCTGTCACTTACAGCGATCACTAGCCAATCATGGGTGTCTATGAGCTCAAAGGGTGTGTTAAATTGGCTAAAATGACTAAATCAGGAGGAGAAAAACTGATAAAATACCAAGTAAAAAGAAAAAGTCAGTTTTGGTCAATAAAATGGCTGAATATCTTCACTTAACAATTATAACCTTTTTTCGAAAACCAAAATGTAGTTGAGTCTATAAAGTTAGATGATATCTTGTATTATAACACTCGATAGCAACAAGCTAGCTTGCAGTTTTTCTTGAGTCATGAAAGACTAGCTGTTTACTTGAAAAAGGTTGCTGCCACCTAGTGGATGGTTGTTAAATTACATTTCACGCTAATGGTTGACTCAAAGAATGTACGATAATCATATTCTTTGATAGCTCTCTCAGGCCAAATAAAATGAGTTAGAGGGCCAGATTTGACCCACAGTCCTTGAGTTTGACACCTGTGTACTACACGGTAATGGCATGATCGGATTGGTCTGCTATCTTGGGATCGAAAAACATTATTCTGAGAGGATAATGCTTGAATCCAAATGACAGACACTCACAGTTTGTCACTTGAAATAAGTGATGTCCTCATTATCACGCTCTAAAATGGGGGGTGGGGGGATGGGGTGGGTAGTATATACTTAAACACCTTTACAGGAAGAGTTTTAATAGTATGTAGCAAACTCTCAACGAGAAGACTAAACAGACATTGTTAGCTACATAGCACTTAGCTTATTATTACAGTGGTATGTAGGCTTAGTTTGTACATTTCCTCTCTAATTTTATATGAACATGAACCCAGGACCTTCTTGCTGTGAGGCAGACGTGCTAACCACTACATCACCATCCATATACATTTCATTTTTTATTTTATTATACCTTTCTTAGCTTATTGCTAAAGTTGCACAGTTGTCGTTGTCTTGCCTTGTAGAGCCAAGCATGTAGCAAACTGACACGCCATCATAACTGTCATTCGTATATCAATCAACCTCTGTGTCATTTTTATTGGATAAAAAAAGCACTGTTCTTTTGGTTATATTTGAGTACCACTGTACTGTAATATTAAAATGCAGAGCTATTACCCAAAATGCTTTTTTACACCCGAGCCTAGTGGTTCATCAGGCCGGTGCTTATCCCCTGGTTTCTGTAGCGTGAAGCGACTAGGAGTTCAACTCTTCCTGGAGGTAACGCTAGGAGGTAACTCCATCGCAGGTTACCTTCCCAGTATTTTTACTGGTGCCCATTTATATTTGCTGGGTAGACAGAGGCACATTTGTGGTTAAGACCTTGCCCAGGGGTCTTAGCACGGTGGGGGTCCAACGGGGATTCAAATCCATGATCTCTCGATCATGAGCCCGGCACCCTAACCGCTACGCCATCGGCCCCACACCCAAAATGCGCTAAGGATGTAATGGCAGCTCAATACAATCATTAAAAAAAACGAATTACCAGGAAATTCTAACGATGATTGAGGAGTGTTGCATGTTTAATACCTCAATATAGTGATGGATTCTCTCTACTGAGGTGAAGCGAGCTTCTGTCTCAGAGGCAAGGCGGACGGTGAACTGGAACAGACCGGTCAGCTAAGGGAGACAGAAACAATCATTGTGCATGTACTACTCCTTGGGACCAAGAATGGGTTTTAAATAAAAATATTGTTGAACCAAATTAACCCTATGGTAGAACACAAAGTTTTTTATTACTACAGAATAAAGATAAAAAAAATTAGCATGCTAGCCAAACCCATCTAATCTAGAACCCATGTATCCCTTCATCAATTTGCCGAAAGTCTATCTCAGCCAACTCGGTGAAGGCAATGTACACATTGAACAGCTCACCAGATTATCACAGGGCCAACTCACATACAACCACTCAGTCACTCATTTGCTGAGCTACTAATTCCTACTAGGATCATGTGGAGGCTGAAGCCTATCCCAGCCGACACTGGATGAAGGCGGGGTACACCCTGAATAGCAGAGAAACACACAGGAGCACTCTCGCCAACCCCTGGACTAAAACCCAGGACCTCCTTGCTGTGAGGTGGACGTGCTGACTGCTACGCCACTCTGCCGCCAGAGCCCGTTCATCCAAATCCATTAATAGTAAACCTATATAAATAAACACTAAATACTATACTATGTGTAGACTGGATCCCATGACACTCACCTGAACAGCGTAGGATATTGCCAAGCCTGCGTATGCAGGGGGAATCTGTCCATGCATGAGAACAATCATGAGTGTTGTGATGCTGATGAGGGCAACGCTGATCACGTCCAGACGCACAGCGAGCCAGCGCATCGCACAGCTGAACAGGTAAAACGGGGCCTGGTTCTGATCCAGCAGTTCCTGATACCTGAGGAATAGCAGCGTGGTTAAAGCAGACTTAAACGTGACTTCTTATGTCTTACACAGAATATGGAAACATTATATCATATGAACCACTAACCATAAAGCCTATTAACTGTATATAAGAACAGAGCGCTAATATCTCCAAGGCTTCAGACGGCGCCTTACCTGTGGAGGAACTCGTCTCCCTTGCCGTAGGCCTGTACTGTACTCAAGCCCTGGATGCTGGAGGCGATGTGGGAGAGGAAAGGCGATTGAGTGACGTTGTCTAGCCGTTTGAGCTCGCGTATGAAGACCCGAGAGACAGCGTGCAACACAGTGAAGAGGAGCACCAGAGGGCCCACGGACACCAGGAACCATGGGAAGACACTGCTGATCACACCCAGGCAGAACAACACAAGGATCACGTTCTGGATGAACATCTCAGCCTGGAATGGTAGACGTGTGTCCACTGAGACGAGAGAGGGGGGGAAAAAAAAGGGAAAAAAAACCCCACAGAAAACATCACATGACAAGAGGGCAAGAGTTCCTAAAAGATTTCAGTCCAGAAAACTAGTTCAGGGCAGCACAGTGGTTAGCGCGTCTGCCTCACAACAAGAAGGTCCTGGGTTTGAGACCCGGCTCTGGAGTTTCCTGTGCTTACGTGGCTTTCCTCTGGGTACTCCGGTTTCCTCCCACAGTCCAAAGACATGCAATTAAGGCTAATTTGCTGTTCCGAATTGAATTTGTAATATAGGCACTGTGTTTATGTGACTGTTATTACATACCTTCATCCATGTCTTTGGAGAATCGGTTGAGGATCCGTGCTGTGGGTGTGGTGTCAAAAAACTTCATAGGGCTGCGAAGAATTTTCTGGAAGAGGTCGTCGTGAAGCCGAGATGAGGCACGCAGAGTTCCCTGGCAAAAAAACAAAAACAAAACAAATAAATAATTTAATACAGGTAATCATAAAAAGCAGGACAAAGGCATGCTATTCAAATATATGTATTTAGTGTATACTACACGGAAATGGCAAGATCTGATTGGTTCGCTATCTCAGGATGCTAAGCAATTATTGAATGAGGCAGAGAATGATATGGAGAATTATTTCTTCTTATTCACCGAGGCAGAGAAAAAATAATTCTCCATATCACATAAAAAAAGCAGAATTGTTTTATTATTTATTCAAAACACTCCTAACTTACGTATATAAGTAGGCAGTGTGGGCTTCATGATAATTATCCCTGCCACTAAGTGGAGATAGATAATTAGAAGAGGCTTGTGAGAAAGTAGAGAGGAAGAAGTTGACGCAACAAACATGTTGGCGGTATGCACTCTGATATGTATCACGTCAATAAATATTTTTTCAAATAATATTAATAATACTTTTTAGAAAAGCTGAATGTTCTCACAGTTAGAGAATAAAGTGAATTAAAGTACTTCACTATTTCACACTACAACAGACAGTCACGTTACTATGTTGATAACTAGCTAGTTAGCATCAGTGAGTTATATGAGGTTAGCATGCTATAGAGTTAATGCTATTTCTGATTCACCCTAGCAGCAAAATATGGAATTAAAGTATTTGTTGCTACGAACCTATTTTTATTTTCAAGAATTAAACCTTTTTTTTTAATCAGTTTTTGGCAATGTTCAGGAAGTCAGCCATTTTTTCCGGGATGATATGGGAGCTGAGTAACATGGATATCATAAAATAAACAGATGCGCTCCGCAGCACAATATCCAAAGCACTGCAGCTGTGAAGCATATTTACTTTCCTCAATATTTATGCTGTTGTGGTCCTCTATCTCTACACTTACAACAGCATAAATATTGAGACAACAAAATGACGTTTACAGCGCCGGGCCTCAGTGCTTCTGCAGCCTGCCGTGGATGGTATCTGATCTATATTCTATGATTTCTATGAAAAGGAACACTGGCACATGCCAGTCATGTGATTATCGTGCCAATTAACCGCTGGCAATGATGCAATATTAAGAATTATATTATTTTATTATAATAAATATTATTGTTCATTTAAAATATTTTCTCATTGCTGATTGGTGGAAAGCCATCAAATAATTCTTGGTATTGCATCATTGCCATTGGATAATCAAATTATTGATTTGTTGCCATTGGATAAGTTGAATGAGCATTGCACGACTGGCAGGCACAACACACTGACATGACTGTCTACTTTGAACATATTCTGAATAACTGATAAAACAATCATTAAAATCGGCTTTCGAATTATTTGGTTTTGGTGTGTGTTGCCTTGGCAGATAACAACCCCTTAACCGAATAATTTTCCATATCATACTTCACCTCATTCAATAATTGGTTATTATCCACCTGAAAGCTCGGGGTAATGCTCAAAATACAAATAAACCATCAAAACCTTGTTTTACTTTGCGTTTCTTATGTTTGCATGAAGTATATACGAAAACAATTATTCACCTCAGGCTCAGTGGATATTGCTAAATATTCCCCGAGACTACTCAGTGACATTTACCTCACTTTCAGGAAATAATGATTATATATAGACATATATATATATATATCTCACATTTGCTCACCTTGACAAAGATGATGCCTCTCAGGAATTTAAGTAAGAGCATAATACCCATGGACATGGTGTAAACAGCAGCATAGTACTGCATCAGAGGGTTGTCCCGCATGCTGTCACTCACCATCGAACTGTTCCCAACAAACACAGTGGTGTTCTGAACATGTAAAGAGAGTGAAAAAAGATAAGTCACATACAGGCTCTGCACTGTGCCTAATTACACCAAGTGGTGATCACATTAATTAACAGTGAAGACATTTATTAGCAAGCACATGCACAGACTGCATGTCCAATGAATAGCAATGATGTTATCAATTATCCAGTAGAAGAAAACACCCCTAATCTGAAAGCCTGGCAATGTTTCAGTTGCATGACCTCCTGTAATGAGGATACTGTCCACAGTATCACGACATCCAACACCAATAGCCAATGAAATATTTACATGACCTTCTCTCATTCGATCTGCTTTTGTATCACAGTGCCATTACTTCTGCACATGCTACTGCAAACACACAGTTCATATCACTTGTACCAGAAAATTAACAACAAAACATTTTAAGCTATAGTGCATAAATGTTTTTGTTTAAAATAGACTAAAAAACGTCTAAATATATTCAAAAAGTTTTAGGGTTAGTGTCTGTATGTTAGCAGAAGTATGCAAAAAAAACCTATGTGCTGATTTTCATAAAGTTTCCACCAGTGGTGGAGATTGGGACAATGAAGACTTGATTACATTTTGGAGATGATCTGCATCAGGTTCTGGATTCAGGAATTTTTTTTTTTAAAGGATTCTTTAACATTGTGAGAAAGCATGACTTTTTTTTTGGAAGTGTCGTATTACAGAAGGCCCAGCAGGGGGTGCTGTGTACTTAATGATACTCACTCACTCACTCGGTGAATTGTTTAATCTTATTAAAGGTCATGGAAAGGTTGAAGCCTATCTCAACCGACTCTGGGTCAAAGTTGAGTTACATCCTGAATAGCTCTCCAGACCATTGCAGGGCCAACACACACTTAGAAACACAACCATTCACACACGTAGGCGCAATTTAGAACGGCCAATTAGCTAAATGTGCATGCCTATGGACTGTGGGAAGAAACTGGAGTACCCAGAGGAAACCCTAACAAACACAGGGAGACCATGCAAACTTCACACAGAAATGCCCAAGCCCGGGACTCAAACCAAGGACCTTATTGCTCTGAATGGACATACTAACCACTACGCCACTGCGCTGCCCACTTTCTGATATTTTTGAAAAAAGTTATGGGTGGATTTTCATGAAGAATTTAGAATTAGCAGCATGAATGCATGAACCTAAACTTCTTTGCATCAACTGTCCAGGCTGGTGTAATAGTCTATCAGATTCTCAAAGGGGATCCATACCACAAAAAACTGAGTCTGTTTGAACAGCAAACAGGATGATACCTAGTATCAAAGTATTCCTAATATAGTGGCCAGTGACTGTGAGTCATCCGTGAGGTTCTGTCATGGCAAACCAAAGTCAGTGCTGTGTATAGGGTGTTGGATTGAAACTGGCTGACATTTTTTATGCATGCATCACACGCCAGTTCAGACTGATCAAACATCATTACACCCTAACTTCAGACATTAACACGGTGACAGGCAGGAGCCACAGCCAATCAGGAGAGACCGAGCAATATGAGAAATGCTATAGCTTGAACTAATAGAATATTAGCTTTTAGGAGAGAAAAGTATTCATATCAATTCATGGACATTAACACAGACAGCTCCCTCTCACACCCTCATCAGTGGATGTTCTCTTACCCCGCTGCCCTGTTTGATCCAGTAGCTGAGCCACCAGTTACTGAATGCAGTGCTGCCCACGTTGAGGATGAAGAGGGCCAGAATGAAAAGGAAGACAGGCAAGCCTCCTAAAGCTTGAATATACACTCTGTACACTGCACAGGGGACCGAACCTTTGCCGCAATCTTCAGCTTGCATCAGCGGACCTACAGGAAAAAAAAGAGAGGGAGATATACTTGTCTGGGAAAACGTTTCCATATTATAATAAACAGTAAGTGAATTAGGGGTATAATGCAATGTCACTATCTGTATGTATGTATATGTAGGGTTCAGGCATTTTTGCATGGAGTTTCCACGTTCTCCATGTGGTTACGTGGGTTTTCCCCAAGTACTCCGGTTTCTTCTCACAGTCTAAAGACATGGAGATTAGTCTAACTGGCTACTCCAGATTGACTCTAGATGTGAGTGACTGGTTTTGTGTTGGCCTTGCAATGGCCAGGCGAGCTGTTCAGGGTGTACCAACATGTTGCCCAGTGTCGGCAGTATTGAGCGGTTCGGCGAATGAGTGAATCTATAAAGTTCTCAAAATATTCATATTTAGGATTCTACCTCTGTGTCCCTAAGAGAACTGGAACAAACTTAAACCTAGAGGTAGAAATGCTAGCATGGTCATTGTACTAACCTCTGGAGACAGAGATAGATGTAAATTTACATCTAAATTTAGAACGCGTTCTTTGTGATCAAATTTCGACAGCCGACTGGCGGAAGATTTGGAGAGAAACGATTCCTCTGATGATACTCGCTGCATGTGCTGCATTTTAGTGAGTCACACATTCAAGGCTGCACCTACCATTGTCCTTGCTGGGAGGTTTCTCCTTCTTCACAGATCCTGCCTTGGCATTTTCACCTCGTTTCTTCAGAGAACTCCCAGCATTCTTGTTTGGTAACTATTAAAATACCATTTTAATAAACCTTGAAGTATCATATTCACCCAAATATAATTATCACTGTTTGTTATAAGTAGTTCTGTAAAACATATTCAGAGGTGATATGAACTCATGGTTCGAGTTTGTATTCTGATAAATGTCTGATATTTGAGTATCAGATGATCACATGGCAGTGAAACATACCTGCAAAGCTAATTACCTAATTAACATGGATAATGCTACAAAGTTTTGGACTAAAAAATAAACATTAATCTATGCATATTATCTTCAAAACTTTAGAGTAAGACTATCAAAAAAATGCATTCATTTCAATTAATTAATCACAGAAAAAAAACTAACTTAAATTAAGTGCATTTCGTGGGGTCCTTTGACCCAATGACTTTGGAAAATGAAAAGACAGACAAGAAAACATGAATGAAGTGAATGAAACATATGCTCTGCTGGTCAAACCCAAAATGACTCCTTGCTCCCCATACAGGTGCACTACTTAAAATACAAAGTAATGGCTGCTGTACACTATCTAGAAAAGAATTTGTAATTTAGCCCACGTTAGTGCTAATGAAGTAACGGTAACCTTTGCTTATTAGCTTCCTCATTAGTAATGACACAAAAACAGAAGAAGAAAACTTCTCAGAGATCCCAGAATCGATTTCAGTGTCTCCACTACTGCAACTATGGGTCACTTTCTCAGCAATCATATAAACTATATAGTTTTCCAGCAGACAACCATTTTATAAATATCATGTTGGAGGAAATTAGATTAATTTATCCCAGATTGGGTGGCAAAGTGACATAGTAGTTAACAGGTCCGCCTCACAGCAAGAAGGTCCTCGGATCGAATCCTGGGCTTCGCAAGGGCTCTTCCGTATAAAGTTTGCATGTTCTCCCTATCTGAATGACTATCATCCAGTTGAATGACTATTGCCCAGTTGCCCTAACCCCCATCATCACCAAATGTTTCAAGAGACTTGTCTTGTCTCACATTAAGGCTGCCATCCCTGCTGACCTTGATCCACATCAGTTTGCATACAGAGCAAACAGGTCAACAGAGGATGCCATCAATACAGCCCTCCACACAGCCCTCACACACTTGGACAGCAGCAACTCCTATGTGAGGATGCTGTTCGTAGACTTCAGCTCCGCTTTCAATACAGTTCTACCACATAAAATGGTTCAGAAGTTGGGCAACCTGGACCTAGGGAGCTCACTGTGCACCTGGATACTGGACTTTCTTTGCAACAGACCTCAGAACGTTAGGATTGGAGACCACATCCCCTACACTCTCATCCTGAACACCAGAACACCACAGGGATGTGTCCTCAGCCCCCTCCTCTTTTTTCCTCTTCACAAATGACCGTTATCCCATTCACACCAGCAACACCATCGTCAAATTCGCCTACGACACCACCGTCATAGGTCTGATATCAGATAATGACATGTCAGCTTACAGGAAGGAGGTCCAGCATCTGTGGCGTTGGTGCGGCAACAATAACCTCCAAGACAAAGGAGATGATAATGGACTTCAGGAGATCATCGAGAGCCTCCGGACCTACTGCTGTACAGTGTGGTTCAACAGCTATACTGCAGAGGACAGGAAGTCCCTGCAGCCGGTGGTGAGGATGGCAGAGCGGGTAATTGGAACTACACTACTCCCCACCCCCACCCCCTAGTGACATTTACACTGGCAGACTTCAGAGGAGATCCATTGGAATTATCAGAGACCCCACACATCCTGGACACCCCCTTTTCTCCCCTCTCCCCTCCAGAAAAAGGTACAGGACACTAAAAAGAAAACCTAACAGACTTAAGAACAACTTTTACCCACAAGCTGTTAAACGTGCAACCCCACCACCACCAACGTCACATACACTGACTGAAGAACCATCATTCAGACCATCTTACTGGACAGTGCAATATTACTTTTTAAGTGCAATACTCATGTTTATGTGCAATACTCATGTTTAGAGCAGGTCTCTAACATCATATAACATTTTAGCATCATGCACCTTATGACTAAAATGCTCTACCTCTCATCCTGTGTGTACCATGCACCTTTGACATATCATGCACCCTTCTGTGTATGTCTCTAAATGTGTGAATATGTGGTTAAATGTATAAGTCTGTACATGTGTAAATATATGGATAGATGTATATGTTTGCATATATAGGATATATGTATGTATATGAGTACATGTAGGTATGTGTATATATGTGTATGTAGGTATATGCACATTTATAGCTTAGTGTAGTTACCTTAGTTGTCTTTTGTGTACTTTTTATAATTGCTGCTAAACAGAGAGATAAAGATCTCTTTCTCTTTATCTGCTTGTGTGGGTTTCCTCTGGGTACTCCAGTTTCCTCCCACAGTCCAAAGACATGCACGTTAAGCAAATCAGCTGTTCCAAGTTGTCCCTGGGTATGAGTGTGAATGGTTGTGTGTGTGTGTGTTGCCCTGCGATTGACTGGTGTGCTGTTCAGGGTGTACCCTGCCTTCACCCAGTGTTAGCTGAGACAGACTCCAGCCTCCCTGTGACCCTAGTAGGATAAAGCAATTCTACAAATGAATGGGAAATAATCACAAATCATGGGAATAAATCAAAGCCCTAATTTAAATGTCTGGTGGGACATTTACGGTGATGTCAAAGCAAACACTGAACAAATTCTTACACTGAACAGAGTAAGTAATTTTGTTTTGGTATAAGACACGCAGTACGAATACCATACAGGAGAGTCTGTCAGTCACTCAGGTACCTCAACAAGTCGGCCGGTTGAGGACTTACCTCAATAAATGGAGTGTCTCCGAGCTGCAGGTTGTTAAACATGGCTGCGTAATCTCCATTCATATTCATCAGGTCTTCATGGCTACCCTTCTCTGTGATACTCCCCTCTCGCATAAAGATCACTTCATCGCAGTCCACCATGTACTTTATCAAAAGAACATATAATATAATCATAACATCTTTATAGACTCTTTATTCAATTCTGTCAACCTGGGAAGGTTGTGCATCACAGTCACTATAAACTGATACTAAACTATGTATAGTGATGCTTACAAAAAATATATATATATATATATATATACTGTATACTCTAAACCTCCATGGAAATTAGTTGTGACTCTATAGACTCTGAACAATGTCCTTACCTGCAGCTGGTGGGTAACAAAGATGATGGTTTTGCCACGCAGCTGCTTCTTAATTGCGTTGTTAAAGATGTGGTTGCTCACATGGGCATCAAGAGCACTGAGGGGGTCATCCAGAATGTAGATGTTCCGGTCGCTGTAAAGCGCCCTAGCCAGACTGATCCTCTGCCGCTGCCCACCACTCAGATTTGCCCCTCGTTCACCAATCTAGTGATCAAGAAAGTATTTATATGCAGACTACCTGTTTATATACCGAGGTGTAGCTTTGCTCTCCATAATATAAGCATCAGTCTTAGATAGACTGCCCATACATAGATTTAGGAACAGCCTAAAGGTAAAGCTGCCTATAGATATGACTACTGATAGGTGTCCCAGGCTGGTGTTATAAGAGTTGTGTGGCTCCTTTAAGGGCTGAATCAACTTCAGACCTGGGGGAAATAAATTAATGTGTCTCTCTTGCATTCCCTGACATTGCTCTGGAGTGAAAGTAGGAAAAGTTAACACTGAGTTTGCTTTTTGCTGCCTTTTACTCACTGATTTCCTCATTCATTTGTATCACCTGTCTTGTCAGTTTAATTATCCGTTTAATGAGTTCATGTTCTGTGTTTTTGTTAACGTTTGGTGTTTTACTGCTTGGCGAAGGTTTGTCTGCCTACCTGAGTTACATTGTGTGTCTTTTATTCTGTGCGAGTCTGAGCTGTGGTGTATGTGGTGTACTAATAATAAATAATTTTTTTTTATTGGTGATGCGACCAATAAATAT
>JAQMYF010000001.1:78029856-78043211 GCA_030014195.1 Neosilurus mollespiculum
CCCCCAAAAAAAAAAAAGAAATGATGTCTAGAGCCGAACTCCTCCATGTTAACGTGGGACTTGATGATGTCATCTTTCTGAGACTCTGGTTTCAAAGAGCCATCCATAAAATCGTTATAATAGCAGATATTGCTTTAAGATTTTTGTCGTGCTCAGCAGGTCTGCCTCACAGCAAGAAGGTCCTGGACTTGTTTGTTTCTGTGTGGAGTTGTGTGGGTTTCCTCCAGGTACTCCGGTTTCCTCCCACAGTCCAAAGGCTTGCACATTAGGCTAGCTGGCTGTTTGATATTGCCCTGGGTGTGAGCATGAGTGGTTGGGTGTGTGTGAGTTGGCCCTTGTGATGGTGTGGCGAGCTGTTCAGGGTGCACCCCTGAACCAACTGAACCCAATGTTGGCTGAGATAGGCTCCAGCCTTGCCGCTACCCTACTAGGAGTAAGCAGTTCAGCAACTGAGTGAGTGAGTAAGTGGTCACCCACCCGTAATCAGATTCGTATTGGTTTAACCAGTGCAGCATAGGTAGGTGTACATAACAAACCAGCAAATGGCTGCTTCAAGAACTCGCAAATGAAGGACACTCTCCCCAACTCACCTCTCCGACAGACTTCTCCCGCAGGCTGCGAAGGTGCAGGATCTTGTTGAAGGCCATGGTGAGGATGGCGCCACGTAGGCGAGTGCCCGTACGGTAGTTGAGTGCCCAGGTGAGAGCAAGTGACCAGGAGCGCAGAAGCTCAGTGGCCAGCATACCGAGCACCAGCAGCAGGCCGTAGGGCAGATCAGGCTCACTCTTCTGAGTGTACTCCAACAAGCGCCTTACCACAAAGGCCTATAGAGAAAGGGAGGACGAGCAAGGGGGCGACAGGACACAGCAGGCGTGACTGAGGGCACACATGTACACGCTACCTCGCATGAACAGTCCTACTGTCATCCTGACTTCGCATTCCTTATTCTTTCTACTTATCGTATCCAAAGTGCACTAGGTAGCTTATCGGAGTGCACTAGATGCATGGTTTGAGAAATGGTGTTCTAATCGTTTAAAGAAGTCAGTGAAACTATTGCAAGTTCTACTGAGAAGAAATGGCAGCCATTTTGAGATTGTGTTCTAATCGTTTACCTTAGGTGGCCCTTTTCTCTACCCTTTGAAAAGAACAAGAGAGACAATGAAACAGCACCAATAGCGCTAAGGTTGTGGACAAATAAAAGACATTGCACTGCTAACAACATGTTATTACAGACATCCCTTTTTTGGGGGGCGGAGTCAAAGGCATTTTTACCTACAGTCACATCAGGCTGGGATACAGGACGGAGACGCACGTTTGTTTTAATACCTGAAAATCAATATCAGTTCAATCAAAAATTAGGAGCAAAGAGCATAAAAGGTATAGGAGACAATAACAAGAACAGGCACTTCAGCATTGCACAAACACCACGTACACACACACACACACACACACACACACACACACACGCACACACACGTAGGCATTCACGAAATGATCATCATCATACATACTGAGAACATTCGCCACCATTCGCATAGGGTTCATCACAGCAGCAATATTTATTATTTCAAAAAAATAAAAGAATGTGAAGTTTTAAAGTGGATAAGATGTCCATGATGCATATTCATCAAACAATAAAAACATGTGCTGGGAAAAAACAATGTACAAGGTGCATAGAAAATAAATACATAAAAAAAAGTTCAAAGGTCAAAGGTCATCCAATCTATTATAGGAGTAAGAGTTCGTTGTGATTCGAAATGATTTGCATACGTTTCAATACTTGTCTTCGTACAGCTCAGTGGAACAGCTTTAAAAAAATCCCCACAAACTGTTACAAAAAAGAAAAAAAAATATACTGAGGTTACTGAAAGAGTCCAGAGACGATGTGTTCAAAGAACATACAAAGAAAAATGACCCAGGATTCACAATGCACCAGGGCATATCTCCAGTATAACAGTCCCAATAAGACTTCACCAGTCCAGTTTCTTTCCTGTTTCATCAGGATTTGGCTTTACTTACTTGACAGTCCATGTGTGTACAGCTAAATGACGGACACAGAGTCCACTTCAATTAAAAAAAAAAAAAAAAACATAACAAAACAAAAAAAAATACCGACACGTTAGACAGAATAAGGTGTAATTCATTTCCAAACCAGTCACATTTCTGCTGGATCAAAAAATAAAATTAAAATACAAATAGAAATCAGGACGTGAGAGCAAAACAGATACAAGAGCATGGAGCTGAAAGACATTATCAGAAAGGAAAGAGAGAAAAAGAGAGAGATGGGGAAGGGGGGGGTGAGAATAAACTCTTGATCCAGCCCTGCATAAGGAAACGTGCCCTTACCTCGCGGGCGTCATCACGCGTTCTGGCTGCCAGTGTTCACTCCGCTGGTAAAACCGACACCCTGTGGAATCTAAAGAATAGCCTCTGTCACATGTCTCTCACATGGGGCCACAGTCAGCTCTGTCTCCCAAGTAAACCCATCCCACCCCACCCCACCCCAACCCACCCCACCCCACCCCACCTTCCCTAACTCAAAAAAGAAAAAAGGGAAAAATCCAGTTAGATTTTGTTTACCAGTGGAGTTACAACTCTATCTCAAGGACATCACCCTGCACAAATCTGACCAGTTGTTGCTGAGTATATAAGACGGTGAGTCAAATCTGCAAACCTCCAGAGGGTGAGGGAGGCAGAGACTTGCCGTGTCACCATGGAGGGACAGTGACAGAAGCTCTCCTTGTAAAGCCAGTTAAGCCTATCCTCCTAACACACCTTGTGTACACTAGTGCTTTTGCACCGATGCTATTCAATCCCAATTGGACAAAGCAATAAAGAAGACAATGGCGCTTTCTTCAAATTCGAAAAGGAGGTCTATGCTCTCTGGTTAGTCTTCAATGAACAATTCGTTGTTGTTTCACTTCTGGGCACTTCAAAACACTTACCGGGTAGTTCGGATTTCGGATTCTTTACTTTCACAGTCTAATTTTATATTATGAACATAAACCAACATGTGCAACCAATATGTTCTGCACAAAGAGCAAAAATGACGAATCATATTATAAACATGGCCTGAAACCAAATTTAAAACCCTGCAGACACTAAGTCAGGGCAAAAAAAGATTATTATTATTAATATATTGTATTTAGAGGAAGCCTGACACACTCAGACCGCCCCTATGCATGAGCTCACAGATGCCCATGGATCGACTGGTGATCACTTTGAGTGACAGGAAGGCCAGAGGGGGTTAATGTATGCTATCCCTTCCCCCGTGAGAGCTCGGCCAATCGGCTCCCATGGACTCCCAGCTGCATGCGTTTGGAATCTCTAGGTGCACTTCGGAGATGCGTCACTCGCAAGCACGAGCTGATGTATTTAAGGAAGATATAACATTGCACCAATTTAGGAACATTTACGAAAGTACTCTGGGTAACACAGACTTCCTTATTTGCCAGATGAGTCACTGAGAGTGGGCGGCATGGTGGCTCACAGCAAGAAGGTCCTAGGTCCAATCCTGGTCTCGAGCCTTTCTGTGTATAGTTTGCATATTTTCCCCAAGCTTGCATGCGATTCCTCTGGATACTCCCGTTTCCTCTCACAGTCCAAAGGCATGCATGTTAGGGTGTTCCAAATTGCCCCTAGGTGTGAGTGTGAATGGATGTGTGTGTGTGTGTGTGTGTTGGCCTTGTGATGGATGGTCTGGCATTCTTTTCAGGGAGTACCATGCCTTCACCCAGTGTCGGCTGAGATAGGCTCCAGCTTCTCCGCAACCCTAGCAGGACTAAGCGGTTTGGCAAAAGAGTTTGTGAGTAAGTGAGTAAAAATCTAAGTAAGGTAAGTGGTAATTCCTGCATATGCTCTTCATGAGACTAAATAAATACTAACATGGTTCTGGTTCTACACATGTCTGAGGAAGGTTGCCCCAAACATCTGGTGTAATCACTAATGCCCCAGCAAATGTTATGAGGAACCCAGAAGCAAAATAAAATGGAATTGCCTGCTGAAGTGAGTACGCCCTCCTTAACAACATAAAACATATCTAGAGGGAAAGAAAAGTGGAAGCCTTTCCAGCAATGCAATATAAACTCATAATATAATATATATATATATATATATATATATATATATATATAGATATATATTCAAACAACCAAGTGCATGAAACTCTTTAATGCCGTCAGCAACAATGTAAGTGCGATCGATTTTGCTTTTAGAAATCCTACAAAGAAGAAACCTGATGGAACTAACAGAATCAGACATGGTAGGAGACATTTACATTTACTTACAAGCTTTAAAAGGAAATGAAACTGGGTAGAAATCAAGTAAATAAATAAAAACAAAATAAAAAGTTGCAAATAATTATAACCTAGACCATTTTCAAACTAATCCCAAACGTATACCGTATCCTATAACATTCCCACATGTTGGTTTGGGCATTTTGTCACTTTTAAAGCACTAAAATAAATAACACTTCATGTCAAAGACCCATTAAAATAATTGTACTTTGGCAACCACACTTAAACACAGTAAGAGTAACAGCTCTGGTAAATCTTATGTCACATTCCTCCTATTCATCCTATTCACCTTCCATGCCCCATGAAAACACTCACCTTCGTGTTTGACCTGAAGGGGCAGGCTTCGGTCAACCTCAGAGCTAATGATATATAGAAAGAGAGAATGATATCCAGCAAAAAGAAAGAGAGGAAAGAGAGAGAAGGAGAGAGAGGAGCTGAGATGGCGTTACTTACTGGGCCGCTGAAGCCTGCGAGCTGAGTGACCATGAGGCACAAGATGGACAGCAGCAATCGGGTACGACAGAACAGCCAGACAACACGGTGGAGAGAGGCCTGATCCCCTCGCTCATTCAGCTCCTTCTCCCAAAGTCCTGCCAGCCTGCAAACACACCATTCCTTTTTTGCTACACCGCTTGATCACACTAGGGTCGCGGGGAGACTGGAGCCTATCTCAACCAACTCGTGGGTTGAGAATTAAGTAGACTTTTCTCCATTTTGTAAAAAGTGGAGTTTTGTCCAGTTAATTTTCAGCCCACAAACTCTATGCAAGACAGGGTGTACCCTGAACAGCTCATCACTTTTGGCAGACGCCCTTATCCACAGCGATTTACAGTACATTTATCATTTTTATACATCTGAGCAGTTGATTTTTAAGGGCCTTGCTCAAGGGCCCAACAGTGGCAGCTTGGTGGTACTGGAGATCGAACCCCGACCTTCTGATCAGTAACAGAGCCCTAACCACTGAGCCACCACTGTCCATCAGGCCGTCGCAGGGCCAATACACAGACAACCATTCACACTAACAACTAGGAACCGCCTATTAGCCAGCCTACTGTGCATGTCTTTAGGCTGCACCTTCTTTTTTAAATAAAGGAAAACCGCTTAAAGAACCACCACAACTCCATCCACCTCATCACTATAACAGACAGCCATAAAGCAGCCAAACAACCAAAGTCTAGACAATCTCAATGAGCCCAATGTATCAGGAGATACAAGTTTATAGTTACTTTTAGGCCTGGCCAAGAATGCCAAGGCTGACACACTCTCGCTTGTTCACAAGGTTAGTTCTCACCCCAAATGAAAGAAGATCATTGTGTTTCCAACATACAGTGTTGCCCTAGGCACGAGACTACGGATGTATTTCGATGGATATAGCCTCCTGTGGATAAATGTTTCACACACCATGAGGAAACAGGTTCTAGGGTTTAGTCCACACCAATTCTGCTCAACCAGTTCTTTAGAGAACCACCCTTGCCTTCCTCTGTGACCCTGACAACACATTAGTATTGACTTTCTAACTGACATCACTACCTTTAATAGTCACCACCACTGGGGTATTTATCAATAGATTTTTCCAAAGCCTGTGGACTAAGAGCCAGCAGAACTCCTTTTCCGAAATGGCATCCCATAGGGTAAACGTAGTATAGACCAGGGGTCTCCATCTCTGGGTTTTACTGGCTATACCAAGCCTCCTCAACCCTGTTCCGGAAGAGCTACCTTCCTGAAGACTTTGGCTTCAAGCCTAATTAGGCACACCTGCCCATTTGATTACTGCCTTAGGAAAGTTCTTGAGCTAATTGAGGCGTGTTAGATTTTGGTTGCAGGAGGGTGGCTCTCCAGGAACAGGGTTGAAAAGGCTTGGTATAGACAGAGAAATCCAGTAAACCTTGTATGCAGAGTTTTATCTGCATACACACAACAAAGTTAAGTTAAAACTTAAAAGAGTTAAGCTTCCTCTCTTTGGCCTGGAGATGCACAGGGTTTTATACTGACCGTTTGCTGTTGGTCTCACAGCTCTCCCACTGCGATATAGCCCAAATGTCCTCCAGCAGTAGCTGGCCTTTCTTGTGGGCCATTTTGGCTAGCGGTGTAAGCCAGCTGAAGGTCATGAAGGAGAAGAGGCCGGCGTTGTCCACCGGGTGCTCGTGTCTGAGACGGACATAGATAAGGGAAAAAATGTAGTTACTTCCTGTTATGACTTGCAGCTATAAACAGCTGACATGTCTACCTCATCTTTTTTCTATCTTGAAGTTAATAAGACAAATATAAATGTAAACTGGAATCACTCGAAGAGCGCAAACCTCCACCAGGGCAGATCATTTGCCTCCTTATTTCGGCGATATGTTATTTTCACAATTCTTTCTTCAACAAACCCTGTACATTTCAACATTCCATATCATCAGATCCAGAATGCTACTTGGATCCTGACCAAACTTTGATGTGGATGTCAAGGCAAAATTGTTAAAATCTCTGCCGACACTGGTGGAGGGGAAAAAGGAACTGAAAAAGCCCTGAATCCTTTCCTACATGGGAAAATTTAAAGACACTGAAACTGGAGACTCCTTCCCTAAATTTAGTGTTTTAGATGTAATTAATTTGAAGTCTGCGTAAGCTCTTACATTAGAAACGAGAACAGATTAGAACAAGTGCATAAACATAACGCAGTTCGGACCAATCAGAAGCGAGTGTTCAACAGCACTGTGGCACAATGCCTGTAAACAGAATTGTTTATGTAAAATATTGGGTACTGAGATACAGTATGACCTTCCAGACTCGCAAAGCTTACTTGCTGGTGGAGCGGAAGGGCTTAAGGACCCCGACGCTGTGGTGGTATTTACTTCGACCTCCTTCCTCGTCCAGCTCTTTAGCGTTAGCCACATTGCCTCCGTCCAGAGGAAAGCCACCTTCAGCCCGGCCTGCTGTTTCCAGAGCATCCTGAGCCACACACACACACACACACACACACACACACACACACACACACACACACAAGTCAGAATTTTTCTGCTTCTGTGTGAAAAAAGCATATCACAGCATCAACTTAGAGGAAAATGGAAAAAGGAAGTGAGCAAGCCTCGGTAAACAAGTGATGGGTCATGTTAAAGCTGAGAAGACGATGACAGTTAAGCAAACAGCTCACATAGCAAAAACTTGGCACTTGGTCACAAGCACTTTTCAGACAAAGGTTCAAGATTTTTTCATTTCACACACACCCCATTTATGTGCAAGTCTGGTTCAACTCACTAGCAAGCATTTATACCACCCTTTATTCTGTCTTTCAGTTAATAAGAGACCACAGGGTTTTAAAATTAGTTCAACATGTAAGTCCACCTCACAGCAAGAAGGTCCTAGGTTTGAGTTCCAGGCTCGGGCGTTTCTGTGTGAAGTTTGCATGTTCTCCCCTGTGCTTGTGTGGGTTTCCTCCAGGTACTCCGGTTTCCTCCGCAAGACATGCACATTAGGCTAACAGGCTGTTCCAGATTCCCCCTAGGTGTGAGTGTGATTGTGAATGGTTTTGTGTGTTGCCCTGCGATGGGCTGGTAAGCTGTTCAGGGTGTACCCTGCCCTCGCCCAGTGTCGGATGAGATAGACTCCAGCCTCCCCGAGACTGTAGTAGGATTGTGCTGGTTGGCAAATGAGTGAGTGAACATGAAAGGGAGTGGTGGCTCTGTGGTTCAGGCTTTGGGTTAATGATTAGAGGGTTGGAGGTTCAAGCACCAGTACCGCCAATGTTGGGCCCTTGGGCAGGGGCCTAAAAACCCAGAGCTGTTCAGTCACATTTTTACATTTACGCTCTTATCCAGTGTGGCTAAAACTTATCATCTTTGTGATACAACTGAGGGTTAACGGCCTTGCTCAAGGGCCCAACCACGGAAGTTGTATGAAATAGATAGAATTGGATAGATAAAAATGTAAGCAGTTTTGGATAAGGCAAATGCTGTAAATGCAAGGGTGGCATGGTGGTTGAGGATACTCAATGGTGTCTAATTAAAGGGGCAGGTGTGGCTCAGTGGTTTCCTGATCTGAAGGTCATGGGGTCAAACCCCAGTACCACCAAGCTGGTACTGCTGGGCAAGGCCGTTATCTCTCAGTTGTATTCGAATAATAATAAAATAAGGGTGTCTGCCAAATGGCATGATCCATAAATGAAATAGTTGAAGTAAAGGCATGGCCTTCATTAAAAAAACAACAATGGTCTCAATCTTAACTTGATTTTGGTTTTATTTACAATTCATTTTCGTTCAGCCTGTCGCTGGATCTTGGATTGTTCTTAACAAATGCAGACTTGATTACAGCTCCATTCCCGGGAATCTCTGTTCTGTTAGAAACAGATTATAAAAGCATCTCTGATGGAAACACACGAGTATCAATCTTTTCTCTGATACATAGTTCTGGAACCTGCAGGGTTTCCTGAGCCGAAATATGGTTCTCTTTTGCGTGCATCTTAAGCCAGCTGCAGGAATTAAAAAGACACTACATCTATCTATCTATCTATCTATCTATCTATTTATTTATTTAAGTGACACAGACGATCGCGCGTCTGTGTCACCCTTCTAAATGACCCCTCACAAAGCTAATGTTCCATACTCCCAGTGGAAAGTCTGACACTGCATCTCTCATACACTGCTGATGTTATGACCACAGGACACATTATGAGTGTGTGTGTGTGTGTGTGTGTGTGTTGGGGGTATTAGTGTGTGGGTGCTGCTGGATCTTCAGATAAGGAATAAACAATGATAAGGTGTACTGTTATAAGACAACACTCACTGTCAGTATGATGTAATGTGAACGTATGCAAAAGACTGTATTACCTCCGCCAAGGAGGTCAGGTTTTCTTTCTGGTTTGTGTTGACTTGTTAGTGGGATTAAGCAAAATGCTAGGTGTAGATTTTCATTAAGTTTCTACCTTTCTACCGGGGTGTGGAACGCTAAGACTCCATTAGATTTTTTTTTCCAACTTGGTGGAGGTTTGCATTCTCTGAGCACTCTTGGTTTAGTTAATATTACTACACTGAAGTTGACTTTATTACTCTAAGAGTACATCTTGAAATGGCTTATTTTACTTATATCACAGCATTTAGCCAAAGATTATAAATGTATTAATGAATAATGATGAATTTGTATCCATTTATAGTTGCAGGTAATATATAAAAAAAGAAACCTACACAAGCACGGGGAGAACATGCAAACTCTACACAGAAACAACCAAGGTCGGGACTCACACCCAGGCCCTTCCTGCTGTGAGGGAGACGTGCTAACCACTACACCACCATGCTGCCCATAAACAATCAGTTCAGATTATGAGTTACATTGGAGCAGCTCTAAACCTCACCAAATCTTTTCCTCTTTCACGTCAATAAGAGAAAAAGTGGGTTGTTGAGTTCCTGAGAAACTGCAAAGTCCTCCTTTTCATGTCTTTGGAATGTGGGAGGAGACTGGAGTACCCGGAGGAAACCCACGCAAGCTCGGGGAGAACATAAAACTCCACACAGGAACGCTTGCTGTGAGATGGTTGTGCTAACCAATATGCTACAGTGCCCCTCATAAAACTGCGATTTTTATTTATTTATTAATACTGTATTAATTCCACAGGGGAAATTCCACAAGGGTTCTGCATTTAACCCATCCAAAGTGAGCACACAGACTCGGAGCAGTGGGCCGCCACACACTGCGGTGCCCAGAGAGCAGCTGGGGGTTAGGTGCCTTGCTCAGTGGCACTTCAGCAATGAATGTGGAGGAAGGGAAGGTGCTGCACATTTTTCCTGCTGGTTCGGGAATTGAACCAAAGACCTTTTTGTCCCAAAGCCGTTTCTCTATCCATTAGGCTATGAATGTAAAAGAAAAGGGAAAAAAAAGGAATGTTAACATCCTTGATGCTAAGTTGGGCAGCTGATCAAAACTCATACTTCACTGGTATTCATCCCTACTCCCTACCCCCATCCTCATCCCATCCTACCCCCCATGTCCTCCCTAACCGTATTAACCCCTATTAATATCCTATTAATATAAACCTATGAGTGGTCTTGCAACTGGAACTACTGTCACTGCTGCTGTTATAGAAAACTACTAAACACTTCTGATCACTTTCATTCGGGAATTCGGCAGCACTGTGCGATGAAACAGTTAATAGTCCCCGAAGGCAGAAAAAGCAAACAGCATTATCCAGCCACTAAAGGGAACAGTCTGTCCTTCAAAGTGTTTTATGGTCTGATTAAAGGGTAAAACAGACTACACCGACTGCCAACTCATAATGTTCAAATCAGAGCATGGCTGGTAGCAGTTTTATCATCTTGTATGAAAATCAGAGAACTCTATGAGTCATACAAGCATCCATGAGTCACAATTTCATTTATCCGAACTGCTGACACATGTCGTAACCAGACAGACCATTTTCCTTGAAAAAAAAACAACAACAAAAAAAGAGGGTAATCAATCCAACAGAGAACATCCTTGTACAATGATAATGCACAAAGTGTACCGCCGAGTTTCCTAGTGTGAGACTGCAGACTGTCAGGAATTTGTCATGTGCTGCACAGCCACAGCGTTGCTCTCTCTCAGTAGAGGGATTCTCATGTGGCAGGAGAGGTCGCAAACCACAAACAACCTTCTATTGCTTTCCAGAATCTTCAGTCCCTCCAACAACCGGAGGACAACCGCATAATGACAGGACGTTAGCGTAACAGAAGTCCAGAGTGACGTTCTTTTCCATCAGCTATGATATTCATTATGAATGAAAAGATCTGGGGCAGCACGGAGGTATAGTGCTTAGGACGTCAACCTCACAGCAAGAAGGTCCTGGGTTGGGCTCTCAGGTGGAGCAATGACAAGGTGCGTGACTATCAACCCGGGGATCGCAAGTTCGAATCCGGGTTGACACCACAGCCATCCGTGACTGGGCGGAAGCTAATTGGCCGAGCTTTCACGGGAGGGAGAGATGGCATACGCTTACTTCCCTGTCACTCACTCATGGGCCTCTGTGAGCTCATTCGTATCCTCCCTGGTTGGTGGTGGTCCTGCGATCGGGTGGGAACTGGATACGACTAAAATATATCCATGCATTGAGGACATCACAAGAAATTTCTTATAATGAGTGAGATTTCAAAACAATCGTATCTGTGTATATTCAGGATCAGAAAGTTTCATTCGGATCTGATACAGATTGTACATTCGGCACCAATTTTAATTTAATATGAGAAATACGATTTTTTTTGGAAGTGTGGCAGTACAGCAAGCCCAGCAGGGGGAAATATATAAGTATACTTTTTTATGGCTTGGTAGAGGTTTGCTCTCTCTGAGTGCTCTTGGTTCTAATATGAATTTTTTTTTTCATCTTATGATCACTGAAATTTTTCTCGTGCTTAGTTTTATATCTGTGTTATTAAAGAAACTGGTGGAGCGAACACACGCGTTCACTGATCTTTCGCGCGGCACCAATTAAAGTCATGCCGAAGATTCAGATTTTCGATTCCGTCTTTGCTGAAACGTATTAAGGGAGCATTTTTATAGAATGGCACACAGAGCTTCCTCTGACCTTGAATGAGATGTTTTGAAAATGTTTTGATGTTTGTCTGTCCGCAGTATACTAGGACCAAGCGCGTACTCGTGGACTGAGGACAGACAGACACACACAATTTCCTGTAGAACAAAAATCAGGATGGAACGCGTGGCTCACACGAAAGCTGAAAAAATGTCCAAACAAACAAACAAACAAACAAACAAACAAACAAACAAATAACAAATTGAACTTTATTAACATAAAATGTTTTCTCTGCTGTATTCTGACTGAACAATATAACTATTTTTAACGACAGGTTACAAAATTCATTTTTGTTTTTTGTTTTCGAACTGGAAATCAAATGAACAGAAGATACATCGACCTCCATGGCTGTATATATCAGAAATGCTTCTCTAAACCACCTGTAACAGTACAGAGACTCTTGGGAAGGAGGCTGCTATCAAGTCATTCGTTGCCAAAACCAGGACTAATCAAGAAAAGCAAATCCAAAATAAAGAAAATGTGAGTTAAGACTGAAACCAAAAGGTATCAAATCGCTTTCTCCAGACTACACATATACTTCAGTGATTCAGTTTCATTCCTGCACTGCAGTGGTTAGAGTGCTGGGCTAATGATCGAGAGGTTGTGGGTTCGAATCCCCGTTAGACCCCCACCATGCTAAGACCCCTGGGCAAGGTCATAACCACAGCAATATAAATGGATACCAGTAAAAACACTGGGAAGGTAACCTGTGATGGATTAGTATCCAACTCCTAGTCGCATCCTAGTCCTAGACTCTGATGAGCCAGTAGGCTCAGGTGTAAAAGCTCAGCAGACCCTACCTAGGGAGCCTACTGCCGAATGAAACACAAACAGTGATGAATATGTAAAGAATAAAACTAGGTCAGGAGCTATAAGAAAGCAATCAAGACGAGGTGGAGCGATTTGATGTGACGCATAGTGGAGTCACTCTTACCACGGGGCGAAAAAGTTATAAACACAGTGCCGTAGTGGTTAGCACGTCCGTCTCGCAGCAACAAGGTCTTTATATAGAGTATGTTCTTCCTGTGCTTGTGTGAGTTTACTCTGAGCACTCCGGTTTCCTCCTACAGTCCAAACACATGCATATTAGGATAACTGGCTGTTTCAGATTACCCGTAGGTGTGGATGTGAGTGGGAATAGTTGGGTGTGCGTTTGCCCTGTGATGGTCTGGCAATCTGTAAAGGATGTATCCCACATAAGTCCAGTGTCGGCTGAGATAGGATCCAGCCTCCCTGTGGCCTTAATAGGATAAAGCAGTTCAGAAAATCAGTAAGTGAGAGTAAGAAAGAGAGAGAGAGAGAGAGAGAGAGAGAGGGAGAGAGAGAAAGAGACAGAGAGAAAGAGGCAGAGAGAGAGAGAGAGAGAGAGAGAGAGAGAGAGAGAGAGAAAGAAAGAGACAGAGAAAGAGAAAAGAGAGACAGATAGAGACAGAGAAAGAGAGAGACTGAAAGAAAGAAAAGAGAGAGGGGGGGAGAGAGAAGGAGACAGAGAGAAAGAGACAGAGAAAGAGAAAAGAGAGAGA
>JAQMYF010000001.1:78052662-78063063 GCA_030014195.1 Neosilurus mollespiculum
AGAAGGAGACAGAGAGAAAGAGACAGAGAAAGAGAAAAGAGAGAGAGAGAGAGAGAGAGAGAGAGAGAGAGAGAGAGAAAGAGACAGAGAAAGAGAGAGACTGAAAGAAAGAAAAGAGAGAGGGGGGAGAGAGAAGGAGACAGAGAGAAAGAGACAGAGAAAGAGAAAAGAGAGAGAGAGAGAGAGAGAGAGAGAGAGAGAGAGAGAGCATAAACGGGTGTGTTTTCAGATTTTAAACCTTAGCCATTTGGCCCCATTGCGATTTTTTTGTTGAGTAATGAATAATACACTGTCGGGTTACACGCAATGACATGAAAGATCTCCAAAAAAACCAGTTAGTGTCTGTTAGCATGAATGGTATAGCTGCTATAAACAGTTGATCCTTCTGCAGGTTTGTTTTGTTCTCTTTCTTTCTCCTGTTATCTACCAAATGACAATAAAAAAAGATACCAGAGAAACTAAAAAATGCAATTGCCCCTGTGCTGAAGACTTGAGTGTGGCTGCGGTTGCAGGGTGGGACAGATGGCATTACTTTCTCTCTCCTGTTAATCTTATCAACAGTAATCAGTCATGTGTAGGAGGGTGGAGCCTATCTCAGCCGACAGTGGGTGTAGGCAGAGTACACCCCGAACCAGTGAAGAGTCACGCCATTGAAGGGCAAACCCCCACACAACCATTCACACTCACACCGAGGGGCAATTTAGAACGGCCAGTTCGCCTAATATGCATGTCTTTCGTCCGTGGGAGGAAACCGAAGTTCCCAGAGGAAACCCACGCGAGCACAGGGAAAACATGCAAAACTCCACACAGAAACACCTGTGCCCGGACATTCTTGCTGTGAGGCAGACGTGCTAACCACGAAAACAGCTGCGTTACTTAATGCAAATGTACGAATGCTGTGGAGCAAAAAAAGAAGGAACACAAGCTGGAACTCTGTGCATCCCTGGCTTTTCTGAATGAAACCGTTCAGAAAATGCTTTCTGCAGTGTAAGAACAGCCCCCTCCCTTCATCCTCCCTCAATCTCTCCTCACTCTTTCGTCCTTTCTCAAATGTGGTCACGTTGCACAGCTGCCTCAGGCAAGACAGAGAGAGGGGAGGATCGACCTATCGGTTACCAAGGCTGCTCCATGCATCACTGCAATTCTGCCATGCCATTGGCTGTTGGTAACAAAAAGGGTGGGTCCGGGTTATGTAAACAACTGAGCACAGCAGAAAGAAAGCAGCCAATCGGTATCCGTCCGGGCAGCCCCAGTGGAATACTGAACGGTGGGGACAGAGAAAGAGAGACAGGGAGAGAGATAGGCTTGACAGTGCAAGACAAAGAGAAAAAGGGCAACAGAGGACCCTTGCTGACAAATCGCTGATTGGTGAAATTGGACAACAATACAAAGGGAGGGACGCGGTGTCCAAACACAAAACAACAGCTGGATGTTGTGGAGCACTGACAGCGGACGACTGCGTCAGCATCATCCCACATCCCTAAAACTCACGCTTACCCCGAGAACACAATCAGACCCAGTCACATACACGGGGGGTGGGCTGGGAGAACCATTTCAGGAACCTTTTCACAGATGTTTCTTGGCACTGACCTGGACGCTGGTGAGCTGGTAGTGGTCGACTTCACTCGCTGGTAAAATCTCTCTGGAGGGAACAGCCCTGTACGCAGGACCTGCTGCCAGGCAGTCCTTTCCCAAATCATGTTCTTTCATCTTCTATTAGCAACCATAGGAGCGCTTAAATGGCCTCCACGCTAAGCTTGTATCTATCCGAGCTATCAGAAACCAGAAACAAACACACGTCATGTTGAGATGGGGGGTATCTGTTTACAACTAGTTCATACATATCATAATTTTTGGTTATTCAGATACCCGTGAATGTCCTCATGTTAAATCTGATATACCCATGACTACAAGATTTAAAATACATCATAATAATAAAAATACCAGGCATACAAAGGTCTTTTTTGAGCCAGAGAATATGATAAGATTATTATAACACTACATATAACGTGTAATAACATGTAATAATCATACACTCCATTCTGCATGAATCTGGCAGGTTTTAAAGACATTAAGTCAAGCTTGCAGAATTTTTCACAGCTCCAGGCTAGAAGTTTGTCCCATTTGGATGGCAGGATAAACACCGCTGATGTCTACGAGACAAGCTGGATTGTATCTTTCTCAACCCATCATGGAATATGAAAAGAGGTACAATAACTAACACAGTATTATTTATAAAGCCTCGGCAAATCAGAAATAAGAATGTTAGCCTCTAAAACAGACAAGAGGCGGCACGGTGGCGTAGTGGTTAATTAGCACGTCTGCCTCACATCAACAAGGTCCTGGGTTCGAGACATGGAATCGGCAAGGGAGTGTCTGTGTGGAGTTTCCACTGTGCTTGTGTGGGTTTCCTCTGGGTAGTCTGGTTTCCTCCCACAACCCAAAGACATGCACTTTAGGCTTAATGGCCGTTTTAAATTGCCCATGTGTATAAGTGTGAGTGCGAGTGGTTGTGTGTATTGGCTCTTTGCTGTGATGGACTTGCAAGGTGTTCAGGGTGAGTCGGCAGAGATAGGCTCCAGCATCCCTGCAACCCGAGTAGGATTTAGCAGATCGGCTAACAAATAAATTAATTGATGAACAGACATCAGTCGACTACAAGTGTCTATACTGGTGGTAAAAATCTGCTCTATATCTATTTATGTGGTTCACTTTTGTGTTTTTTTTTTAAAGTCATCTAAACATGCCACTCATACACCATGTCACATGGAGGCTGAAGCCTATCTCAGCCAACACTGAGCAAAGGCGGTGTACACTCCACAGGGCAACACACACACACAACCATTCTCACTCACATCTACACCTAGGGGCACCTAGGGCCAATCAGCCTACTGCGTATGTCTTTGGACTAAGCGAGGAAACCTGTAGTTCCCTGAGGAAACCCACACAAGTACAGAAACACCCGAGCTTGATTCGAACCCAGGACCTGTTTGCTGTGATTATCTTGTAGTGATAACCACTACGCCACCCCTCTAAACATGCCACGACTGTCCAGAAGACCTGTCTACATTTGTTCAATATCCTTCCAGCTTGCAAAGTAAAAGGAGACAAGAGTTTTTGAGCCCAATATTGAGCGGATGGAAATGGATCACAACATGAAATAGGTCTGTTTTGCAATCTCCTAACAGACGTAACACATGTTCATGTCTGGTATCCTTCAGAAACCAGGTTCCCATCTATATGAATGATTACAGATCATTTTTATTATATCTTTTTATTATAAATTATATATTATATTAACGTTTAGGCGATTTTCTTCAACCATGACACTGCACTTGGCTCTTTAATACCAAGCTTCAGGACAGTGAATTTCCCCAAACTGCCCCAATATCTGAGTATACAGAAACCCACTGCACCAATATCATCCGAGACCACGAGTCTTTCCTACAGGACAGTATTACATGACATCCACCAGGACTCGCATATCTAAAGGGAAGATCTTACCATATCATGGATCTTATCATGGATTTAACCAGTTCTGTTTAAGGTCTGATGGAAACAGGCTGATGTAAACATCTGGAATCTGATGTTCACTAGAAATAAGATTTAGGTTGACTTTGACTGTATTCTTTATTTATTTCTATTATTATTATTATTATTATTATTATTATTATTATATTATTATTATTATTGTTAGGCATCTGCAGTTTTGGCTCCACCGGCCTAACTGATTATTATGCTTTAAAAAAAATTATATATACATACATGGCTACATTTATATAATAACTCTACAGAGATGTCCCAGATTAGAATTTTTATCCCAGTTTATATTCATTTCTTATGTTGCCCTTTAAAAAAAAATAAAAAATAATAATAAATCTAAACCGTATTTTTCTCCACCGGTAAAAAGAATATCTTTAATAATTAATCGGTATCATTAAATTCTTTGTTTCAAAAGAAAATAAAGATAATTCAGGATAAGTTTACCTGTAAGCGGCTTCTTTGGCGAGCTGCAGATTTTGAACAGAGAGAAAAAAAAACCAACAACACGCTTATAAAGCATCCTAGAAGCACTGTCGAGGCCGGAAGCATGATGGGAAATGTAGTACGTCTTTACTATAGCCTGCATGCAAAGCTCGCGCTAAAAGACTACATTACCCACGAGGGACCAAAACCAGGAATTAGCAAGAAACAAAAAAAGGGGAGCGATAAACAGACTGAGATTGTATTATATAAAACATAATGCTATTATTTCAATCTTTTCATTCAGTTTATCTTTGTCACCATTCGTGTTAATAGTTTTTGTGTTAGAGTATTAAAATATTAGATAAATAAAAGGAGACAGAGATACTTCCGTTTTGGAGCATAGCTTGTTAATCAGGATTAGCTGCTAACACTTTAAACCCATCAAGCCACATTTAGTCCTAAAATGTGATTGTAGATGTGTGTTTATAAGAAAGTAAACACTAAATAGACGAAGTAGAATTACGCATTTGACCAACAAACCTCACCATGCATGTGCTAGGCCTATTTAATCCCAATTTTATTAATTCAAGACCTCATTTTGCTTAAATTATTCATGTTCATTGCTCATAGCTGCAGGTGAACCAGGCAGATTTGTTTTTAATTTTTTTTTGCATTCAAAACAGAAGCAAACTAACATTACATAAACGTTTTTGTTGGGTTAAAAAACATCAACCCTTAGGATCAGGTCACTGAATGAAACTGTCCTCAAACAGGCCACATTCATTCACAAGCTAGAAGTTCATCTCACCCTGAATGTGCAGATAAGCAGATCCATGGGATCATAAACCACGACCACTCACTTCACTGTGCATGCCACCATTTTCCTATTACTGTATGATGAAGTGTCACTGCTTACTACACAATCTCTACACCAAACCCTTGTCTTGTCTTCAGGAATGATCCAACAGGAGACACGTTCAATATTCATCGGCGTGAGATCATTAAGATTTTTATTTCTGATGTGGATTCTTAAAAAAAAAAAAAAAAAAAAAAAAAAAGATGCTTGGGAGACAATTCAAGGCAGACGGCTATACTTCCAATCCAGAGAGTAATTATTATTATTATAAGAAAGTGTATTAACACTACATGTAAGAAATGATGAACTTGAGCTTTCATGAGTATGATTAAAATATATTAACTTTGTTTTTCATGGATCTATACCTTTTTCCCCACTCAAACATACAAAAGGTGTGAACATTTTCTCTGAAGAACCACACTGCCATTCCTCATCAGTTTACTAGTCCACAGGAACATCACAAATAAGTGAATATTGTGCAGGCTCTTGATTCACTTAACTCTATCTCACAGCTCACATTAAATTTTAGGCTTCTCAAGTCCATGTACATCATAAACATATCATGGATCTAAATGTCTGATAGCATTAAAGCTATTAATGTTACAGTACTACTGTTAATATTATTTAGAAGCAGTCCGATAAGTATTAAAATCCCACATATTTGCTATTTGAGACCCAGACCACCTCGCCCCCAAATTTAAGACAATAGTCATCTGTCATTCAGCCTCTTACTCCCCCACAGTCACAATTTCTTTAACAAGCACACTGTAATGCAACCTGTGGTTTTCCATTTTATTATATTGTTTGTACAAAGACAACTTTACATCAGATATCGGCTTAAATCAGAGCAGCCTTGGTCTAAGATGTTTGGCGACCTCTGATGTAGGATGAATTCGATGTTCAAAAAAATAAACGAAGACACAAATAATATTAATTATAATTATATTTAATTCCTTTTAACTATAATTATAATTAATAGCATTTTTTAGAAAGTCCATTAGACACGGGAAGGGTACAGCATCTGAAACACACAAAAAAGGACAATTTAGTGTTGCATTTAAAACCAGTAAATAACTACAAAACACAAAAAAAGAAAGGTACATTCTTTATTATAAATCTATACATATACGCTATTACAGCTCCGGGGAAAGCTGTATAACCAAGCAGGTTATTCATTCATTCACATTTACTATATTCATGGCCAGCAGAAATCCCTCAAAGCGTGCACGGCCTGAGGTCAGACAGCCTGGGAAGAAGGATGTGACTATTATAGTTGCAATCGAGTCAAATGAAGGTCAGTTATCAGAAAAAGAAACATCTTTAGCTTTAAGACAAAAATAAATTGTGCTGTATCTTATTATGCACTTCCATCCCACCCACTTCCTTTCTCGACCCAGATCATTACTCAATGATTTCTCTTATTAGGATTAATAATGATTATTCTTGAGCTGCTGGGGTCAATTCATTTACAGCCAAATCCTTTCCCAAAACTACCACCCCAAGGTGTTCAAACTACACAGACTGATCTCCCACTTCATTTACTAACCTTACAATTGAAATGCAATGGTACTGCACTGTCAGAATATAAGCAAGCAGACAAATATACAAACTTGACATAAGGATTTAGGCACTGCCTGAAGGCGGAGCTCCCAGTAGATCTTTGAGGTTGGTGTTAACACCGGGGTTTTTGATTTATAGCTTTCACTTTCTGATCTCTGTATTTATTTAATTATATCACCGGTCCTGTTAGGTTTATTATCTGTTTAATGAGTTTATGTTCTGTGCTGCTGCAGACTCTCTCAACGGAAGGGGTGATGAACACAAAGGACTGATTACATCACAAAGATCCAAATCAGAACGCAATCAGTTCATAAATGTCCATACTCCCAGCATGCACCAGTACAGTCTGAGACCCAAAATAAAAAAATGTAAGTGTTTAATGTTTAAAAACTACATCAAGTGTGTGCTTTCAGCTCAGTTCTTTAAATAATCTAAAGGAACTTGGCGTTATTTTGCACGAACCATAGACGGGAAATGCTGTGGCAAGCCTCTGTATTTATTCTGGCACCAATCAGGTTGAAATCAGTGATAGGTTTGGCACGGACAGAAAAGGTACAGCCATCGAAGTCATGCTCCATTCCTATGGGGCTACGCTCAGGAGATCTGCTGTGGCTACATGGATCTTATGAGAACCAAAATTTCTTTGGAAGAAAACTGAAATTTTTAATGAGCCTCATTCTGCATTCATTTGAATGTAATGTGTGTAAAAGCTCACTGGTGAATTCTGCATATAAACCACCTGTTAAATCTCTGGTTGGACAGAAACATCACACCGACACCCAAAACCTGTCTGTTATTTATTGACTGACCTGCTGGGAAACGATCAGAGTAACAGAACCTCACTATGACACACCCCTTCCTGCCCCTCTCTTTTTGCCTCTCCCTCCCGCTCCTCCAGCCTGCTTTCTCTTCCTGCCTCTCCTCCTGTCCCTTTTCCCTTCCTGCCTCTCTACCCCTCTCTTTCTCTCTTCCTGCCTCTCCCTCTCTCTTTTTCAACTCTTGCCCGCTTTCTCTTCCTGTCCCCCCCCCTCACTCCTCCTGCCCGCTTTCTCTTCCTGCCTCTCCCCGTCTATCTCCTCCTGGACTTTTTCTGTTCCTGCTTCTCCCATTTCTCTCCTCCTGCACTTTGTTCCTGCTTCTCCCATTTCTCCCCTCCTGACCCTTTTCGTCTTCCTGCCTCTCTTTCTCTCCTCCTGCCTCTCCCCTCCTGACCCTTTTCCTCTTCCTGCCTCTCTTTCTCTCCTCCTGCCTCTCCCCCACTTCTGTCAGCAGAAGAGGTAGTTGAAGGCTCTGAAGAGTATTGAATGCATAGCATGCATCAGGAACTCTCAATCCTCACAAAACACAATTGCCAATTTCCAAAGTTTCGGACTGTAGACATGGGAGCAAAACAGTCTTCACTTTGTCCTCCATCAGTCTCAGTATTAAATCCTTCCCAAGATCCCTTCCTGACTTCTCTAATCAGAACAAAGCAGGTTCACATGGAACCAAATCACGCACTGCGAGTCATTTAACAGGGTTGATTTTACTCCGGAAACTTGGTTCTGAAGGTAATGACGAGCGCAGATATGCTGCCAAGCAGTAATGTCATCAAAAGGGCACTTGAATATGTTACATTACATGCCATCTTTAATAAAATCTGGTGAGCATCATGTAGAATTTTGTGCAGGGTCTACTTACCACGCGTATTCTGTGGCCGATGGCTTTGGGTGGCAGGTTGCTTGTGAACTTGGCACGTACCATGCCACTGTTGCCATGGGCACGCGTTACTTTTCCCCAGATAACACGGGTCTTATTGGGCTTCCCACCTGGGGTCACTGTAGTTCTAAAAACAAAGCACAATAGGAGTGTATATTAGAACAAGCATTAATATATACTATATGGGAATGGTGCGATCTGATTGGTCCACTATGTCAGGATCATAAACCATTATTCTGAACCAAGTTTTGGTTGCTTGTTAATCCCGCCCCCAGCCCGACATGAGTGACTTGATTCTAAACCAGTCAAGCTGGTGCCACTGTGGAGCCCAATTTCCAGGCTGAGAAACAGTTCTTTGGCTGCTGAAACAAGAACTGGTTTGAAATTAGTTACTGGCTGAAGCTTCGGTGGTAAAAGGAGCCTTTAGATAAAAAGACATCATCAAATGCCAGTCCTCACAGCCCAGTTCAGGAATCTGAGGCTACAGTGGGCACCGACATTCAAACTACACCGCTGATGATTGGCAATGTTTTTCCATTCATCCAGTTTTTTGGTGGAAGTTACAGGATGGATGTCACATACAATGTGAACACTTACTTCTTTGCCTTATAGACATAGGCACAGCGTTTCCCCAGGTAGAAGTCTACTTCTTGTCTGGTGTAAACTCCTTCAACCTTCAGCAGAGCTGTATGTTCACGCTGGTTTCTTAAGCCACGCTTGTATCCAGCAAAGATTGCCTTGCACCACAACCTAGGATACAAAGAAACAGCAGCAAGATGTTTATATTACAAATGAGCATAAACTTAGTGTTGTGTAGCTGTCAGGGAAACCCCATTTTAACTGCCATGCATGACTAAAACATGGTCTTATGTTTGACCAGAACTTAGTTTTTCTACCAAAAATGCATCAATACCCCCATTTTACACTTCTTCCCTGAACTGGAACGGAAACATTTTCACGTCAGCTACTTTATAACTCGACTTGCAAAAAAAAAAAAAAAAAAAAAAAAAAAAAAAAAAAAAAAAAAAAAAAAAAAAAAAAAAAAACCCACACATGTAAGGCGGCAGCAGTAGAATCATCCATTTAAAGCTCTATCCAGCAGGAACCAATGAGCGAAAACTACCATGCAAGGTCCCAGAAAGCCAGCGAAGGGAGAAATGACAAATTTTCTCAAGCAACACGAAGTGGGTGGGTATGGAGTTCAAATGAACAGAACATTCATGCTTACCAACCAGAGCTTAAAGAAGAGTCTTATATAAAATATTTAGTAATGTTTTTGTTAATAGTTCATGGTGACTTCACCAATAAATCATAAATCAAATCTTTCTGTTCCAACATTTATCACAGCTGTGTGTACTGTGATACTGGAGTTCAATTTTGTGTTTCTCGCCTCCTTAAAGCCCATAGCTGCCAAACAGTCTCAACTAGGTCACATCAGGTCACGTGGTACGTGAAATGTCACACACTGGACTCGGGCAAGAGCGAAAGTGTAAACATGTACAGTATGACTGAAAACGGTTCTCCCTTGCAAAAAAACCCCCAGGAAAACTGAAAGCTGGAGACATATGCTCAATGGCATTTTGTAGCAAGTCCACCAAGGATGGAGTAAGCCTGCCTGAAGTTCTCGTGAGAGGACTGTATCCTTGTAAGATACTTGTTCCCTGAGTAACAACCAGGGTTTGAGTCGCTCGAATAAAACATTCCCTAATCAGTTTTATCTGATTTATATTTAAATTGACTGGAAACTGACAAGGACTCGGAGGCTGAAATGCTTGCATGTTGTATACAACCCTACATGACCTGCTTCTGACATTGCAGGTCACATAACCACACCATGATCTACTTGTGCTTTGGAGGGCTAATGCTGCTCAAATAAATAAATAAATGAATGAATGAATGAATGAATAAATAAAAAATATTATTAACAATAATAATTTTGTTAGCTACATACTTTCTTGCTCTAATGATTAAAACATGCCTAGCAAGTAAGACTTACTTAAGTCTTTACTTAACATATTTAAGCATGCTCATGTCCCCAAAATGTTTTCATAGAGAAACAATGAACCCAAGTTCAACGATTCCACCCACATAACATACTGTAGAAGCAAAGTTTATTATTGCTGTGTGCTTTACAACTGCACACAGAAATCTTACGAAAACAATACACATGAAGGTAGGGTTCATGTTTTTGAAATGGCTGGCATATCCCTCAAGTATATATGTTAACTCTTCCTGGTTCATAATGCACAAGAGTCTCCGTCCTATGCTTACCACATGACACTGATAAGCTATTTGGGATAAAAAGCTAGAACAATATGAAA
>JAQMYF010000001.1:78063163-78089409 GCA_030014195.1 Neosilurus mollespiculum
CAGTTATAAATACAGTTATAGAGTGCAGACACACACACACACATACACACACACACACACACAACAAAAATACAAACAACACTTTCTGTCAGAAAACCAGTCAGGATCTGGTGTGACCACCTTTTGCCTCACGCAGTGCAACACATCATTTGTGGAGAACACCTCTCCAACCTGACAGACACCATCGAATGTGAGCATTTGCCCACTCAAGTCGGTTACGACGACAAAGTGCAGTCAGGTCAAGACCCCGATGAGGATGATGAGCATGCAGATGAGCTTCCTTGAGACGGTTTCTGACAGTCTCTGCAGAAATTCTTTGATTATGCAAAGCGATTGTTGCAGCAGCTGTCCGAATGGCTGGTCTCAGACGATCTTGGAGGTGATGTCGGACGTGGAGGTCCTGGGCTGGTGTGGTTACATGTAGTCTGCGGTTGTGAGACCGGTTAGATGTACAGCCAAATTCTCCGAAATGCCTTTGGAGACAGCTTATGGTAGAGAACACTCGGTTCACGGGCAACAGCTCTGTGCACATTCCTGCAGTCAGCATGCCAAGTGCATGCTCCCCCAAAACTTTTGACATCTGTGGCATTGTGCTGTGTAATTAAACTGCACATTTTAGACAGGCTTTTTATTGTGGACAGCCTAAGGCACACCTGTGCAATATTCATGCTGTCTTCAAGATCAGCATCTTGACATGCCACACCTGTGAGGTGGACGGATTATCTGGGCAAAGGAGAAGTGCTCACTAACACTGATTTAGACAGATTTGTGAACAATATTTGAGAGAAATAGGCCTTTTGTGTACATAGAAAGTTTTAGATCTTTGAGTTCAGCTCATGAAAAAGGGAGCAAAAACAAGTGTTGCGTTTATATTTCTGTTGAACACACACACACACACACACACACACACACACACTTCATGTAGGGAACTAGCTGTTCACTGCTCGTGGTTTAATTTGAAATACTTAATATGCAAGAGGGTTACCAAGGCAATCATAGCTGGCCAAGATCATTATTCACATGTTGCACGAATTGCTTGTCTCTCATCGCATCTGGTGTGGATGCTGTTTAAAACCTCATTTGCCAAGTGTGCTAATCACAATTTCACATTTTTAGATTTAAATTTTAGTTGCATGCCACAGCACAACACATCAGACAGCACGAAATAAAAACAGGACTGTGCTAAAAAGGCAATCAACAGAGCAAAGGGATGATGATGAGAGTCAGACAAGACGGAGACCGGTGTGGCAGCAGATTGCAATGAGACCTTTGACACCCTTACTGTTGTAGATTTATAATTTTGTGCACATTTATAACAACTGAAGACTTTTCATGAGTAGAGATTATAAGCACAGAGGCAGAGAGACACAGGGAACCTGTGAAATTATGCTAAGATCTACTTGTCAGTTTCATTTGCTCTTGATTTTAAATTCCTTAAACTTTACTTGAGATGAATGACCATAGCACTAAGAAATAGCACTTATGCTGCTGTAAAGAGAAAGCCAATTTAACCCTGTGACAGCTTTCAGATCTCAACACACATTCATAAACAGCTCACCTTCCAGGCATTGTAGAGTCTTTAAATCCCGTAAGCAGTCCAAGGAAATCTGAAAGAGGGGGAAAAAACCCCAAATCTTTAGAAGTCACATCAGAATTATACTTTGCTGAAAACCCGCTCATCCTGCTCAATAAATACACATGACACACCACTGCCAAATCCGGACACATCAATTAGCACGATTCCTCTCGTAATAAGACCCAATAAACACCAATTCTACCCAAATACCAACAACTTCCCTTCTTTAAGTGTAGTAATACATTTTATCAGCTTTAACTCAAACACGAATGGTCTAAAATTCAACGTGCAGGGAACTCAGAAGGAACCCTCACTCAAACAATCAACACGAAATCTCCGCCATCTTGTCCTTACACTGAATAAAACCCACCGAAGTAGAAAAAATAAACGTTTAACTAAAGTTTGATCTAAATATCTATCTCAGTATCACTTTACAGTATGTCAAAAAGAGTTATTTTAAAGCCAGTGGTAGAAATTTACCTGCTGGATACGGCAATAAAGATGGCGGAAAAGGGCGGCCGCACAGAATTCTGGGTAACAAATTTGGTCGTTAGGGTGTCCGGAAATATGCCTGTCTAAATTAGTTTTAGGTTACTGAATAGCAAAACAACAACAAAATAATTAATAAATAAATAAAGAAATAAATAAACCCGCAATATTTTTACAGAAATATTGAACATACGAATTAATTAAATTTATGAAATTTAATAAAGAGAATTCGACTCAGTATTTGCATCCAGCATGCATATTATGGACATCATACTTGCATATTGAATGAAAAAATATTTAATAAATACAATAAATAACGAAATTAAGTAAAAATGTAATAAAATATCATTAAAAAAGTAAATGTCATATAAATACACAGCAGAACGTAATAGCAAAAGTATAATCATGTAACAATGAGAGGTCAGGGAATTTCAGGAATTGTAAATTTTTTAAAGTTCACTTTAATGCTTATTTAAGAGTTCCACTGTTTATGTAAACTTTATGTCTATCTACCTATCTCGATGTTCCAAAGTGCCCCTAGGTGTGTGAGGTGTGACTGTGTGTGTTGGCACTGCAATGGCTCCAGCTTCTCTGCGACCCTAGGAGTAAGCTAGTAGGAGTAAAAGTACACAGATACATAGATAGAAAGATAAACTGCAATTACACAAAATTATAAAAACACCTAAATCAAAAATATTCATTAAATTATATTTATAAATACGGGAAAATATGTATTTAATATCTTTGAAAAAGATTACATTTGTATAAATAACCTTTTTTTGTCTCAGTGGTTCAAGAAACGTATGTTCTGATGTTTGATTGGTTGATTTGAAGCGCCTCATGCCTACAAAAACACTTCTGATTGGACTGTTGAAAATGGGTGCATGTAAAAATAAAAGCTTGCAGGATTTACTTAACACCACATTTTAACGCGTTTTGATATTATAATGACTTGTTTAATTCTCTGACACTGGAAAAATATCACAAAGGGGAAAAAAATCCCGAATACTCGTGGCAAAACAGCCAGGTTTTTACGAACACTTCCGGTGTCACCGGAAGTAGCCGAGCTAAACTCGCCATTTTATGAGATGCATAAAGAAACAAGCAGGCCATGCCGAAGTAGAGGCTAGTTTTATGGTGTAAATGGTTTTGTGGCTACATTTGGAAGTTTAAATAGTGAAATAGTAGCGTATTTGTATTTTAAGAATGTCTGCAGAAGTCGCTTCAGATCAGGTAAAAGAAGTGTTGGTTGATTTTTTCCCCCCAAACTCTTTTGTTATTCATTGATGTTTTGCGGCCTTGTTTGGGTTCGATTTAAACTAATTACTGGCGTTATTGTATGATACGTGCGGTTTAAGATCAGTTAGGGCGTGTGATTAGATGGTTATTTGCTAATTGTTGGTTGATGTCTGTGTAATCAGATGTTTAAGTCGAGGAAATTATAAGTTTATATGTAATTAGGTGCAGGGCTTGGGGGGGGGGGTGGCAGTGTCTGCTATGGTCAGTATCTGTTTTTTACTGTGTGTTTGTAAAGTTATAAAAACTCCTGCTGAAATTATAACTTGCGGTATATCGTTAATAAAAGGTGTTAAAAAGGTCATACGTGTTGTGACACACCCACTGGACACTGACAGAAATAGTTTATTTGTGACGTCATATAATCGTTGAGATCCTATAGTAGTTAAATTCTATAGTCTGAAAACATGCATGTTAGGCTAATTTGGCTGTTCCAAATTGCCCCATAGGGATGTGTGTGTGTGTGTGGGCCCTGGGATGGTCTGGCCTTTGCCCAGTGTTGGCTGCGATAGGCTCCAGCCTGTCCGCAGCCCTAGTACGGTTAAGAGGTTCGGCAAAAGTGAGACTACATAGATAGATACATATCTATGTAAATAGGAAGATAAACTGCAATATACAAAATTATAAAAATAGCTCAATTCCATATAATTAAACTATTAAAAAATAAATATAGGCTAATTAATATCAGTTAATGTTAGTGTAAAACTTTTAAAATGTCGTATGTGGTGCGATACAACGACAGGACACTGTAATAGAGAAATCGAGATTATGATGTCATCTCGCTGTGATGGTATAGAAGTTAGATCTAGTTCTAATCTAACCTCAGTGGTCTGACCTCTCCAATCAGCACTAAGTTGACTATTTTTCATAGCTAGCAAGATAAACTGCTAACGTACCTAAAATGCATCTTGGATGGATGCATGATCCGGGTGTTAATATCAGGAAGGTATGCCATCAAATTAGCCTTGTTTATTGAGCTTGCTTTTAAAACTATTTATAGTTTGAAACTAAAAAGAATGTCATGAATCTATACAAAAATAGCTGATGGTATTGTACTTATTTGCAAAAAAAAGTTACGTAAGATAATCCTTTATTGTCTCACAATGGGGAAATTCTCGATGCTACTCTAGCAAAGTGGATAGATATACATGCAGATATAGATATAAACAATAAGTAGAAAATTATATAAATGATACAGCTATAGATAAATTAGCAGATATAGATATAAAAAGTTAGTAGGAAGCTATATAAATAAGGAACGGTTTAAATATAGACGTGTTTGTGTGTATACACCTGAATAAAAAACAGACAACAACAGTATCACAGCAAGTAGTGGGTATGAATAATAAATGAATTTGGTCAGATGAATATCAGAAGTAGAAGTTGATTGTGTAAGTGTTTGGCCCTGTTGTGACCCCGCTATGGTATTGTTGGTCAACGAGGATCTGCGTTCACAGATAATACTAACAGTATTGTTAGTATTTAGGATCAGCCTAAAGCTGCATCCACGTAGGATGTGGCGAGTGACATGTAAATGTGTTTGAACCTGAACTGTACATGAAATCGCTTGTTTTACATGATCGATGGAAGCGAGTAGGAAAAGGTTTTAGGGAGCTCTGTGAATGGTGACATTTGTCAAGTAAACAGTGAGTGAAAGGTCACTCATCGCTTCCTGTATGAAGACGGGGCTCTATTACTTTTAAATCATCCCTCTATTGTGTGAAATATCATTTATTTACTTATTTACTTACTTACTTTTATTTTATTTTTATTATTTTTATTTTTTTATTTTTTTTTTGAGGGGGGGGGTGTTGTTTCCCAAATCTGTCCTTCAACAGTCACCTTAACACAACAAGCGACAGGTGACCATTCACTCTCACTTCCAGTCCTGCTCCAAAAAAAATTCTATCTTGTATATTTTCTTCCTTTTAAACCGCAATGGTCTGGTACACCGGATTCCATCCCTTATCCCGGAGAACCCTCTGTGCTGCGCATTTCAGTGTTTGGTTTAGAGCATCAGGTGTGCGGAAGGGGTTCTCCAGGATGAGTTGGAAACCTCTGGCCTGGGAGTTGCAGTTGTTTCCTGTAAGAACTGGTGTGGTGTATTTGCTTTATTTAAAGGGAAAGCTGTGCAGTCATGCACGTGCATGGAGTACTATTACAGATGTAGTTTAGTCTGCTTCAGTATTTGAGGGTGGGCTGGAAAGTTCATTGGCTGACTTAGAAGAAGTAATATCAGAACAATGAAACTTCTATACCAAGGAGATCCAATCGCTGGAACACTGATGGAAGAAGTGTGCAGACTAAAGGGGATTATGTTGAAAAATATCCATGCATATTCACATTGGTGAAGTTTGACCAATGGATCATGGTCAGCCTATGAACTTTTCAGCCCACTTTCATAGTTCCCCAATGAGAGACTCTGAGATCATGGTTTTCTAGGTTCCCACTTCCATAGTGGTCTTTTGATGTTTGAGATGTGTTGTAGCGTAGCCCACACAAGGCTTGCGTTCCAGTTAACCTGTACATCTGTTGATTTCATTTGCCATTTGTTTCCACGGCAGGCCACGGAGTATATTCCAGAAAAGGTGAAGAAGGCAGAGAAGAAGTTGGAAGAAAACCCATATGACCTGGACGCGTGGAGCATACTGATTCGAGAAGCACAGGTTTAGTGACACAGGGTTGCATTCCTTTTTTTACCCGGGTACGGGGTGGGACTTAATCGGGGAGTTGAAATCGGGATGGTGAGGAGGGTTTACGTATCTGGCCCTTCCTTAAATAATCAGCTTGTTTTCTTTCATGTATGTAAAATGTATGTTACTTCTTCTAGAATCAACCTATAGATAAAGCAAGGAAGACGTATGAGAGACTTATCACGCAGTTTCCCAGTTCGGGCAGATTCTGGAAGCTATACATTGAAGCTGAGGTTAATTTTAATTTCCTATTCCTTTTTATGTGTGCACGAAATTTCATTTAGTAATCGGATCAACAATGTGACTTTCACATACCTCAAACGGCAATACCGGGAACGGGGTGGGAGGGGAGGGGATGGGAGGATGGGCGGGTCGGTTCGGGTCGGAGGGGTTTGTAATCATTCTTTTTTCATTCCTTTTCAATTTTCTGAGGTAAAGTTCATATTGTTGCATGTTTTATCTGCAACAGCATTAAACTCTTTTAATAGTATCAGAGTGCTTTAGCCTTTTATTCACTTGTTGTGTCAATTTCTTGCCTCCTGTGTCATTTCTTTGAGGTCATATCTGTGTGAACACTCCAAGATAGATCTGTGCATATTCACACATTTTGTTCCTTGGCCACTTTTAAAGATTTATATCGACGTTACAGTTCATCTGTTTACCCCAACATTAAAAATTTTAAATAGTTTTACACATTATACAACTGAGGCACATAACTTTAAAGTTTAGGTATAGTTTTACAATTGAAATGTCCATTAATACTCCAAGACAACCAAAACATGCTTGCTGTCTGTCCCTTTAGATTTGGCCTGAAGCTACCATGCTAATAAAACCTCTAGCTATCAGTTTAGCACTGTGGAATCAGCATGTCTGAGTGTGCTTGTACTTCTGCACTGTGTAGTCAGTTTAAGTGTAACCCTGATGTGTTCTCCTACTCGATGCAGTTCTCGAGGCAGGTGAGAACTTCATCGTGGCACTCGCAGCCAAGCAAAGTGGTCTTAGTCTTCTGTCAGGATGACTCTAATTAAAGTGATTCAACTCTGATTCAACTAGACGGCAGGATGTTAATGGTGTATTTTTCATTTATTTATTTGCAGATGTGCATTGAGTACAACACAGAGTGGTAAACTAGGTATTTATGTAACAATTATTTAATGGGGGTATTTCACCAAAATGTGAATATTGGCGAATTCACGTTGCCAAAAATTCCCCAAAAAACCTATTCGTGAGTATTCGCCATGTACAATGAGTGTTCTCCTTGGTTCGCCCCATCCAAAAATAAATTTTTAACCATGTTTAAAATAAGCTTGTGAAAATTTTAACAAATGCGAAAAATCCTCCTAACTATTCTCTAAGTTTGCTAACCCCTAGTCCAATATTTGGTGGAATGTCTTCAGTGTTCAAGTCAAATTAATGAGGAACAGTTAGCGATGTTCAAGAATAGTTCGAGAGGGTTTTGAGACGCTTTCGGGAATTCAAAATTGACCCAGTTCTTGGTGACAAAAATCAGACGGCTGGCGAATACGTGGTGTTTATTTGCCATATATTTGAAAAGCTTGCAGGGTGTTGAACAGTTCCTCAATGGAATGTTTTAAGAATATTCCCAATTTGCTGCAGTAAAATTAAGCAAAAAAAAAGCAATTTTTTGGGGGTGAATTTACTTCGCCCCAGTTTTCCAGCATTCATGGAATATTTTCTTTTGGTGAGGTACCCCTTAATCATTAATGTGACATGCATGCTATGTTTAGCGTATTTATATTTTTTTATATGCATTTGGTATAGCTTTGTTTACCTTTTATCCATAGTTATATTTAAACAGATTACATTTTACAAAAAAAAATAAACTTTTCAACCTTAACTCACACCTTTTGTTGAACTATTGTCTCTTACTGAAAATACTATAGAAATAAAATTGAACTGAAGACAGGGTAAATAGTAAACAAACTACAGGGCTCAGTTTCGGCCTGGTTTGGACCAGTAGGTGGGAAAATGCCCATAATCATCGTGTACCTGCCTGAAAATCGATAGAAACTAATGTCATCAACTTGGAACGTTTCATTTTGTTCAAACATTATAAAATCAAAAAGTATTTTAACAAGTTGTCTATAAATTTACATACGGAGGCACTTTTTCTTTGTCACTGTACACCAACACAATGATTTGTAATGATGCTGTCAAGATGTGATGGAAGTAAAGACTTTGTTCTTTAATTCAAGGTGTTAAAAAAAATATTGCACTGGCAATTTTCTGCTTTCCTCTATCGTCACGAGCTCAAAAATAATTGGACACAAGACCGTACTTATAAATTCAATCATAATTTTTTTATGTGGATGAAATCCTTCCCAGTCAGTGGGTGTCTGAAGTCTCGAACCGATGGACATCGCCCACTGCTGAGTTTTCCACATTTCCAGCTGCTGCTTGTTTGTGGGTCTTTCTGAATTTTTGTCTTCAGTAACTGACAGTCATGCTCAGTTGATTTGACTGACATGGACAATTATGAGCATTCTCTTTCTTTGCTTTTTAGAAGGTCTTGAATTGCTATCACTGTATGCCTTACCCTTATACATTTATACTGGGAAGTCCCTTCCTCTCAGTTTTGCAGTGTTTGAGTGACTCTGAACAGAAAGTATAGCACGACACACTTCAGAATTCATCCCACTTTCATTGAAACGATCCGTAACCCAGTTCCACTGACAGACATACATGTCCATGCCAATTGTTTGACATGATGTGGTGTGCTTTGGATTGCAAGCCCTTATGTTACTTCATACATGTTCCCATCATTCTGGTACACCTGGGCAGGCTTTCTAGCAATGTTTGCTCTGGACTAACTGTTCTTGAGCTTTATCAGTGGTTTGCATCTTAAAGGACACCCTCCATTTACATCTTTGTATATCCTCGTACATTGTTATACTTTGACAATCATAAGCCTACATTCGATCAAGAACAGTGTTCTTGATCGAATAATTATGTGAATTGTTTTTTCTTCAGCAAAAGAGAATTCTACTGTGATCCAGTTTAGTTGCTGTTAGTGGTTTTTCAGGGTTTTTTCGTGTTGCTGAGCTCATCAATGGATTCCTCCTTTTTGTCCACTGTAGTTTCTGCTATCCATCTGATCGGTAGGGTCCTAAACACCCCACCAACCTGCTATAATACTGGCCCATTTACTTGAATCAACACTTCTTTGGATTGTACATTGTGAGTTTTCCCAAACAGTTGCCAAATGCAAATTCATTACGTGAGATCAATTCCTGAGATTTTATCTCATTAACGTGTCAAGAAGACTGGCAATGAAGCTATTGGTCAACTGTCCAACCCTCACCTATGGTCAAGAGATTTGGGTAGTGACTGAAAGAATAAGATTGCAGGAACAAGCGGCTGAAATGAGCTTCCTTCGCAGTGTGGCGGGGCTCTCCCTCAGAGATAGGGTGAGAAGCTCGGCCATCCGGGAGGAGCTCGGAGTAGAACCGCCGCTCCTCCTTGTTAAGGGGAGCCAGTTGTGATCTGATTAGAATGCCTCCTGAACGCCTCCCTGGTGTGGTGTTTCGGGCAGGTCCTACTAGGAAGAGACCCCGGGGTCGACCCAGAACATGCTGGAGGGACTGTACCTCTCGGCTGGTCTGGGAACGCCTCAGTGTCCCCCTGGAAGAGCTGGAGGAAGTGGCTGAGGAGAGGGACGTCTGAACCCCACGACCCGAGCTCAGACCAAGCGGAAGGAGATAATGATAGATCAGTTCCAGACATTTTATCTGATTAATGTGTCATGAAATGAAGAATACTGGCCATGAAACTGTTTGTCATCTGTCCAATTACTTGCGAGCTTGTGCGAATGTAGACTATGCAGAAAATTGCTGTAATTCCTAAAGTTACTGCAATGTTTTTGTTAGAGCACATGAGTTAAAGCTGAGACTTGAATGACATTTTGACTGCATCATTTCAAATCCATTGCAGTGGTGTTAAGGGAGGAGAAACCACTGTCCAAATATATATGGCCCGGATTGTGTTTCACTTACAGTAAGTATAGAAAAGAATCACCCCCTCAAAATATTCTCATTTTGTTGGTTTGTAGCCAGAAATAAAGACACACAAAATATTTTTCTAGCTCTATATACTCAATGCAAGGTGAAAGATTTACTAGCAACAGTTCAGAAAAAGAATCTCAATTCCCCTGTATCAGTCCATTGTGGAACCACTTTCTGCTCTAATTACAGCCATGAGTCTGTTGGGATACTTTTCTACCAACTTTGCACATCTAGCCTGTGCACATCTGCCTACTATTCTTTACAGAACTGTTCAAGCGTCATCAAATCGAATGGTGACCATTGGCAGACTGTATCTTTGTGATTTCACAGATTTTTCCTGGGGTTAAAGTCTGGGCTGTGACTATGCCGTGCCAGGACATGCATGTTTTTCTCTTTGATCCACTGTGTGGTCAACATTGCTGTGTACTTCAGGTCACAGTCACACTGGAAAGTGTACCTTCTTCCCCTTGACAACTTTCTTGCAGGGGGCGGAATGTTTTCCTCAAGTATTTGATAATATTTTAAGACCATCCATTTTCCTTCTAATTTGACAACTGTCCAGTAACTGCTACAGAGAAACACCCCTACAACACGCTGCTACAACCTCCTAGTAATCTCGCAGGTTCTGAGGGATACTGAGGACTCTGGGGCAGACAGACCCCATTCTTTTTATTCATCTTCACTTTCACTTTGGAATTTTCAGCTGCTTCATACCAACCTACAGATACAGCCCTTTCTCTTTCTCTGGTTGCAGGCCTCTTCCTGTAAGCACCCACAAACACATATATAGGTGTAGTTTATTACACACAAGTGAAACTCAACATGTTACCTGCTGGTTGTATCTGACTCCCAAGGGCCCTCGCTGCCACATGTGTATATATGGTGTTGTTTGGATGGTAATCTGTACTGGTTTGGTGTAGAGGCTACTGTATATAGTTCAACATCTCTTTCCATTTGGTCTCAGAATCTTCAAGGTGCCTTTGGACAAGGCTCAATCAAGACTTGATGTGGCCTTTATTAAGTTGTACTTTTGCCTCTCAGCTCTATGGGCTTGAAGGTGTATCGTCACACGAGATGTCTGAACATAGTTGCATTCCATGCACATACTCACAAAATGGCATCACCGATCATTTGTATTTTTGGTGTGTATGTTTAAACTGGGTACCCACACAATTTTCGCCGTTGTGCGATATCCTATATGGCCACTGCAGTCGGCATCTTGAATTTGCATTCCGTGCACTAGCTCAAAAACGCCATCACCGATCATCACCATTTTTGGTGTGAATGTTGGGATTTCATCATGGTGTGATATACAGTATGGCCACCACAGCTGCCATTTTGAATATGCCTTTTGCACAATAACTTAAAAACCCCATCACTGATCACCACCGTTTGTGGTGTCCATTCTGGGACTGGGCATAACTTTTTACAATATGGCGAATGGGCTGAGGCGTATTGCCCATTTTGCAGGGCTGTTTTCTTTCTTGAAACCCTCGTAAATTAGCCGCATTTGTGACAGTGACAGCTGTCCGACTATCATGCTGGGGTTAGCCAGTGCAATCTCAAGGCCACCCAAGGCTTATAGCTTTAGGCTTTAAACCTGTAGCCAAAAGCTTTTTTGTGTTCTTATTATTGTGCATTTAACCCTGATTTCCTCACGCATAACACTGATTTGCTGTAAACACTAACCACACTGATGAAGAACTCACTAAGATGTCTGATCTACAGAAGAACTAATGAGAACAAATCCAATGAAGACCGAAATGGAGGTTTTGGAGAGCAATCCTGCAATGCACAGCATGGTAGCAGTGAGAGCATCAATGATGCGAATGGATGCAAATGGAATTTTTCTTTTAATTGATCTCTTTGTAATTTTGCTTAGCTAGAAATTAACTAAACATAAATTAAAATCCAACTAAAACAGTTGTATACAGCTACATGTGTCTCTTTTATTTATGCTAATAATGAGTCATGATTAATGGCTAGTTCAGGTCAGCTAGCTTAGCTGCTGTAAAAGGCTAGTGCTTAACAGGTTGCTGTACTACTGCTAGTCTCATTACCACTGAATGGGGTTGTTGGCTTCTGGTGGTGCCCACTCCCCTCCACATTCATACCTAGGGGCTAGATCTGGCAGCGACTCAATTTAATTAAAAAAATATTTATTTATTTGTTTGTTTGTTTGTTTGTTTGGATAATGTTTGAACTGAAAATCACAATTTACTTTATAATTGGTTAACTAATACAGAGCCCACAATCTTTCCAAAATATTTTTATATGCCAGATTTTCTTTTTATTTTATTTAATTTTATTTTTTTAACTTTAGTGACTGCAAATTCTGTGCTGGGCTGGCATCCCACCCAGGGTTCTTTCCTACCTCGTGCTCGTTCTAGGATAGGCTCCTGTACCTGTTACCCAGAAGAGAAAAGCTGTATAGAAAATGGATGGATTGGCTTCAACTGCCAGACTGCTTTTTGTCCATGTCCATTTAATGCCAACATACAGTAGCAAGATGGCAGCACATGCATCAACAAGTGAAAAGCTGGTCTCAATTTGGCAGCATCTCCACTGTAAAGTAGTTTGGTTATGCAAAGTTTGACATAGCACTAACCCCTGTCCACTGTAAAGTTTGTATAAAGTCTGTGCCTACAAAAGGTAGTTTAAGGCAACAAACTTATTTTAGCATTTCGGACAGAGGCATGCAGTTGAGTGGCAGGAATATGTAGCTTTGCAAAATGCACAAGCTAGTGGTGGTGGTCTTTAAAAAGTCTTTCTTTTAAAATAAAAGTTTTTTTTACCAGGTCACTATGCCACTTGTTTCTGTATTAGTTTGTCTCTTAATAAATATGTATTTGTGCACAAAATACAAACATATACTGTGGATTCATGTTTACATCAGAGTGTCGAACGGACTGAAAAAGAGAAAATTTTCCTCCCACCTTGACTCCGCCTTACATCCTGGTTGAGTTTGTCTGGCCCATGGGTTATCGTTGGGAAAAAAATCATAACTTTACTAATTCCATGTAAGTGGCATTAGTAATGGTAATGTCTTTGGCTTGGCCTAGGCTTTGGTTCGAAAGTAGTTAATGACCGCTGTTTGCTAAGAACTTCTATAACTGCTTTAAAGTTGCCATAGCAATCTTTGCAGCCTTCTCACTTTTCCATCCAGTTTGGAGGGACAGTGATCTGGGAAGGTTCCTAGTGGTACCATATACTGTCCACTTTTTGATTTTGGATTTACTGTGCCCCTAAGGTTTAACAAAGCCATTAAATTTGTTTTTATAATCATCTCCTGATTTCTGCCTGTACATAATTTCATCCCTGAGATCTTTTGACAGTGCCTTGCCACCAGTAGTTGATTGTTTGATTTTAGTTTTACTTCCAAGCACTGGGATGCTCTGGGGCAATCTGTTTTTATGCTGAACTAATTAGAATGATCACAAAGGAAAGCCAGTTAGTTTGTTGTGCAATAGAGAAAGTGATTAGTTATACCTTTTTAGAAGGAGGGTGATCCTTTAATCATTACAGTAATTTATTTTATTTTTTCTGAACTGTTGCTATCATATCTTTCACTTGGCTGTAAGGAGTAAATGCAGCTTAAAAGATTTGTGTCTCTCTTAATTTTAGGCTGCAAAGCAGCAAACTGAATATTTCGAAGGGGGTGATTTGTTATAATACCTACTGTACGACAGCTAAACAGTTTATTTTTATACTTGTATGTTGCTAACTGGTAGCTATAAGTTGATCTTACTTCCCTTTACACTTAGCATTATAATTAAACTCAAAAGATGATAATTGATAATTGATCCAGGCCATAGACTACACATTGATGAAGTGGATAACATCTGCAAACTAACATGGTAAAGAGCTCCCAAGTAGCTCAAGCAGGAGATTGCACTTTGAATCCTGCTGGTGATGCAGTCGTCTGTGGTCGGGAGCCAAAGGAACAAAATTAGCCATACTCTCTGGGTGCATCAGTACGGGGGTAAATTGGTATGTGGCTACTCATGTTTTGGAGAAAGCATGTGTTGGCCTTTTACCCTCCTGGATTCCTAGTTACTGTACAATAGTAGGTGGGGTGGGGAAATTAGAATGAGATCAATTTGGAGGTAAAGTTAATGGGGTTGTAGGCTAGCATGGTAAGTATTTCACAACAAATCTACATGGTTTGTATGTTTTCCTCTGATTACTTACAAGACAGTGTTGTACTTGAGTCAAACTAAATTTTAAAAATTGACTTATATATTAGATAAAGGTTTGTGGCAGCTGAGCATCCTATTGCATTTTTATGTGTTTTTTGTTCCAGATTTACTCCCCACTCCTGTTATATTAGTTATATTATCCACTCTTCTGGAAAGGATTAGCACTAGATTTTGGAGCATGGTTATAATTACTTTGTGAGACGTCAGAGCTCTGTGCTGACCACTTAAGTTCTTTACTTAATAATAACTTGTTATTTATTTATTTATTATTTTATTTTATTTTATTTTATTTTTGACATTTAAGACTAAAATTTTCGACTCCAGACCTGGGAATCAGCTGCCCTGCACAGTTTGAGCTCAATCCGGAAGTGAAACAACACTTGGGCAGAATTGGTTTACACTCATTTCTTTCCTGGCATTATGTAATAAAGGTGTAGTCCTGACTCCTGGCCTTGATTTACATTGAGAAAATTGGAATTGTGGTTGCAGTGCTGGTTAAAACTAACAGATATCAAATTTAGTTGAAGTTCTACCCTGCTTTGTTCATTAATAAATAAAGGTTAATAAATAACGGAAGTGTAATTTGTCATAATTTGTACTAGAATTAATTCTATGCATCTCTGCTTATCACAACAAAATGTATGTTTGTGTAGAATACAGTTAGTATAAATTATCCCAAAATTTCCAGTTGATTCTCGTGGAAATTCCCATTTCCAATGTGGAATATTTCCAAAATCTCAATTTCCCATGCAAAGTTTCTGGAAAGTTTTGGAATTTTACTGGACATTTTTTTTGTCCTTTTTTTTGTCCTTTGCAACCCGAGTTGGAATTTAAACTGAAAAGTTGAAGTTGAGATTGGATTACTTCTTATCTGAAAAATTTATCAAGTTACTCAATACTTAGAAAATTTAGTAAGAAAAAGTACATTTAAAAAAAAAAAAAAAAAAAATGAATGAAGCTTAATCCTTAAAATCGCAGTTTAGCTATGTGTTAAATGTTTAATAAGGAAACTATTTACGTACTTATTTTTTTTTTACACACACACACACACACACACACACACATATAAATGTGTGTGTGCTCAGTGCTATTCCACAAGTATAATTCCTGTCTGATAATCACAAACATTTGGAAATATCAATATTATCTGGGCTAGTTTTAGTTTTTTTATGTTAAAGTTAGCAAGTTCTTTTTAGTTTTCAGGATTGAGTTCTTGTATAGAAATGTCTGTCATAATGACTGTTTCTGTCATGTTATACATACTTGTGCATCATTCAGCCGTCCATAACTAGCAAACACACATTAAGTTAAACAGTTTAATTCATTTGTTCATATTGTTTTTATTTCCTTAATGCATACGTAATTTAATTCATAATCCATTTACTCTTTTAATTCCTGTATTGACTTCATGGAAGTATAATATACAGTTCAAAATTACTTTTAATATGATATGGCTAATATGTTTCATGATAACCTGTATAATATAACAAAAGCTGGTGGAAAACATTTTTTTTTTTGTTTTTTTTTTTTGGTCTGGCTGTTTTACCATCTTTATTAGGGTTATATGTGTTTGGCTTTTTTTTTTATTATTATTAATAAAACTGATTGATAAACTCGAGATTTGTTGAATTATTGGGCTGTAATTTTGACTCTGATAGACTCGCTTTGTGTGTGTGGGTGTGTGTGTGTGTTTGGCTTTAACATCAGTTATACCCTCATGCCCTCATTAAATTTTAAAACGCAAATTTAAAGAAAATATGTGACCCATCACTGCAAAGTGGGTATTAAGTCGGAAATGATTAAATACTTTGAACATTAGATGCAATTTTCTCCAAAGTGACATACGTAAAAGGCTGAAAGTTCCTGGAAGGTTGTGGTTAATTACATCAAAATTAGCAACATATGTTAGAAAATGTGGTCTCATTTTAAAGCTTAGGATATCAGATACAAAATGGTACCAATAACTCAGAATTAATAATTTCCAACTTGATACCCACTTTGCTGTGATGGGTCACATAAATGAAGAGTTCAGATGCAAAAACCCAGTTAGTTCACTTGACTTTTTTTTTTTTTTTTTTTTAAAACAATGACATTTACATGAAAAAGGTTTACTTTTAACAATCTTATATGTTGTTCAGTGCCCCTTAACCATTCCATTACAAGAAAGGAGAAATCATCGAGGTTGACGCTTACACCAGGTACATTTCATTGTTTTTAAACAAAAGAGGTCAAATGGACTTACTGGGTTTTGCATTTGCACTCTTTATATACGTCTTTAGGCTCTGTAATTTATTTCAAGTTATTTAGTTTGAGATTCTGTAACATTCGAGAATCCTGTGAATGCATCTCTTATATATGTGAAGTTTATACAGTGTAGTGTATTTTATCAGAGACTTTGCCTTAAACAGTTCACACAGGTGCTACAACAGCTCATTTCTTTTCATCTGCAGGTTTATGCAAGCACATAAACAATAACTGTTGCTTGTTGGGGTAGATTTATGAAATAGAAAATACAGTATTTCTAAAATTACTACTAAAACTGCTTTTTGAATGTATGTTCATCTCTAGCGATTGTTTTTGGGTGTCCAGCTTTAAACAATCGACTGTTTTTGCATTAGGTAGATTTAAATTGTGTGCAGTTGCATTAGTGTTTTCTGTCCTAACGTTTTATTCTAGAAAGGATCATGTAATATGAGCTCCTTGCTAATCTCATATGAAGCACATTAAGCTTGAATTGTAACAGGAAATCATTCATTTCAATTAGCATCTTTAAGATAGTATTGTTACATATACACGGCGGCATGGTGGCGTAGTGGTTACCACGTCCACCTCACAGCAACAAGGCCTTGGGTTCAAGTTCAGGGCACAGCGAGGGCGTTTCTGTGTGGAGTATGCATGTTTTCTCCGTGCTTTTGTGGGTTTTCTCCGGGTACTCCGATTTCCTACACAAAGACATGCACGTTAGGCTAACTGGCTGTTCCAAATTACCCCAAGATGTGAGTGTGAATGGTTGTGCGTGTTGCCCAGCTTTAGACAGGTGAGCTTTTCAGGGAATACACCACCTTTACCCAGACTTAGCTGAGATAGGTTCCGGCCTCCCTGCGAACATAGTAGGATCAAGCGGTTTGAGCGGCCTTGCAATGGTCTGGCAAGCTGTACCCCACCTTTGCCCAGTGTTGGCTGAGATGGGTGCCAGCCTCCTTCTAACCCTAATAGGATTGAGCAGATTGGCAAATGAGTGAGAGAGTTTGCATGTTCTCCCTGTGCTTTCCTCCTGGTACTCTGGTTTCCTCCCACAGTCCAAAGACATTAGGCCAACTGGCTTTTCTAGGTTGCCCCTAGGTGTGAGTGCGAATGGTTTTTTTGAGAGCATGTGAGTGTGTGTGTTGCCCTGCAATGGATTGGTGAGCTGTTCTGTGAGTCCACCGCCTTCGTCCAGAGTTGGCTGAGGTAGGCTCTAGCCTCCCTGCAACCCTTATAGTAGGATTAAGTGGTATTTCAATTTATAATGTTAACTCCTATAAAACTCTTGCTTTTTGTCTCCTGTCCGGTTTTTTTATGTTCCTTCGTTGAGTGTGTATTTAAGCAGGCCTTGTGCTAAGACATCAGGTGACGTTCTTGACCCAGTTCCTATTTAATTACTGATGCATGTTTAACAGATTAATTAAGTGGGATACTTACTATGTATATAGTTTTAAAGCCCCAATCAAAAAAAAAAGAAAAAGTGTCACTACTTCTGTGACCGATATAAATGATAAAGTGGCTCTTGGCTTTGATTTGTAGTTAGACAAATTAATTTGCACAAGCCCTCCTGGCATTTCATTTTTATCATCATGCAAGATATTCAAATTGTGAGGTTAACACTCATCTATTTCATTTTTAACACTAATATTATTTTAATTCATTTTAAAACACACACACACACACACACACAAAAATCCAAAGTCTGATTGTGAATACAATTATATAAACATAATTTGTGGACAAGAATCACAATACAGGTGCATCCCTATTCAAGCCTAGGGTTGAGTAATAATGGGGTTTTGTATGAATTTCACATTGTTGATCTTAAAAGGTGTGTGTGTGTGTGTGATGAAAATGTGATCATTCTCATACTTTCCCTCGAGCAGAATCCTACTTTAATAACAGCAGTTTTGAAATCTATCCACAGATCAAGGCTAAAAACTATGACAAGGTTGAAAAGGTAAGTCTTCGTTCCTCTCTAGCCTCAAAGATCAACTTGCATGAACTAAAAAGGGGTCCCATCAGGGTGTCTAGATATTTGACTTCATCTGTGGGTCATCATCAGTTCTGTAGTATTTATGAGGCAACTGATGGAAGCCTGTAGTGGTACCACATTCAGTCCAGTTCCAGTCATGTTTATATACTAAAACTACATTCATGCAATTTATAGGATATGGAAAGCTGAAAAAGTGTGAGCGACACTGTCCTGTACTTCATATACAGACGTTTTTGTATTTTAGTGCTTACACCTATCCACCTAAGAAAAGGCAGGTTTATTATCTGATACTAGAGTGCTAGGGAAAGGAACATTGAAGAGATTTACCAGGAACTTTACCTTACTAGAGCATCACAGATCACTGCATTTTTTCATTGAGAAGGCAAAAGCCTGGCACTATTTATTAAAAGAAGCCTAAAAGCTGGGGCAGTGGTGGCCTGGTGGTAGGGTGCAGGCTTACTGATCTGAAGGTCTGGGCTTGAAGTTGTCACTGCTGTCCCCCCAGTGCAGCTAACTGGGTTATCAAAGGCCAGCCATGTCTCTCACAGTCTGGTGAGAGGTATGTAAAAGAACCATTGCTGTCATTCAAAGAGTAGGCCACTGAGTGTACTCTTCCCTCACCCAGAGTCGGCTGAGATGGGCACCAGCCTCCCCGCGACCCTAATTAGGATAAAGCGGTTAAGAAGATGAATAACGCCTATGAGCTTTCTAATATTGTTCAGACACTTTGGTAGTGGGAGATCGTCTGGATGTCTCCCTCATGGCACACATGATCTAGTGCCTGTCGACAAGCAGCATCAGTCTACAGTCACCTACATTATCCTGCATTAAAGGGGTCCATTCACTTCGCAGATATATTAAGTAAACATGAAATACAGAGTTATCTCTTGGAAATAAAATGAATTCAGCAACAATCGCCTTTTGAAGCCATTTGCTTACTCCTGTATGCGAGTGTCAGTGACCCCTACACCGGGTGCCATGATATTAACCTGGGTTTACACTGAGGCTATGATGTCCACGATCTTCCCAACTGGGGTGTAAAAAGGAAGCGGGGTGCATCCAAGAGATGAAACTTGAAGGAATCATGTTTCCAAGCTCATCAAGATCCACTACGACGGTGCATCATGGTCTGTTACGCTCTGTTTAGCTCTACTATGATTCCTACATTCTGTCACGGTTGGCATCAAATCATAATAATCATCACAGTTCCATCAAGTTCCGCCAAGGTCATCAAGATTCTCTCAAATCATGGAGATTGTGAGCATCGTGACCCCTGTGCAACCCCAAGTTTAGTAAACATCACCTTTTTTTTTTTTCCTCTCTTGAATTGTATGCTTTCTTCCACTTCTTAATCCTTGATGTCGGTTTTCACCTTCTACTAATCAGTGTTGCACTGCCGAGTTATCGTGCATGCGCAACATCGTTCCTCTGGTCACATGGTCTTGTTTTTGTTATTGTATACAGACGCAGTACCAAAACAAGTTAGATAGGTGAAAAAGGAATACTAAGCCCAAGAGTTGGGGTGCTTTCACAGGGAAACCTTTATATTCAGCCTTAATGAACCGATAATGAAAGATAAAACACGTAGGCTATTCAACTGTGAATGCTCACTTTTGACACCATATTTGACAATGATTAAAAGCTTTTATTAGTTAATGATAACCACCTTGTTTGTCGAACCGCTTTATCGTACTAGAATCATGTGGAGGCTGGAGCCTATCTCAGCTGACACTGGGAGAAGGCAGGGTACGCCCTGCACAGTACCCAGACCATCGCAGGCCCAAGACATACTCACACAATCACTCACATTCACACCTAGGATCAATTCGGAACAGCCAGTTCGCTTAATGTGCATGTCTTCAGACTGTGGGAGGAAACTGGAATGCACGGATGAAACCCACGCAAGCACGAGGAGAACATGCAAACTCCACACAGAAACTCTCGAGCTCAGGACTTGAACCCAGGCTGGATGTTCGTGCTGTGAGACGGACATGCTAACCTCTATGCCGTCTTGCATCAACGTTGAGTGATTGTTCAATTTTCCCCTACATGGTTTGGAAAAATATGGCATTAATTAAATTATATATATATATATATATATATATTTTTCCCCTAAACCAACGTTGTTTTGTGTCAGAATGTCTTGTGTCTGCTGGTGAACACTCGAAGTGTGGTAATAACACAACGTTTTCTGAAGGACTGTAGTTTCAGGTTTTGGGTGATTTTTAATGCTTAAAATAAATAACCCACCTAATGGAGTAACATGTTAATGTTTGATTGATTTTCTTTTCTTGCTCAGTTGTTTCAGAGATGCCTCATGAAGGTTCTGCACATTGATCTGTGGAAATGCTACCTTTCATATGTGCGAGAGACAAAAGGAAAGCTGCCGAGCTACAAGTATGTGGTTTCTGTGCTGTACTATGAATATGCCGAAGCGAAATGTACTAAGACTGGCAAAAACACGTGATAAAATTTTATACCTTACTATAGAATCAGTCTATAGAAGAGATGATAGGTGTCAGTAGGGTATGGATCTTAATCACTGTCTTCACTGTCAGGGAAAAGATGGCTCAGGCATATGATTTTGCCCTAGACAAAATCGGAATGGAGATCATGTCGTACCAGGTGAGTCAGTGATAATGTGCGACTCCTTTCATTTCACCTGTAGCACTAATGTCATACTAAGACATCTTATTCTCTCTGCAGATTTGGGTGGACTACATTAACTTTCTCAAAGGAGTGTGAGTATACTACATTATGAGAAAAATGGTTGTACTATTTTTTTAATGCTATTAGCACAGGCTTGAAATCTTTCTGATCTGTACTATAGCGAGGCGGTGGGTTCGTATGCAGAGAACCAGCGGATCACAGCTGTGCGGCGAGTATATCAGAGAGGTTGCGTCAATCCCATGATCAACATCGAACAGCTGTGGAGAGATTACAGTAAATATGAAGAGGTGAGAGGGCATCAGTTGGGTAAATTGTATCATGATAGGAAATGTGAAGAAAGTAAATGGATTGCCTCCGATAATCGATTGATCCAACCTTATAATATTAGAAGCAGTACGTAAACGTCTGCAGGTGGGATTTCACATGGTAGTAGCACCAGTCTCTGTGACATCATCAAAGTGTGTGGGTCAATCAGAAGGTGTTGTCACAGAGTGTGCTTTGGTCAACCGTGACCTTGTTGCTGGTTCACAGGAAGCCCTTTTTGTGCCACCCTTGATACACCAGTGCATACCGGAAGCACCCCATACGTCTAGCCATCCTAATTCAGCCCTCATTAAAGTAGCTCAGATCCCTAATTTTGCCCATATTTCCTGCTTAACTGTAGACTAATTGGTATTTGGGCGGTAGTGTACTGGTTAGCATGTCTGCCTCTCAGCATGGTTCTGGCATTTTAGTGTGGAGCTTGCATGTTCTTCCTGTACTTGCGTAGGTTTTCTCCAGGTACTCCGGTTTCCTCCCACAGTCCAAAGACATGCACATTAGCTGTTTCAAATTGCCCTTAGCTGTCAGTGTGAATGGCTGTGACGATTCCGTAATGTTTATCTCAACGCTGACTTAATCGCACTCTCACTCGTTTGTCGAACCGCTAAAACCTACTAGGGTTACGGGGAGACCGGAGTCTATCTCAGCCAACACTGGATCGCAATTTGACCCTCATTATAGCAACTCAGATCCTTAAGTTTGCCCATTTTTCCTGCTTCCTACACATCAACTTCATGAACTGACTCTTCTCTTGCTGCCTAGTCTAGCCCACTCTTAATCAATGTACATAATGACAATTTCTATGTATATGCAATTCAAATTAAAATGTAGAATAAGATTTTCTGTTTGTATTTGTGTGTCTGCTTATATGTATTACTGCATGTGGTACCCAATAAACCTCTTGCATTTTAAAGGGGATAAATATTCACTTGGCCAAAAAGATGATAGAAGATCGGAGCCGAGACTACATGAACGCTCGGAGGGTCGCCAAGGTTGGTGCTTCAGCTTTAATCACAGTTTAATTTAGCGTTTGTGACAGTGAGCTAAACTGTAAGTAAGTTTGTATAGAGTTCACACAGTAGCTGTTAAGTGCTTCATTTAAATGAACTCTATTCATAACGCCTCTTTTAGGAGTATGAAACAGTGATGAAGGGTTTGGATCGAAATGCACCCTCTGTACCCCCACAAAACTCTCCTCAAGAGGCCCAGCAAGTGGAAATGTGGAAGAAATACATCCAGTGGGAGAAGAGCAACCCATTACGCACAGAAGACCAAACACTCATCACTAAAAGAGGTGACTGGGCTGGTTATCTTAAAATAACGCGACGTGTGTACGATCCCAGCTTCTCCGTGTACTGTATGTATACTGTTCAGCTTGAACACACCCTTTTTGACCTCATGAGCTGAAGCGCTGAGTTGGGAGTGTACAAACAGGAAGAAAATACCTTTTGCATAGTGCAAAACACTGATCTGTTGCATTTAGCATTTTCAGGGTTAAGAGCCTTAAAGTTCAGGTAGCATTGGAACTGAACTAAGGATACAGGAAATACTTCCATCACTGTCTTAAATGCTGAATTGATAGCTATTATACAATAAAATTATAACAGGAGTGACTGCCATGAGATTCTGTGATACCGCCGCCATATTTGGTATATATACCGCTATATATACTGTCCATGTTATCTTGTTGACTGTTAGGTATGCTCGTAACAGTGTAATGGTAAAAGAAGAGGTTATTAGTGCTGAGTGCATGCAGGGACTCCGGCATGACTGACTATGGCAGCATAACTGAATAGAGAGAGCCAGAAGGAAGGCAGACATGAGGGCACCCGGTGACATTTGTCTCCAGCCGTCTTGATTTCGTCTTGCCACTGGATGCAGAAAGGCTGTGACGAAAGACTGAGGCTGGCAACCTGCGCAACTCTCCCTCACTTAAATCCGAGTCAAGTGCAGACTGCTCCTCTAAACTGTGTTGCTGATGTTATTTATATCACCATACATGGAGATAAGGGTCTTGACCAGCTAAGGCGTGATATCTGACGATGTAACATGTATCTGTGTTTGTTTCTGTAGTGATGTTCGCCTACGAGCAGTGCCTTTTAGTGCTCGGCCATCATCCCGACATCTGGTATGAAGCTGCCCAGTACCTGGAACAGTCCAGCAAGCTACTCGCAGAAAAAGGGGTTTGTATCTTTTTTTTATTGACAGATTCACCATTATCGATTCTGTCATTGTAGCTATAGTAACGTAGCAGAACAAGTAGGTAGGGTAAGGTAGGTCTGATGGGCTTTTTACACTCAAGCCTAGTGACTCATCAGGAGCCGGAGCTTATCCCAGTTTCTCTAGCATGATGCGACTAGGAGTTCAACTAGTCCATTGCAGGGTACCTTCCCAGTATTTTTTATTTTTTTTATTTTTTTTACTGATACCCATTAATACTGCTGGGTGAATAGAGAGACACTTGTGGTTAAGACCATGCCCAGGGGACTTAGCGTGGTGGGGGTCATGAACCCGCCATCCAAATCACTACACCATTGGCCCCACAGTAGAACAAGTGCACTGATATAAACTAGTGATTGGAAGTATTACTAATTAAGTAACTAATTAAGTGTCGTGTGAAAATGGTTTTACAGTTTTTCAGCCATGAAATGATTTTAGCTTCGATGAAAACAGTAAAGGGCGATACAGTGGCGTTAATGGTTAGTACGACCACCCCTCTTCAAGAAGGCCCTGAGTTCTAGTCCCAGGCTTAGGAATTTCTGTGTGGGTTCAGCAAATGAGTGAGTGAGTAAAACAGTGCGATACTGTATAAACTTTAACATCGTTAGCACTCTGATGATTTTTTTTTTTTATTTTTTATATAGGATATGAACAATGCCAAGCTGTTCAGCGACGAGGCTGCTAACATTTACGAGCGTGCCATTTCAACTCTACTGAAGAAAAACATGCTGCTGTATTTCTCTTTTGCTGATTATGAGGAGGTGAGGCCTTTATCTCTTAACGCACCACTAACCCTTTTAACTATCTTGACCTTCACGAATTTCAAGATCATTTTTCCCTGTGACGTGTGTTCCACAGAGTCGTATGAAATATGAAAAAGTGCACAGCATATACAACCGCCTCCTGGCCATAGAGGACATCGACCCAACCTTGGTGAGTTTCACTGCATTAAAAACAAACTGTTATCGTGATAATTACAGAAAGCCGTAGTGGTTAGCACATTCACCTCACAGCAAGAAGGTCCTGGGTTCGAATCCCGGACTCGGCGAGGGTGTTTCTTTGCCAGTTTGCATGTTCTCCCCGTGCTTGAATGGGTTTCTTCTGGGTACTCTGGTTTCCTCCAGCAGTCCAAAAACACACCCATTAGGCTAATTGGCTGTTCCAAATGGCCCCTAGGTGTGGAATGTGAGTGTGAATGGTTGTGTTTGTTGGCCATGCGATGGTCTGGCGAGCTGTTCAGGTTTTACGTGACTGAAATGCTTGTTTTGTGTCACCTCTTAGGTTTATATTCAGTACATGAAGTTCGCCAGAAGAGCAGAGGGAATCAAGTCGGGTCGCGCCATCTTTAAGAAAGCTAGAGAAGACGTCAGGACGCGACATCATGTCTATGTCACGGCCGCTCTCATGGAGTACTACTGCAGCAAGGTGATGCCTCCTGATTTCTAGTTTTCTTATTAACAGTATATCAACAGATGTTGACATTATTCATAAGAAGCTTTATACCACAGTACCTTTGAAATATCATTAATAATTACCATTATTATCATTAATCTGATTGGTCGAAAGGTGTTGATTAATTGTCTTATTATATTGTTGATGCATTCCTAATAATACAGTCTTTTTTCTATAATCACTAATTCATGGGGATTTGTGTGTGGGGTGGCAATATATTTACATACATTTCCTACCATTAGAACATCTTTTGTACACTGGGCTTTGTCCTTAAACGGTTCTCTGTACCATTACAAGTTACATCTTTTCGGGGGGAAAAAAAACAAGTGCATTAATGATTATTACCAGCAGTGATGTCGTAGCTCAGTTTGTGACCTCTATCATCATTATTGCTATTATTATTATTATCATTGTTATCATGGCTATACACGCCTATATCTCAAGAACTGCTCATTATATCACCGTCAAATTTTCAGGGTCGCAACTGGAGACCAGAAGCTGAAGCAATTTTGTAAAAAGGTCATCGTAGTTCAAGGTCAGCAAAATGGCCACCAACTGTTTATAGGTAGTGGCTGGTGCAATTTTCCCAATCGGGAGCCTCTAGTTTGTTACTGCTCTGCTGTAAGTGAGAACAGGAGTTAACTTATTTTGGTGATGTTAGACAACTTTAAATGCAACTAAAAAGGGTTAAAATGTACAATATGCCATAGTGTAATAATTACATAACTGTAGTTGTTGGTAGATTTCTGTTAAAAGGAATTAAAACCCTCCTCATGTATGTTTACAGGAACATAACTGTTAACATTAATACGTTTTTTTTAATGTATTTATTTATTTTGCACGGTTTTAGAAATTAGTCTGTTATTTATAGTCTCTTAAATAAAAAAATACTTCCTCAGTCTTTTTAACTGTCATGAATAAAAAACAAGCACAATAATAATAATAATAATAAATAAATGAATGAATTAATGAATGAATGAATGAAAATACAGGCGGCACGGTGGCGCAGTGGTTAGCACGTCCGCCTCACAGCAAGAAGGTCCTGGGTTCGATTTCCAGCTCGGGCGT
>JAQMYF010000001.1:78107063-78134990 GCA_030014195.1 Neosilurus mollespiculum
ACTGTATATTGACTAACTATAAAGTCCTTTAAATAGTTAAAGTTATCATTCTTTTCTTCTTGATATTGATAGTTTTTTTTCTTAAATTTTTAGGACAGTCATAACAAGCATTTCACTACATATTGTTCTGTGTATGATTTTGTACGTGACAAATAAAATTGAAATTGAAATCGAAGTGGATTGTTTATTACCTCCACCAAGGACATAATTAATATTTGTATGTCAGTAACTTTATCAAATTGTTATGAATGGATTTCAGGGGTGGAATACGGCCCAGGTAGCACTCTATTTGATTTCGGAGATGATCCGGATCAAATTCTAGATTCAGGAATATTTTAAAGGGTTTTTAACATGAGGAGACGGCAATTTTTTGGAAGTGCAGCATTACAGCAGCCATAGCAAGGAAGTACTGTGACTTTCTGGAGTTTTTTTCTTGGCTTGGTAAAGGTTTGCACTCTCAGAGTGCTTCTAGTTACTTATGTGAAAGCCGTTTACAATGTACAAGCAGAGTCTGGAGCTGAGATCTTTCTAGCCCAAGAGTTTTATGCAACCTACTTCTAATATACTTTAAAATGATTAGCTCCATGATTGGTGTGTATGGGGTTATTCTTATGTATTTCGTAATCTGCATTGGGGATATTTCATATATTTAGGTGTGTGCTGCTCAATTTTGCTGACTAGGCACATAGATGTGTTGACATACAATAGCGGGTGTCATAAACACGAACGACGAAGACTAATCCCTTTGAATGAGTAACTAGAAATAAATAGGTTAAGCATACATTCCACTCAAAGTACGAATTACACAATGGGACAAACTACAGGAGGTTTTGTGTTCTGTGGTTAAATAAAACAGCTGGAAAACGGCAAGCACAGATGTTTTTTACACCAGGCTTTACACAAGGCACAGTTGATGGCACCTCTCTATCTTTCAAGGAGTACACATACCTGTATGTACATCTAGTTATACAACAGCCTGTTGTAGACCCTAATGGTTTCATAACTATAAAGCAAGTTGATAATTAAAAAACAAAACCCCTCACATTCAATATTACCACCAGCTGCACTTTCCCCTAAGAGCATATACACAATCAATTCCAAATCAATACTTAATTTAAACATACATGATCATTTATAGCAGCCCTGCTATAGATAATAATAATATCTCTCTCATTCATTTGCGGACCTGATGAATCCTATTAGGGTCACAGGGAGGCTGGAGCCTATCTCAGCCAAGGCAACATATCGCCAGAGCATCGCAGATCCAACACACACACAACCCATTACACTCACACCTACTCACATCCGGGAATCGAACCCAGGACCTTGCTGTGAGGATGTGTTAACCCCTAAAGCGGCCAGATAAAAATAAGCATTATAATAACCCTATCTTCTGGGAGTGATCACAGATTGATTTATTTTCCAGTGTAGAACTCTACAGTCAGCAGCACTCGGGTTTATCTCATTGGTCGTTGGTGTGAAACATACTGAATACCTAGAAAAGTATCATTTTAAAGTACAAGTGCACTTACCTGCATTGACATCAGGATCTTTGCCCCTGATGATGCTGGCTAGTTTATCACTCACAAGCTTGTGTAACGATACAGGAATCTGGCGAACATAAAGATTCACAGGGATACGCTGTCAGTCTTCTTACATTCATTTATGAGAATGAAAAAATCTGACATTTTAAGAAGGAACTCATATATAAATTTTGAAGAAAGTAAACAGGCTATATACATTCCTGGGCAATAAAACAGTCCAAACCCCAAATAGAAAAAAAACAATAACTTTTAAATGGAAGCTAAAAACAAAAGGCTAATAAGAAAATTAGCAAGAATTAAAAGTGCTGCCCTGTGGTGGTTTGGTGGGGTATACCCTGAACAGCTCCCTAGACCACATCACAGGGCTGTGATACATTCATTTGTATTCTGTTAAAGACTTTTTATAGCTTGCCATTATTTTAATGAAATGTCTCCCCCTAGTGGGCATCTGCTGAACAATTTGCACCATGTAAAACAATAGAGATTTCTCAGGATTTCTGTATTTAAATAAAAAACATGTTCCCGTTTACAAATCACCTCCAAAATGTAATGGGTTGTTACTTGTACCACACCCTAATCTATAATTTTTTTTTTACCCAAATCTGAGCAAAACTTTTACAGTTATACTGCACACAAACAGACATACTATCAAAACCAACACATTAGAAAACATAGCCTCCTCGTGGAGGTAATGAATCAGTTTTGTACTAGAGTAATCGTTTAAACCATGAATAAACATATTTATTTTTCTCACTCTCACTACTGTGTAGAATATTTTCCAAGTGGTTTCGATGTAATTATAAATTACAGAACTAACAATTCAAACAACTCTTAATTCAGAATATTGAGAATTTTCAGTAAAACATGACTTAACATTTAGACTAACTACACTGGTTAAAGGTTCAATCCTGTGTCTAGTACAAAATCTTGATTCTTAACTTCAAAGCCCTGCATGACCCATTTATATCTTCGTGAGCTACTGACCCCTTACTCCCCCTCTCACTCTCTCAGTTCTTCTAGTAGTAATCTTACTGTCCCACACAGCAGACTTTCTACCTTTGAAGACAGGTCCTTTGCTGACTATACTCTGGAACTCTCTCTTCCTCAGTCTCTCCATTACTTTCAAGTCCGATTTAAAGATTTTTCTCTTCTGTGGACCTCTCTCTTCCTCCTTTACTGCCTCTTATGTTTCAGTATCTTTGCTTTCCTTTCCCTATTTAAAGTGAACTTAAGTATATTTCTGCTTGCTGGATCAATCGGGAGTTTTAAAAAGAATGGCCAAGATGTTTTTTCAGTGCACCTCACCTTAAAAAGATCCAAGTGGTTGTCTATCATGAAAAGTACCAGAAGGTCCACCTTTCCCTTGGCGAGTCTGGTGCTGTACACAATAGCACAGGAGAATGCTCTCTTCACTGCCATCCTGTTCTCTATCTGAGAAGCAAACATCAACCATGGCATGTGGTTAGAACTCATACCTTCATGAACATTGTTATGGCCAGTGTATTTGCATAGCATTTGCATAAAAGCTTGTATGTTGTATCACTTTCTTATAGTGTGGGAGTGGGAACAGGCTCTTAAAGTAAACTCTTTAAAATGTGAAGTCATTGTGATTGGCTTTACACCCGAAGTGTTTGAATAAGGAGGTGGACAGCCTGATAATGGTTTCATGTAGTGGAAGGAAGGTTCAGTAAATGAATGAACGGATACATTTTTGTGACACAAACGGTTAATTAATAAATCCAAACATTCGGACAGTCCACAATGGTGGGAATTATAAAACATTGCTCAGAAGAAATATTCATTCACTCATTTGGCAAACTGCTTGAGGCTGAAGCTTATTTCAGCCGACACTGGGCAAAGGCAGGGTACACCTTGAACAGCTCCCCAGACCATCACACACACAACCATTTATACTCACAATCACTGCCTAATTATCACACTCGTCATGCACTTAGAGCACGAAAAACATGAAGCCATGCAGTGACTGGAGGAAGCCTCTGATTTATTGCGCAGTACATGACACATTATTACCTCGCTGAAACTGCAACATCTTTGCTCGTCCTATTCATCTCATGCTCTCTGTTTCGTTTTCTGCTATACAGTATATCATAGAGTGTAGAACAGGAGGGATCACTCACTCACTCATTTGCCAAACAGCTAAATCCTATTAAGGTCGCAGAGACGCTGGAGCCTATCACAGCCAACACTGGGTGAAGCCGAGGTACACCCTGAACAGCTTGCCAGAGCATCACAGAGCCAACACACACACAACCCTTCACACTCACATTCACACCTACGGGCAATTTGGAACAGCCAGTTGGTCTAATAAGCATGTTTTTGGATTGTGGGAGGAAACTGAAGTGCCTGGAGGAAACGCATGCAAAGCTCGGGAGGACAGGCAAACTCAAAAACAGAAACACCCTCGCTGAGCCTGGGACTCAAACCTAGGACCTTGCTGCTGTAAAACAGACGTGCTAACTACTACGCCATCATGGTGCCCACTGGAGGCCTCATTAGCCCAATACATTGAAGTTATGGGCCGCCATATTGGTCCTCTCTATTAGCTGTCAGTGGCAATATTAAATAGTGAAGAACACAGAGAGTTAAGGCCTGATGATTTTCTGATTTATGGTTTTGTTTATATGTCTGAAATGCATTAAACATTCGGTACTTGCTCATCCATATTTATTTAATATTTGTGACCTAGGCAAAAGGGACTGTAAAAGTTTCATCTGCACGCCTCATGTCTCTTTAGTCATGTAATACAAACAAATAAAGACTTATCCTATCTTATCTTATGTCGCCATCTTGACCGCTGGCTTTTGTTTGCTGAGTACACGAGTAGGGATTACAAATATGGCGGGCACATGGCTTCAATATCGTTGCTGGTTTTATATAGAGCTCAGTGATATTACAGTGTTCATGATTACCTTTACTAGGCATTGTTTGACAGTGATTAGGGAGTACCAATATGGCGAGTGCATGACTTCAATGTCATATGTGTTCTTAACGTATGGAAATGCCTCCAGTCTTATACAGAGCTTGGCGCAGTGTATATACACACCTATCAGCCATAACAATATGTATATACTGCACGCATACTGGATGGCACGGTGGCGTTTTGGTTAGCATGTCTGCCTCACAGCAAGAAGGCTCGGTGAAGGATTTTCTGTATGGAGTTTACATGTTCTCCATGTGCTTGCATGGGTTTCGTCCGAGTACTCCAGTGTCCTCCTGCAGTCCAAAATGCATATTAGGCTAATTGGCTGTTCTGAATTCCCTCTAGGTGTGGATGTGAGCATAAATGAAAAGTTGTGTATGTGTGTGTTTGTGTGTTGGCCCTGTGATGGACTGGCGAGCTGTCCAGCTTGTGCCCCACCTTCACCCAGGGTCAGCTGAGAGAGGTTCCAACCTCCCCGTGACCCACATACTGTTCTTTCTTTTTGCACTGTTTTGTTCAGCTGCCTTTCAGGATTAAAATGTTACTATGTCCTGGCTGAAGGGTCAATGGGTTGCTATATAGTCATTTCCATGCATGGGTACAATACTGCTTTTGTAGATCATCAGCTCCCATCTTGATTTACGAGTAATCTTCCTATTTTTTAGACAACACATGCCATTTTACTATTTTCAGCCTAAAGAAAGAGAACTAAATTAGAATATGAATGATGAGGGTATTTTTCCGTTCAACAGACCAGTTGCTTAGCAATGAGTTTCTCAGTCCTACCTTTCTTAGTCCTCCCCAACAGTTTCATACATTAGTGTTCACACTACTGTAATAAAACGCATGTTAAGCCGGGACATGCAGTTATAAGATAATAACACCAACTATGCAGTGGTGGCGAGTGTAACTCTGCTTCATCATACCACCCAATACATACACACACACACACACACACACATCTATCTATATATATATATATATGTTCTGATCCAGAACTTTGCATGATTGGCGTGATAACAGTTAAAGTCTTCAGGGAGGTACATCTCCAGGAACAGAGCTTGAGTCTTTGTGCCCTCTTTATGATTTATGATAATTCAGTTTATTCATAACACTCACTCACTCACTCACTCATTTGCCAAACCCTTTAATTCTACTAGGGTTGTTGGGAGACTGGAGCCTAAATCAGTTGACAGTGGGTGAAGATGGGATACACCCTCAACAGCTCGCCAGACCATCGCAGCGCAACACACACACACACACACACACACACACACACACACACAACCATTTACATTCATACTCACACCCAGGATCAAACCGTAACACACAATTAGCCTTATGTGCATGTCTTTGGACTGTGGGAGGAAACTGGAGTACCCGGAGGAAACCCACATAAGCAGAATCACCTGAGCCAGCCACTAAGGAATCGAACCCAGGACCTTTTTGCTGTGAGGTTGACTTGCTAACCACTACACCAACATGCCACCCATTCATAACACTTAGTTTGTTTCTAATCTCCAAACACATGGAGTATTAAAAAAAAAAAAAAAAAAAAAGTGAATATACAAAATATACAGGTTTCAAGTTATCCTCTGGTTCATAGATGAACAAAAACTCACCAAAACTTAAATCACCTGTAAAAACCTAAACTCAATAATTGGTTGTGTCACCTTCAGGGTGTTCAGGGTGTACCCCGCCTTCGCCCAGTATCAGCTAGGAAAGGCTCCAGCCTCCCCTTGACCCTAGCAGGATTAAGTGGTTCAGCAAATAAGTGAGAGTGAGTGAGTGATAATTTGATATTATTATTTATTTACCAGATATTCTGGTAAATAAATACACCTGATTGTATTATAATAATCCATAGCACACTGTTTCATTATAGCAGCATGTGTAAAAACATTAAGAAGCATTCCGTCTCACCTCTTTGTGCAATTTGATGTCATTTGGCTGTGCAGCCAGAGCCATGAAGCGGAGGAGTCTGCGGAGTTCCTCTCTGCTTCGGGAGTCCTGGAGTTTTAGACAGAGCTGCAAGGCCTCCAGTGCCTGCTCCTGTTTCCCATTAACTACAAATACATATGCACGATCTCAGAAAAGCACACGCTGGCACTACAGAGGCTATAGATAACAGGAACAGACTGACTAATTGGGTCATATAAGTCACTTAGGTCTTTAACCAACATCCCTTCCACCATACAATCATTCTGACAAGTAAACACAAGAGAAAAGCTTTACTGAAGAGGATCGAGAAAAACCTGGCCTTTATATGATTAGCAGAAGAGATGTTCTAGATTGGACACTGGACTAAAAGGATATTAGTGTAAAAGCACTTATCTATTTGACTTTTTGACTAGAGAAATACATTTTCTTTTCTTTATTTCTTTTTTATCGGATTTTTTCCCCATTTTTTTCCCCTAATTTAGTTGTATCCAATTCCCACCCATCGAATTTTGCCTTCCATATCACATGACCACCACCGACCAGGGAGGGGCGTAAGCAAGCACATGCTCCCTCCGTAACATGCGATGCTGCCACCTGCCTCTTTTCAAACTGTTGCGCATGCGTATTTGGGGGCAGCCTAAAACACGCGGAGAGAAAGTGCTATCCGCCCCCTCGTACGAATGAGCTCACAGACGCCTATGATTGGCTGGTGATCGCTGTGAGTGATAGGGAAGTGAGCGTATGCCATCCCTCCCTCCCTCCCGTAAGAGCTCAGCCAATTAGCTCCCATGGACTCCCGGTCACGGATGGCTAAATTTTCTTTTAATTGTTATTTAACAGGGCAGTACGGAGGTGTAGTGGTTAACACGTCTGCCTCACAGCAAGAAGGTCCTGGGTTTGAGTCCTGGGCTTGGCTAAGCCTTATTTGTGTGGAGTTTGCATGTTCTCCCTGTGTTTGCATGGGTTTCCTCCAGGTACTCTGGTTTCCTCCCGCAGTTCAAAGATATGCACACTAGGCTCATTTGCCGTTCTAAATTTCACCTAGTTCTAGAAATAAATGATTATTATTATTTTTTTAATTGGACAAAATTTGACAAAAATATGCACCTTAAGTTCAATATATATATATATATTCCTGTATCATATCAGTGGCCTTTTCCTTTGACCCTTTTGCTACAGTATAAGCACAGTTTTTTTGAATTCATTGCGGTTATCATACCTAATAACTCCGAGATGCCGCTGTGTACATCAAAGATATGGTTGCTAAACAGTGGAGGATAGTCCGTCTGACCATAGTGTTGGATGAGAATGCCATAAAGGAGACGTTTATACTGTGCTGTCTCCTCCGGACACTTAGCAAGCCCTCGGCTGACTTCGACTACCAACTGGTCAGGAAGAAACTCCAGACAGTCCACGGCTGCAGAGAGCCAGGCATCAGCACTAGACAATAGCAAAAGAACAACAATGGTTAATAAAGAAGAAAAAAAAAACCCACTTAAACAAGAAGCAGAAAAGAGAGAAAAAAAACAAAGAGTTTCAGCTGTACTCTTGACCTTCAGACAGTTAGCTGTGTGGTAGTAGAGATCGCACAGCCTGAAGGCTGAGGCTTTTGAACAAAGCGTGTTATATAATAACCAGCCGCCATTCGTCTGGACACAATATCTCATTAGTACGCATGTTATGAGTGGTGTGTTTTGTATTCTGCATTTGTTTACGAGTCCAGATATTCCTGATTCATCATGGAAAAATACATGTTCAGACCACACCTCCAGATTTCAATAGATCTAGTTGTTTACATGTAAAGAATGCGGGTGAAACTTTTAGACTGGCAGAGTGAATCGAAAACAGACCGGACCGGACACACGCATGCTCTGTCTAACTTGAAGATGAGGTTGAACTTGTTATGATCAAAATAGATCCCGGTGTTAGACCTACTGGAAAGTTCCTGTCTATATAAATGTAACGACTGTCGTACTTGAGAGCTTACGAAAACTGTACGAAAGTAAAGTAATAATACGATACTCATTTTTCTTTTTCTTATAAAATATTTAACATCTTATGATGTAGTCATGATTATTTCTCACTCACTCATTTGCTGAACCAGTTAACCCTACTATTAGGGTCGAGGGGAGGCTGGAGCCTATCTCAGCCAACATTGGGCAAAGGCAGGATACACCCTGAACAGCTCGCCAGACCATCACAGTGCAACACACATATAAAACGATTCACCATCACACCTAGGGACAATTTGGAACAGCCAATTGGCCTAATGTGCATTTATTTGGACCGTGGTAGGAAACCAGAGTACCCAGAGGAAACCCATGCAAGCATGGGGAGAACATGCAAACTCTACACAGAATCTCCCTCGCCGAGCCCGGGACTCGAACCCAAGACCTTCTTGCTGAGAGGCAGATGTGTTTATCACTACGCCACTGTGCTGCCCATGATTATTTCCATTAATTATTTATTATTCCTTCATCAGTTACATTTTTTAATGCTACTTTTATGTTCAGAGTATAAACACAGAAGAAGCACAAGATGAGGAAAAAAGAAGAGGAATAAATGAAAAAGAAGAAGAGGGAGGGGGAAGATGAAGATGTAGTGATTCAGATCAGGAGATGTAGAAAGATACATACTGAGCTTCACTGAAGGCTTTGAGGATTTCTCGGTCTACATAGTTGCTGGTGTAGAGCAGGTCTGGGTCGCTGTCCATACCGTGCAGAGGGGGGCGGGGACTTTCTTTCCCTTCTAGAAGACTCTCCAGTAAAGGCAACTCAATTAGCTGCAGTAATCGCAGTGTTGCCTGCTGTTGCCAAACCTCATCCACCACTATAATGGACAGGACATGGGTTATAAAACACTCACATATCCTTTCAGGGGGTTTTATTCCTCTGGGACATAATAACCATTAGACTGAAGATAAATGTGTCATTGGTTTTGAAATGACTTACACTCCTGTGATAGACCCAGGTTCATCAGCTGGGGCGTGATGGCTGTGTTTGAGTTCAGGTTCCCTAAAACGTCTTCCAGAGATTTATCTGTTTTGACTGGCGTGGTATTTGAATATTCCTGTTCCTGTTCCCTGAGTGGATTAAGTTTGATTAGATTACAATCTGGACAGAATGTTAAATAAGAGGAACTGAAATGAGTTCGCTATCTGCTAGGCGCTAGCTATATAAAAACATCCTTACATGCTAACATAATATTTGTTCATCAGTATAAAGTTAAGTACTTATATAAGATCAATATTCTGGGCCATAGTAGCATAGCGTGTACGGTTCAAAGCTAGTGGAAGCTGTTGACTTAAAATCCTAGACATTCCCAAACAGCTAGATGGGATATATAGAACTTGGAGGCATACACAGATACACATTGGTGTATGAAGAAACCACTCTTTTTTTACAAATTATATTAAAGCAATAAGTTATTTATTCGTTTTCTGAATGGTTTAATCCTACTAGGGTTGCGGGGAGGCTGGAACCTATCTCAGCAGTCTCTGGGCTAACCTCACCAGTCCATAGTATGGTGAAAATACATGACCATTGAAACTCACATTCACCCTTAGGGGCAATTTGGAACAGCTAATCCACCTAATGTGCATGTGTTTGGAATGTGGGAGGAAACCAGATTACCCTGGGAAAACCCATGTAAGTAGGGGGAGAACATGCCAACTCCACGGAGAAATGCCCTCGCCATGCCTGGTACTCAAATCCAGGCCCTTCTCTTTGTGAGGTGGACATGCTAACTGCTATCACACGTCAGTGAATCAATTAATCAGTAAATGTCCCTACGAAGAAGTGTTCAGACATATGTTATAAAGAGGTCATTTTATATGAGACCCTATAGCAACAAACCAATCAAAGGTTGCAAGACTCTATTTTGAATTATAATGCATTAGTGGGTCAAAATTATCGTTTTCAGATTTTCAGTATAAAAAACGGTAGAAAATTGTCTAGATTTCACAATAAGTTCAGTTTTTAAAAAAATATAAATTCCTACTGTACATGCATGCAAACCAACATTTAATGAGGGAATACATGACCGATTTTCCTAAAAATATCAGAAAGCACCACAAAATTGTCAGTCTACAGTAATTGATGTTCAGGGATTCCCCCGCCATGTCTCATATTAATACTTGGAATTCCCGCTATCAAATCAGTTGATGTAAACATACTTACTTCCCACAGTACACCAGGAAAAAAATTCCTTTTTCAAACCCCCTTCAGTATAAATCAACTTTTCCCTTTAACATGGACGCATGTTTTAAGATTGCTCAATTTAAATTCAGGAGATTATTCAGATTAATTTTATTTACTTGGCGAATATGTTGCACAGTCAGGGAAAGAGGATGAAGAAAGTGGGTGCTCGGAGTCTGAATGTTTAGAGGATGAACTTGATCCAGCTGAGATACCATTCAAATCGGTGACACTGAGAACGTTCCAAGTGAAACTGGTGTAACTTCATGTAAACTTTTATTTCAAAGGCTTAAATATTTGTTCCAAATTTCATGTCGACAGCTTCTACAGAAATATATACTGCTAAGGAGTTTATTTTGGAAATTTCAAATGCATTTTTCCTGTTTACCCATAAGTCCTGACCCATTAGTCCATATCTTGGTCAAATTTAGCTTATTTTAGTTTATGTTCTTTCAGATAAGAACAAAATCATATTTTTCAAATATTTACCTTTATGACCGGATTGGTGCTAGATGGTCACATATGTATATACTCATGCACTCACTCACAACCGCTTAATCCTATTAGGAACGTGAGGAGGCTGGAGCCTATCTCACCCAACACTGAGAAAATGCTACACCCTGAACAGCTCACCAGACCATTGCAGGGCCAACACACAACCAGTCACCCTCACACTCATACCTAGGGGCAATCTGGAACAGCCAATTAGCCTAATGTGCATGTCTTTGGACTGTGGGAGGAAACTGGAATATCCAGAGGAAATCCATGCAAGCACGGGAAGAGCATGCAAACTCCACACAGAAATGCCCTCACCGAGCCTGGGAATCAAACTCGGGACCTTCTTGCTCTAAGGCGTATGTGCTAACCACTATGCCACCATGCCGCCCATATGTATATAATACACTTGAAAATAAGATCTAGCTGTTGTCAAACTTTTGTGCTCATTTCATTTGCGCCCTTGTTGCTGTGCCACATATTTATTCATATGTAAATGAAGTGTGTTAATTGTTGTCTCTGAGCTGCTAACATCTACTTATACTGACTACTCTCATTAGCAGCCAGTGTAGGGGTGAACACACTAGAGGTGCGATAGAAAAATGGCTGATACGAATGCCAATTCGCAGCTGTCACTTTTAATTCTACAAATGTTCTCAAATTTGTCTCATAACATTCGCATCACATTTTGGTCGCCTGGTTCGCGATCTCATCGCAAAAAATTGTAAACGTTTAAAACTCCCGCAAAAGTCGCAAAACGTGGTTCTGACGCGAAGTAGTGTCAACCTCTTCTCAAACAGTCCGCACATGTTGTGACAAGGTCGCAAAGTTGTTGTTTGGTTCGCAAATTATTCGTTTTTTGTTCGCAGGAAAAAGTGACAAGTTGGAGACTTCCATGTGGAAAGATTGAGAAAATCCGCCATATTCCGTATATTTTGTCATAATTCGATTTCATAAATGATTTTTTTCGCCAAACATCCACAAACCGATCACAAATTACTCGCACATCGGTCACAAATTGTCACTCAACTTTCGAGAGATATATACGTTTTTATGATCAATTAACGTCAGTCTCTTTTTTTTATCACACTTTTAGTATGATCACCCCCTTTGTTATAAAGTATTACACCACCTTTTGTACTCTTGTAAAACCATAAATATTAAATGTTACTGACATTTTTGGTAACTATCTGTTTTCAGTATGGCTTATTGTCCACAAAGAAAAAAAGAATTACCTTTTTGGTGACACACTCCTGCTGATGGAGGCCGATTCATACGTATGTTCAATTGTGTCCTTTGTAGCATTTGTATTCAGGAACCTGTACAAACTACAGCTGCTGTCCTCAAACTTGGCCTGCCTCTTTTCTTTCCCAAACACCTTGGTGTCCACTGCTTCGAACACCCGCGAGTCCATGAGCGCCTGACAGAGACGTACTGCTTTGAAACGTGGCACCTCATCATCGCCGCAGAACTTGTTCTGGATAATGTGAGCCAACACCACATCCACAGCCTCGGAGCCCAGAAAGCAGTTGGGGTAGGACTTCAGGTTGTGCCGTCGTCTCTTGATCTCCACCTGCGTCTGCAGGTTGTTAATGATGCTGCTCCAGATATAAGTGGCGCGGAACGGCTTCCCGGCCATCTGATGTGTAAAATAAAGGAGAAGAAAGAGCAGAACTGAATGAATTCCTCTCTTCCTATTTGAAAACTAGTCAAGAAATAGTGATATAAGTAGTACTACAAATGAAGAAACATTAGCTAACACTGAACCTTGCTAGTTTTATCTGTAATACTGATTAACAAGCTAGAGTTCATCACTAGCGTAGTTTATTTATCTACCTAACTGTAATATTCAACAAAGGAACCCATCAAGTCTACTGTACTGTCCGATAAATCCAGTCTTTAAAGGTACAGTGTGTAAGATTTAGCTTTAACTAGTAGCATCTAGTGGTGAGGCTCTTGCAATTTCATTCCCGATCCCTCCCACTTCGAAGCCTGTATGGTTCTGGGTTACTGTAGAAACATGGGGGAGCAAGATGGCGTCCTCCATGACAGAGGACCCACGCCCCGTGTACATATAAACAACTTATTCTCAGGGTACAACAACGCAATGATTTTTTTAAATGATTATAGATTAATGAAAACTTATTTGCTGATATTATATACTTAATTTCTGCTAACAGATCCTCCAAAAGGTTACACACTATACCTTTAAGATAAGCCACCAACAGCTAACAACCAACATGATTCCTGTAGCAGCACTATTTTACCTTGATTGCATTTTTACATAGTTAAACAAAAACCCAAGTTCTCAAATACACTTCTAGTGCTGTAGAAGTTTCCTTCAAGAAATGGAAATTAGCCACCAGCTTTTCTTTTTCCAATGCTGAAGCTTAATTTGTCACAAATTGACTGTAACAGATGAAGCAGGAGAAGTTTCCCATGATTTATACCCAGAAGTGCAGTCCTGGAATACAGACAGCTTTATAGGAATTTAGGCTCCAATATAAAGACCATTTGTAGCCAAAGTCAATATTTAAAAAAAAAACCCAGTACAACTCATAGCAAACCAGCTAATCATTTCTCACAAGCTACATTTCCTCTCTGGACTCGAACACGGGGCCCGAAGGTGTGTACAAGTCCCTCAGAGATCCCCCACCCTCGTCTCTAACAGGAGAAGCCAGAGTCCCACAATCTCTTTACACATGCAGATTTAATTCCTTCACAGCGTCCCTCCCATCTGACGCCCACTCATTAATGGAAGAAAAAAAAACTGGGCTTCAAGACAAAGGAGGTTCTCCAGATCAGTACCACATGTGGGAAAAAGCTAAACTGTCTCTGAGAGGTTGCTGAAGCCCAGAGAATGAACATTGTCACTTTGTTTAAGAATAAATGACTTAAATAGAAACCTTAGCTGAAATAAGCTATGATGTCATATCCTGTTATATGGAGGTCATATATGAATATATATATTGCCCATCACTGATTAGAGGTCGAAGCACACAGTGACGGTTGGGAGATTTGCTTCTTTCCTTCCTTCTAAATTGCTTCCTGTTAAACTAATGTCATACTCTGAGACAGTTTGCATATCACTGAAGATTTATTTGCACGATAGTGACGAGATTCAAAAGCAGATATATCAGAGCAGCAGAGCAAAGCTGCAGATGTATAAACCTCAGGCTTCCACACAATACAATATGGTATTAAGTTATACAAAAAAAATCTGATATTTTACATTATTACATAGGAACGGCGCAATCTGATTGGCCCGCTACCTCAGGATTAAAAAGCACTTTAACCCATCCAACACTGGCACACAAACACACAGGAGCCACACTGCAGCGCCCGGAGAGCGGTTTGGGGTTAGGTGCCTTGCTCAAGGGCACTTCAGCCGTAAAGATGGAGGAAGGGAATGGAGAGGTCCTCCCGCAGCATCACACGTTTTTCCTGCTGGTCCGGGAAAATAGATAGATAAACATTCTATCCTTGGGTTTTCTCTCATATACAGTGCAAAAACATATTCACACTACACAGGGAGAACTGTTTTTGTCGATACTGTTTAATAACTTCCTTCTAAAATAGATTGTTTTGTATACTGCGAATATCTTGAACTGAATGACATCACGACTTTCCAAAATGTAGGTAATCACAGCTGCACTTCAGAACATTTCCAAAAATCTGGGACACATGTTACATAAGTATTCACACCGTACCTCTTGAATGAAACGTCTAAAGGCAGCTCACAGGCGACACGTTTGTTACTTTACTTTTACGAGTGGGATTCCTTTCATGGTTAACTTGGTTAGGAAAATCTAAAGTAGGTTAAGTATAAATAGCAGACACATATTAAGTGTCCTGCAGCATCACTAGGCAACGAGTACAGAAGAACCTGTCCGAGATGGTGTCAGAAGATCTGCAAAAGAGGGCCATAGAGACACACAAGAAACAACAAGGATACAAATCAATGAGCAAACATGTTCTATGGGGGTGTGAATACTTTTGCAACCTAGATGTGGCTCCAAACCACGTTTTCTTTTCTGCATCAACCAATATCACTCACTCACTCACTTGCTCATTTGCTGGGCCACTTAATGCTATGGTCACTGGGACATGCTCAGCCAACTCTGGGCAAGGGCAGGGTACACCTTGAGCAGCTCAGCAGACCACTACAGAGCCAACACACACACACAACCATTAGACACACACACACATTCACACCTAGGGGCAATTTGGAACAGCCAGTTAGCCTAACGTGCATGGCTTTGGACTGTAGGAGGAAACCAGAGAACCCGGAGTAAACCCATGCAAGCAAACTCCACAACGAAACACACAAATCCGGTACTCGAACCCAGGACCTTCTTCCCGAGAGTCGGTTGGTTAATTTGATCCCAAAAAAAGTCCAATCAAGCCTCAATATATGTAAATATCCCTCTTTTTCTTACCCAGTGTGAATTTTTTTCCAGTTGTTACAGGATCCGATGAAATTCTTTCTCCGTTATCTGATGATATCTACTGAATCACTGCCAGCTCTTCTAACAACACCTTGCTTGAAGTACCCGGGGCATTACCCCAGCATGGGTCACCCTCAGGTGGGAAAGCCACTCCTCAGTCACAGGCAACACACACTGCTGTGTTTGGCCAACAAGACTGTAAATAATCACTGAGGGGTTTGTTCCCATGATGGCCCTGACAAACGCAGTGTGACAGGAAAACAAAGCTTTTTCCACAACAAAATCCTGATAGCAACACACAGGCAGTGGTGACAAGGAGAGAGAGAGATGGAGCCATGATGAAATACAGAATATCTGGCGTTAATTCAAGCAGAGACAGGTCCAACTGATTTATCCTTAGGGGGACGCTAAGGAAAAGTTACTAAGCCCTGTTTGAATTCTCTCGTTCGCGCTCTCTCTCTCTCTCACACACACACACACACACACACACTTCCATCTTTGTGGGGACATCAACTGATATAATGCATTCCTTTGCCCCGTACCCCTAACTAAATGCCTTAGCCCATCCTTACCCTCCTCAGACCCAAACCCTCATGTAGCATGTCTTGTCATTTCTCCACACCGATTCTCTACCTTAAAATTGACAACTATTAAACTTGTTCAATGTCTTCAATCAATACGTTTGGCAAAGGACAAGGACACACACAACGTAGTTAGAAGAAAATATGATGTCCTCATATGAGGACAGTGGGGTCTCCGGAGATTAACTAAACCCAATCCTCACATGAGTGAAAGAAGTCAGGACCACGTCCCAGTCCCTTGAGGAAAAATCTGTTCTGGTCCTCAATACTTAACAAATACAAGTGCACACACAAACACACACAGTCCTTGTGAGGACCTTCCATCAACAGCTTATTATTAAGACTAAATGAACCCTAAGTAAACAAATAGTATAAGAGCAAAACTTATTATTATTATAATTATTATTTCTAATAATAATAATAATAATAATAATAATAATTTAAGAACAAGTTTCCTCTTGAGTCCTCATGATCTGTCAGATATTCTTATGAAGATATGTGACCCCACCAAAATGTAAAAACATGCCCCATAAACAAAAACAGGTTTGGAGTCCATGTTCTAAACTACAACTCAGTTATTTAAAATTTAATCCACAAACCACAACACTGTAATAATAAACAGTGCAACAACTCACATTACAACCTGACCCTTAAATACAGAATACATCTACACACAGATCATTCTGCAATTGTCATGTTCTCACACACACACACACACACACACACTCTTGCTTTACTTACCTGCAAACCCTCATGCAGAAATATCTAAATCAGAACAGCAGTCTGTATTAAAACTCCTGCATGTTTGAATGCAGTGCATTATGATGAAGGTTGTATTATATTACCTGGAGGTCGGTGCATGACACACACACACACACACACACACACACATACACTCACACACATACACACAGTGGTCTGTAAATCTGAACTGATTCAGTAAAGGCAGCGCGCGGCGCTCTCACCCTCTGACCCCTCCCACTCTTACATTAAACACGCCCCCGAGCTGCGATTGGTCGTCTAATTTGCATAACAATAGAAACACTTCACTATAGAACAGTCGAAACTTTCGAATCTATTTAAAAATACCGTGATGCAGTGATGATTATACACTTAACAAAATGAAGATAAATCAGAAACCAAACACTATTCAAGTATTTATTTTATGTAATATTAGATCATATTGATGAGAATAAATAAACAAACAACAATATATAGTAATAACAACAATAACAGTCTCTTTTTTGAGGAATAAAAAAACAGGTCAGTATCTAGTGCGGCCTCCCTTCACTTTGATTACAGCATTTCACATATTTTTTCATTTCTTCACTCGCCACCATTTCATATGGTTTGAAGTTCATTCATGCTATGAAAAAGTTAAAAAAAAAAAAAAAAACTGAAAAAATGGTATTTTTAATGTTTTTGTTTATTAGCCATACTTTTACCTATTTTTTGGTTCTCATTGCCTGCAATAGCTTTATTCAATACATTTTCACCAAAAAATTATAGAGAAGTACTTTTTTTTCTTCTTTTTATTAGGAGCCCTTTTAGACAACAGTGGTGTGCAATCTTCACTGCACACTAACGTGTGTATATATAAATATGTATATGTGAGTCAAAGAAGTTATTAATATCTATATAAACAGATCCAGAATGAATCGTGTCAGTGAGTAATGTGTACAGTATTATCAAGATGATAAACAGTGGAATATAAATGTAGTGCAGAATGTAAATGTATGCAGTGGATGTTGTTGCTATATGGAGGAGTTGTACAGTTTAATGGCCACAGGTAAGAATGATTTCCTGTGTCGTTCAATGGTACATTTAGGTGGTATCAGTCTGTCACTGAACGTGCTCCTGTGACTGATCATCAGGTTGTGAAGCGGGTGGGAGGTATTGTTCAGTATTGTCTTTATTTTGGACAACATTCGCCTCTCCGACACTACCATCAGAGAGTCCAGCTCCATCCCCACGACGTTACTGTCCTTGTGGAACAGTTTGTTCAGTCTGTTTTCATCTGCAATTTTCAGCCTGCTGCCCCAGCATGCAACAGCATAGAGGACAGTGCTGGCCACAACAGACTCATAAAACATCCTGAGCAGTGTTCATCAGATGTTAAACGACCTTAGCCGCCTCAAAAAATAGAGAAGGTTCTGGCCCTTCTTGTAAAGTGTGATAGTGTTCTTAACCCAGTCCAGTTTATTGTCAATATGAACTCCAAGGTATTTGTAATCCTCCACCAATTCCACATTGACGCCCTGGATGGAAACAGGGGCCACTGGTGTTTTGGATCTCCTAAAAGCCACAATCAGTTCCTTGGACTTTGTCACATTAAGCTGCAGATGATTCAGCTCAGAGCATTTGATGAAGGAATCCACAGCAACCTCCACTGATACATCCAACTAAAACTCTATATTATAAAGACTCGATACACAGGGAGCCATGGAATTTATTTTACAGGCTACAAAAGGTTTGAGAATCCCTTCTATAAAACACACTGAAGAGCCACAAATGAGCGGAGCAATGTGCGACATTGAGAGGAGACGACACTGTATGTTAGATGATGGAGTAATCTGGATTAATAGACTAGCTTTGTCACGCCATCTGCATATTGTTTTATATATTGTGTAATATATTAATTGTGATACATATTGTGAACTCCTTTAGTCCACCCATGGCGCAGTAAAACCTTAACACTACAATCCCTCGCTGTACTAGCGCCATAATAATAAGTCTATAGACTGTAGGTCTTTGATGGCATTTAACGACAGCCTACATACAGAGCTTTGAGCCTATATACACCGAGACCTTTCTCCCCTCCCTGCCTACTTCTACTTTGGTGTTTCAGTACTTCATGATTTACAAATTACGCACTTGCCATTGCCCACTCTGTCTCCAGACCTGCAGTGAAGAATGCATTGTGTGACATTTGGAGCTATAACCAAAATGTCACTGTTTGAATATTACAAGTCAGAAGATCCTGAAGATCAGGCTTTTCCCTCAACAGAGTTTTTCTTTCCTGATGACATGGATATAACATTGGGGGCTCAAATAGTGAAAGAGTGATTCAGGGAGCATGACGTATCATTATCATACATGAACTGGTACCACAGAGTCCTGGCCTTAATATCAGTGTAACTGTTTGGGATGTCCGCAACACTTGGTGAAAAAGTATTACAACCCTGGTGGCACCGTGTTGATCAAAACAATAGGCACCAAACACACACAAACACACCAAATTATAAATCTTGATAGTCTCATTCATAATTTTAAATATCCTTTAATTTTATTCCTTTCTGTATCATTCATTCATTCATTCATTCGCCAGATCGCTTAATCCTACTATTATATAGACATTTTCACTCGTGTCTAGTCAACAACATGGGTAGCGGTTCTAAACTCGTTGCACTACCTTCACTTCCACAGGAAGTTGTTGAAGTTTCACGAGGGCATTCACACGTCTTTGAGTGCATAAAACAACAAACACAAGTGAGACCAAATATCTGTGTGAACAGTGTTAACGAGCCTCTAACCACCATCTCAGCAACACTGGTGCAGCTTCCTTTGAGGAAAGTCGGGTTGTGTATTAAAGCAGTGTTACCGCATTCCTTTAGATTTGATGGCTAATGGTATAGTTACTTACTTACTCAGATCACAGGATTGCATAAAGTCTAAAAACAGGACAATGACGAGTGGTAAATATCCAAAATATGTCCAATAGCAGCATAATAACATTATCTTGTGAGTTACTGCTGCAATTTAAAAGTGCAAATCTTAATTAATTAATTAATTAATTAATTAATTCAGTCGTTCGTAAAAAGTAGACCACTAGGATGCCATCAGCGTCTTTCTGCCCTGTGATGGCCTGGTGAGCTGTCTAGGGTGTACTTTGTCCGTGCCCAGAGTCGGGTGAGATGGGCACCAGCCTCCACGCGACCCTAATTAGGAATAAGTGGTTCAGAAAATAGATGAATGAATTAATTCTTTCATTCATTTGCTGAACCACTTAATCCTACTCTGGTCATGGGAAGGCTGGAGCCCATCTCAGCCGAATCAGGGCAATGCTGGGGTACATCTAGAACAGATTGCCAGTCCATCACAGAACCAACATTGACAAACAGTCACTTTCACAGTCACATTTACTTGGGGCAATCTGGAACTGTGAATTAGCCCGATGTGCATGTCTTTAGACTGTGGGAGGAAACTGGAGTACCTGGAGGGATGTTAGGCAGACATGTTAACCACTATGTCACCGTGTCACCCGTAAATCTCCATAAATTTATTTAAAACATTTAAATAGAGATTTTTATTAGATATCAAGTATAGTGAAGGTACATTTCCAAATTCAAGATATGTATAGAGTGGCATGGTGGTGTAGTGGTTAGTACATCCACCTCACAGCAAGAAGGTCTAGGTTTGAGTCCTGGGCTTGGCGAGGGTGTTTCTGTGTGGTGTTTGCATGTTTTCCCTGTGTTTGTATGGGTTTCTCCTGGGTACTGCAGTTTCCTCCAACCATCAAAAAACATGCACATTTGGCTAACTGGCTGTTCCAAATTGACAGTGAGTGTGAATAGTTGTGTGCTGGCTGAGATAGGCACCAGCCTCCCTGCGACCCTGGTAGGGTTGAGTGGTTTGGCAAATGAGAATGGGGGATGGGAAGAGTTAAAAATAATAATGTTTCGCTTTTGGGACCATACGTTTTGGGACACAGGAGAAGGTAAAAACATGTGGTTTTTCAAGATGGCCACCGCTACAACAACAATACAACATGCAGATACAGTGTGAAATATTCCTCGTGATTTTTTTGCTGTTGCTGTTGCTAAATATTAATTTCAGCCTGAGGACGTTCTTCCTTTTGGTTAACAAAGGCCGCACCTACGTAACAGGCTGATAACATACAGGGACTTTTTCCTGAAGATGAAGCATGTTATTACATCTGACAACAGATTCATATTAAATAACCACCACACTGAAAAGTACAAAAGCGTTTTTCTATTTGCAGTATGCTCCATGAAGACACACAAGGTAGACAGAAGACAGAAGTGTCAAACAAGGTCACATGCAGCACTGTAAACAGTGTGAAAGCACGTGTGTTCTGGGTAATAAGGTGGAATTTTGGGGGAAACCGGTTGGATGGGGGGAGGGACGGGAGGATTTTTTTTTTCACGTCTTTCTTCTAAACAAGGTGCTTTGTTGAGGATTTCAAGGAACGAACACAGAGTTAATTTGCCTTTCAATGCAGCAGTGCTGTTTCTCATCAGGGGGGGTCCATTTATCAGTGTGGTGCTGAGCTTCCTTGAGTTCCACCCTTCATCCACCACGGAAAAGCATTTCATGATACACCACTGTTGCTTAGCAAGAACAATTTCAAATATGTGAGCATAGAACATTCCAGATGCTAAGACTGTATGGTCCTTGAATTGTGTATGTTAAAATTCTTTGGCTTACAGTATTCTTATATACGTATATAACGTATGCAGTATTCAAAACATGTTCAACCATTTAAGCCTATACTATCGTTACAAGGCTTATAGACAGTGCTAGTAATAGCTGTCAGTCAGTTTTGGTTATTCAAGACCCCCCCACCAGCTCACCAGACCATTGCAGGGCAACACACCCACAACCATTCACACTCACACTCACAGCTAGGGGCAATCAGGAATGGCCAGTTAGCCTAACGTGGATGTTTTTGGACTGTGTGAGAAAACAGGAGTACCCGGAGGAAACCCACGCAAGCATGAGAAGAATATGCATACTCCGCACAGATATGCCCGAGTCTGGGACTTGAACCCAGGACCTTCTTTCTGTGAGGTGGACGTGCTAACCACTACGCTCCCGTATAACAATAGGGCAGTGGTGGCTTAGTTACTTAGGTGATGGGTTACTGATCCAAAGGTCAGCGGTTCAATCCCCACTGTCACCACAGAGCAAGGCCCTTAACCCTTAACACTGAGATGTATAAAAAAAAAAGATCATTGTAAGTCGCTCTGGATAAGAGCGTCTGCCAAATGCAGTAAATGTAAAATGTAAATGTCCCGTGCCGCCCTCCTGCAGAAACACAGTAACATCTTCCAAAATAGTTGTTTAAGAAATGAGAAGCAACTCACTGCATCAGTTATTGTTAAAAAGAATGGTTTCCTGGTGAAATATCAAAATCACTACAGGAATTATCCGAACAATGTGCCTTAAATATTTTTTTGCCTTAAATATCTCTACCAAGAGACATCTCACAATCTATTTCCTAAATGGTTTCAGAGAAAGCGATTTAAACAAAAATACTTTGTTCAAAGTTTCAAATTGACCCTAAGTATAGATGTGAGTGTGAGTGTGAATGGCTGTGTGTGTGACCCTGCAATGGTCTGGTGAGCTGTTTACGGTGTACCCCACCTTCGCACAGTGTTGGCTGAGATAGGCTCCAGCCTCCACACGACCCTAGTAAGATCAAACGGTTCGGGAAATGAGTGAGTGAGTGAATGAATGAGTACTTGGCTCAAAGCAGAAAGTATGTTAGTCGTCCCTAACCCAGTTGTTAGACGTGCTGGATAGTAAGGCGTTAGAAAGACAGGTTTGTCTGGTATATCCAACATTATAATGCTAAAGTTTTCCAGTGGTGTTGTTTATTTTTTATATTTATATATTTTCTAATTATTTAAACTTACCTTTATGTCCAGATTAAACCAGCATTTGGTGAGTGGAGGATTATTCCTTCCTAAAATATCATGTACCTTACAGAAAAAAGAATCAAACAAGTGTTGAAAAAACTCTTTCTACGGGACAACTTGCCCGCGTTAGTAAAAACTGGTTCTACAGCTCTGCTTCTTTTCTCTGAAAGAATGAATGCAGCGGTATTGTTATGTAAAGCAGCTCCCTGTTTAGTGAATTCACTAAGTCATCATTTCACTCACCAGAGTAACTTATCACAGTTTCAGCTGAAACGGCATCAAAACACCCGTCAGTCTGTTCCCAGCAGACATGGCGACAACATCGTAACTAACTTTGCTTCAATATCCTGGCACACTTATCAGAAATGCTCGCACATACGGTATACAGTTTGTCCTTTAACCTCTGTGTTTTCCTCCCAAAGAGGTTTAACAGCTCAGCACTGGGTAGTCTGGTTTCGCATGTCTATGAGGGTTGGAATACGGTGTCTTAAGTAGGACGGTAACAGGTGTGGTGATAATTAATGAAGAGTAAAAAACGTTTCTTAGTCATTGCAGTATATTTAATTAATTTACTTTGGAACAAAATTGATATTAATTTTCTGAAAAAGCTAATGCTGTAGAATATATCTGCCATATAGTGCATCGCTTGCATCACTATTCAACAATATTCTTGGAGGCTGAGGAGAATAATTGTTTTAGTATATCCTACATGGTAACATAAAGAAAATACAAAATAAAATTAGATATTTACTGTATGTTATAGTGTGACGATGGTCATGAAAGCTCTATTGTATCAGAATTGTACGAGCCTTCGCTGTCTCAGGGATCATCTAATTACTAATTTTCAGAACTGCGGGAAGTCTGGAGCCTGACCATTACACCCTGAACATCTCGCCAGACCATTGCAGGGCAACACACACGACGATTCACACTCACACCTACAGGCAACTTGGAACAGCCAATTAGCCAACTGTGCATGTCTTTTGACGGTGGGAGGAAACCAGAGTACTCAGAGGAAACCCACATAAGTGCAGGGAAAATAGGCAAGCTCCAGACAGACATACCCTCGCTGATCGCAGGACATGAATCCAGGATCTTCTTGCTGTGAGGTGAATGTGCTAACCACTATGCCATGGTTCCACCCTCTTGGTTTCTTTCTGTCAAGAACAAAATCCTCTTTACCCATCACAAGAATTCTTGGTGAAGGCCCGCCAGTTGTCACGACCCTTCCTACCCATGCTCAGGGGCAAAGTAACAAAACTGCTGCAGTCTGGATGGATCTTGAGAGTATACCTCGACCAGTTTACTAGCTTCATACAAGCTTTCCATGTCTTCGCTGGTCGGGGATTTTTAAGGATCGAAGTAATGAGTCTGAGTTTGCTTTTCTTACCTTAATGTTCTGTCTCAGGTACTATTCAGCGACATCCATCTCACCTTTTGGGAATATTGTTAACTCTAACCAGAGAGGCGGCACAGTGGCGTAGTGGTTATTATGTCCACCTCACAGCAAATGGGTCCTGGATTCAAATCCCAGGCTTGAGTGCTTTTGTGTGGATTTTCCATGTTCCAAATCGCCCCTAGGTGTAGATGATTGTGTGTGGGTTGACCACAGATTGTCTGGTGAGCTGTACAGGGTGTACCCCACCTTTATCCAGTGTCAGCGAAGATAGGCTCCAGCCTCCTTGCAACCCTAGTGGGATTAAACGGATCAGCAAATGAGTGAGTGAGTATTCCAAAGATAGGAAACCGGTTAGATTGTGCCGTTCCTGTGTAGTATATACCAACAATGACAGCACCTTGTAAATAGTTTATAGACATTTGGAGTATTTTAAGGGCAAGGTTGGTCTTTTAGGCCAGAATGGTATCTGTCCGAATTGGGAATATGCTTTTATTTCTCAGAAAAGGCCTAATTAAGTGGTTACAATCCAGCGCTGAGGGCGGCATGATGGCACAGTGGTTAGCATGTCCTCCTAACAGCAAGGACTGGGTTCAAATCCTGGGCTCGGGCGTTTCTGTGTGGAGTTGCCCCATGCTTGTGTGGGTTTCCTCCAGGTACTCTGGTTTCCTCCCACAGTCCAAAAACATGCACAGTAGGCTGTTCCAAATTGCCCCTAGGTGTGAGTGTGAATGGTTGTATGCGTCAGCCCTGCAATGGCCTGGTGAGCCGTCCAGGGTGTACCACGCCCTCGTCCACAGTTGGTGGAGATCGAATGGATGAAATGGAGAGCCAATGGATGAATCTAGAGCCGAAGCCAAAGAGCAAACTGTCCCTTTTGTTCTATACTTTCTGTAATTTCTTATATACACTTATTTACCCTTACCTCCGCATTTCCTCAAACAAGCACAGCAAAAGCAAAAGGCGGCAGCCGAGGCCTAATGGTTAGAGACGCAGGTTTGGGACCTAAAGGTCGCTGGTCCGATTCCCGAACCAGCAGACAAAATGGGTGGCAGTGGGGAGCTTCCTCCACCTTCATGGCTGAAGTGCCCTTGAGCAAGGCACCTAACCCCCAACTGCTCTCCAGGCACCCCAATGTGTGGCAGCCCACTGCCCCAAGTGTGTGTTTGCTCTCTTTGGATGGGTTAAATGCAGAGGCAATAATTTCACTTGGGGGATTAATACAGTACAGCAAAAAAAAAATACTGAATTAGAAATGGTCAACTCCTTCCTCAGCACTGGCATCACTGGAATTACACTATACTGTATGGGAAGTACATGAACACAATGCCATTCATTTTCTAAAACACTTCTATTAGGGTTGTAAGGAGGCTGGAGCCTATCAAAGCCAACTCTGGGTGAAGGCGGAGTACACTCTGAACATCTCATCAGATACTGCATGGCCAGCACAGACACAAAACCATTCACTTACATCAAGAGGGAATTTGGAACAGCCAGTTAGCCTAATGTGCATGTTTTTATGTATGGGAGGAAACCAGAGTCCCTGGAGGAAAACCACGCAAGCATGGGTAGAGCATGGAAACTCCACCCAACGCTCTTGCTGAGCCTGGGACTTGAACCCAGGACCCATTTGCTGTGAGGTGAATGTGCTAACCACTAAGCCATCGTGTTGCCCAACGAATATCATCAGACTCCTACATGCTTCTTAAAAACCCTGTTTCAAACCCATCAGGATCAGGATCAGGATCATTTGGTCCTCTATTTTGCTCATACAGCCTCTAATTTTCTGGAAGGACTTTCCACTAGATCTTAGAACATGGCCGTAAGGATAATGCAGCCACAAGAACATTAGTAAGGTCAAGCACTGATGGCGAGGAGGCCTGGAAAATAGTCAGCATTTCAGTTCATCCCAAAGCTGTTTGATGGGATTGAGGTCAGGACTCTGTGTAGGCTACTTGAGTTCTTTTACTCCAAACTTCGCAAAGCGTGTCTTTAAAAAGCTTGGTCTGTGAGCGGAGGTATTACCATGTTGGAACTGATTTGGGCACCTTGGTCCCAGTGTAGTGGAGTCTTATACATAGGCATTCTCTACAACCACACAATTGTCCAGACACAAAAATTGCTTTGATGACTGGTCCAAATATTTTTTGAAAATAGATAATATGAGAATGTTAACTGATGCAAGTGATAATATGTAAGTTGTATCATTTTGCCACATTCACACTACTGATCTTTCAGTAAACTGACTTTCTGTGGCTTCAAGCCGCTCCACCCTAAACCGCCAGCTCAGACTGTGACAATAGGAACGACAGTATCGACGGTCCAGACTAACAAAATTCCTTCCCGTGCGAAACCAGAACACAGTGTTAACGATCCTCAAAGCACTCTCTCAGCTTCATTCCCACAGATGAGCATGCTCTTATCAATATTCATACATTTCTCAGCTCTAGGGCAGACTTTGGTGTGTGGTGTAACAAATATCGGTTTCTTCTAGCCATGTGCTCTGTGGAATCCTGTCCGCCCCTCATCGACAGCCGCTGGACAGTGGCCTTCTTCACCACGGATTGGTGCTGGACATTGCCGCCTTTGTTTTAATGCTACAGAGCCTATCTGACAATCATATTTTGTTCAACAGAGAATATTGTCACAGGCTGAACAGTTTTTCCATGAAACAGTCGTGGGATGGATTGGAAAGTACCAGCGTAGGACAGAGTACTGCAAAGTCTGAGGTCATGACCAAGGGTTTCCAAATTATATTCGAAAGCAGATGCATGTCATCAAGATACATATTCATTTATGCACAAGGATCTTATAATCACACAAAAACTGTTTTGCACATGGAGGAAATAATGTTGTATGAACAATAGGTTTGAATTTAAAAGTTCTAGGAACTAAACTGTGTGCAATCTGCTTCAACATGAAGATCAACACATGGCTGGCACAAACACACAAACGGTGATTTAATCTAGCCTTGTGTGTAAATTATGTGCAAGAGCCATTAAACATTAACCAGCCACTCCCTGTAGAGGCATGAGAGAGTACAAGGTGACCCACAATTCCACAGAATCACATTACTGAATCTGCACACAGGTGAACCTGAGAGGAACTGGAACTGAAAAGGGATGAAAGCAGAATTTGCAAAGATATCTTGAAATTCTACTTCCTGGCCAGATTTCGCTCAGTGTACACAATATAACCAGTGGGATTCTATATGGACCAACCACCAGTCATTCACATTTACTCATTCAGCGGAGTCCAAACCAAGCAAATTAAATAAGCAGTTTAGAATTATGGGTTTTGGCCAAGGGGGGTTTTAAGTCTCTATCAGCCCTGGGATTAAAAAAAAAAAAAAAATTATAATGAATGAATAAATAAATATTAAAATAAATAATAAAAATAAAAATACAAATTTGAGAACCTTAATGTGCCATAATTCAACACAATTTACCTAAATCTGCACTGGTTTATATTATATTCTTTTAAATTATTAAATTATTTGATAGAATTTTAATTATTATTCCTTTAAATATGACAGCACGGTGGCATAGTGGTTAGCAGGTCCGCCTCACAGCAAGAAAGCCTGGGTTCGATTCCCAGCTTGGGCGATTCCCAGCTTAGGGGTTTCCTCCGGGTACTCCGGTTTCCTCCCACAAAAACATGCACAGTAGGCTAATTGGCTGTTCCAAATCGCCCCTAGCTGTGAGTGCGAATGTGTTGGCCCTG
>JAQMYF010000001.1:78138314-78158253 GCA_030014195.1 Neosilurus mollespiculum
CGACTGGGATGAGAATCAGCACCTCCAAGTCCGAGGCCATGGTTCTCAGTCGGAAAAGGGTGGAATGCCCCCTCCGGCTGGTCTGGGAACTCCTCAGCGTCCCCCTGGAATAGCTGGAGGAAGTGGCTGGGGAGAGGGACATCTGGACCTCACTGCTTAGACTGCTGCCCCCGCGACCCGACCCCGGAAGAAGCGGAAGATGATGATGATGATGATGATGAATTTACATCCTTTTTTTCTAGTATTTAAAAGAAAATATTATTATTAAAAAACAAACTAACAAAAAAACCCCCCAAGTGTAGTTGAAGATGCAAATTGTACCAACTGTTTGTTGTGAGATACTCCAGCACACCCTTTTGCCTTGGTGACTTTGAGCCGTTTTGTTTACACAAGTAGAACTTACACGATAATATGCGGCAAATCTGTGCATATTACTATTTACATAACTTTACACTTTGGGGCTGCAGTCTGGGCAGCAGAATAATATCAAGTGTGCAAGAGGGTATGTAGCATTCTGCTAGGCTATGAAATGTTCTTTTTAGGTTAAAACTGAAGTCTAGAAGAATAAGTGGCAGTGGATGTGGCTCAAGGCAAAATAATTATATAGCATATTTTGCTTACAATTTTACAATTTGTAAAATATAATTACGATTAAAAAAAATGTTTGTTTAAAGGAAAATTAAACCCAAACTTAATAAAAGCCTGCATACATCATAAACGTCTTTGCACAATAAAACACTCTACTATTATTACAAGGCTAAGGGTCTTTGTGAAGAAAAAAGTCATAAATCCTAACACAGAGGAGCCACATTGTACCGTGAAAAGTCACACGTGGCTCACGTGTGTCTGACGGTAACTATGAAAAGTAATTTGTATATGAATAAACAGCGGGATATACCACTGGTTCATGTAAATGAGCCGATGTTTCTCTGATGCATGTGAACGTCAGCTCTTATGTGTACTTGTGCCTGGTTTTATTGAATTCAAAAGTTCACTAGTTCATTTTTGATTTGTTAGTTTATTATATGTGATCTGACGAATTCACGCCCTATTCAGCAATTTCGATCCCTCGCAAAAGTGAAAAGGCAATTTAAAAATGTAAGTAAAAACTACCTGGTAATGAAAATATAGAGTACATATATTTATGTGTAACAGGATCATTTGGAAGGCTTGAATTTCATTTCACTTTAAAGTAAGCTGTATTGCAGTATAATAAGGATGAAGCATGAATGCAAGTGTAACTGAAGCTTTAACTGCCTCTATAAATAAAGTTCTGACTCAGTGGATTCATTGGTAGGAAAGTGTTTATTGTTTTTCACATATCAAAAAATACTCGCAGGTTGTATCACAGCTACACTAGAAAAGCAAAAGCCTCGCAATCTGTGCAAAACTGCGGCAAATTTGTATTATTCTACAGTAAAGAAGTGATCTTAAGACACACTGTCAGGGCTAGAAATCTGCCATATAAACACACTGGGCATCTCTTTCATAAAACAGAGTACCACAAAGATGATCAGGAAATAACAATATTTCCTTTGTGGAAAAATACATTTATGTTTAAGATAAAGTGTTTTGAAAGACTACAAAATATAATATTTCCTGCAAGAAAATAGTTCCAATGCTGCTTATTACAACATTATGACAAAAAGAAGTATTAGAATTGCACCAACTCCGTCTTTATAACCTCTGTCATATAAAAGGAGTTTAAAAGCACATACAGTAAAAGAGACAAATCCATCCAAAGAGCTCTCTTTACAAAATATACACTTTCATATAGAAAGGGTTTTTTTTTAGCATATAGATCTATGTATTTATATATTTATACAAACCATTAACACACACATTCACATCCAATCTCAAATGCTGTTCTTTTTTAAAATTAGTGTCTCAAAATTTTAAGGTATATCATCCTGTATCACACATTCATTAACCCTCAGAGTAAAAAAAAAAAAAAGTCAGTTGGCTGTTGTATCATCTGTGTCCAGGTCTATTAAAAATTAAACATAAAATAATTAAAGGTGCCCATTCACTTCCCAGGTATGTTAAATAAACACGACATACAGTGTTATCCTTTGAAAATAAAATGGGATCGGATACAGCGTCTTTCTGAAACCATTTGCTTACTCCTGTACACGAGTCTTAATGATGCCTGTGACCCAGCGGGAACAATGATCCATGAGGTGAGAGTGCAGATCGATCCATCCATCTATCTATCTATCATTGTAAGTAAATGGCGGCCGTCAACACAGACAGACAATGCAAGCAGGTAAATATCAGTAAGTTTTAACTAACTACACACAGGTTGTATGTAATATATGTCTGTTGGGGTGTGGGGAGAGAGTAAAATGTTTTGATACTTGATCTCAGACATTTCCACTTTCTACGAATCGATGTTGCGCTGCCACATTATCACACATACGCAAGATCATTCCTCTGGTCACGATGTCTTGTTATTGTTACTGTAAACAGATACAGAACCAAAACAAGACGTAAAACAAGTGAATATGAGACACTAAGCCTGTGAGCTGGAGTGGTTTCACCAGGAAACCTTTATATTCATCGCGAATGAACGGATAATGGAAGAATAAATAAAACACATCGGATCTTCACTAGTGAATGCGCACCTTTAAAACAAGATTGAAAACAACAAGATCATGACCAAAATCCATCGTTTCTTTGCTTCCAAGAAGACGGGCAGGTTCCGCTGCTCTTCTGTACATAATGTCCTAGAAATATGTTCTGATCTGTTTCATAATTGTTTAATCATTCCCAAATTTTTCTTAAGGTTCTCCATCTTCTTGTCTACAAAACTCCATGATCCCGCAGTCTTCTCATAGTTCACATTTTTCTAATGGTGTCAAAAGTACTTGTTTAATGCTTCAGTCTTCTTGCGATCAGCCACCTTCCGATATCCATCCTCTTGGTACTTTGTCCTCCCAGGGTTTTTTTCCATCCTTTCAGAGTTCTGTTACTTGAGATTTTCTATTTTTCTACATCTTCCCAGGTCTGTATATAGTTTAGTTTTCTCCGTGCTCAGATGATTCTCCAGTTTCTCACGGCTCTCCTGATGACGAATCATCGTCTCAATGCTTGCACATGATCCTCAGGCTTCGGGTGCTTCTCCATCTTCTGCTGGTTCTCCACATCCATCTTGTCAGTGAGTGCTTTAAGAAAGGCCCATGAACTGTGTCTACTTGTTCTCTGGTTAAAGGCAGGCCTGCTGTACCTGTGTGAGAAGCTCTCCGAAACGATCAAAGAGGCCCTCTATCCACACTCGGTTCCCCATGCATGTCTGCACAGTCTCCTCCTGTCCCAGATCCATGCCACGTGAGCGCAACAATGCAATCTGACACACACACACAAACACACACACACAAAAACATCAGAGAAACAAAGCAGAAACTTTCATTGAAGGAGTAATTGTAACAATACGTGACAACTTGGGGAAATAAAATGTCATGTTAACTGTATTTCTCATCTATACCCACGTACTGACTTTTCACACTATTACACAAACTGCTGTGGACATTTCTCTAGATCAAAAAACACTAATATGTGTCCCTGTAGTACCAAAGTTGGCCTTGATGTACATTTGTTTATAGAAATGTACACTGCCTGGCCAAAAAAAAAAAAAAAGTTGCATGCCCTAATATTTTGTTAGAGCACCTTTAGCCCTACAGTGTATAATTGCCATGGTATTGTTGCTTCAGTTGGTCAGGTCGAGGCTCAGCAACATTATGTTGCAATAGAATGTACTGAATGAGCAGGTTATCACATCAATGGACTTTTTCTTCCCTGATGGCACGGATATAAAATGGGGCTCACATAATGAAAGAGTGGTTCAGGCAGCATGTGGAATCATTTTCACATATGTATTGGCACCCCAGAGTCCCGACCTTAACCCTATTGAAAGTCTTTGGGATGTGCTGGAGAAGACTTTATGGAGTGGTTCAGTTTCCCATCATCAAATCAGGCTGTTGGGGAAAAATAATCCAGACTCTGGATGGATTAAATTTGTCAAATCAATGCCATGGTGACTACCTCCTGTAATCAAGACTAAAGGTGGTCTATTAAAATACTAGGCAGGACGACATTTATTTTTATTTTTTTAGCTGGACAGTGTATGTATCTGTATTAAAAAAAAAATCTTCCTATTTATGTTAAAAAGACTTTTTTTTTCAAGCAAATGGAGGTGAACATATTTAAAAAAAGTAATAATATGTGGCTTGGGCTTTATATGTGATGTAGATATTTAATGTAGGGGGAAAAAACCCCCACACAAACTCACCTCTTCCATACAAATCAGATAGGTGTGATACTTGTAATGCTGCAGTGAATGATAGAGAGAAAACCAATGAGTTTTCTGCTGCTCCACCGTGTACTCCTGAGAGAGAGAGAGAGAGAGAGAGAGAGAGAGAGAGAGAGAATAATAATAAGAATGAGACCACCTAGTGGCTAAAAGCAATTACTACAAATCAGTCATTCTGTAATATCAATGAACATACAGTAACAACATATATATAAGTCTGGGGAACTTTTTACACCCAAACCTACTGGTTCATCAGGCCGGTGCTTATCCCCAGTGTCCGTAGCGTGAAGCGACTAGGAGTTCAACTCCTCCTGGATGGGATGCTAGTCCATCACAGGTTCCCTTCCCAGTATTTTTACTGGTACCCATTTATACTGCTGGGTGGACAGAGACACACTTGTGGTTAAGACCTTGCTCAGATGTCTTAGCACGATGGGGGTCGAACGGGGATTTGAACCCACAACCTCCTGATCATGAGCCCAGCACCCTAACCACTGGCCCCACACACACACACACACACACACACACACACACATATATACATACATACATACATACATACATGCATAGAATATTACGTAAAGGAGACCATTTTTCAGACAAAAATATACTGAAGGCTGCTGTGATTTGCATCCAAATAAAGAATCAAGTGTAACAGTCAACATTTCCAGGAGAACTGGGGCTGGTTCTGTAAGATACCCGGTAGATACTGTATTTGTAAAACTGCACAAACTGTATCTGATGCTATTCTATTTTTAAACAAAAAGTCATTCCACCTAATATTGAATAAGGTTCATTTATTACTGTTTATTGTGATTCATAGAATTTTTATGTAGAGATCTTTAATTTAATGTCAGTATTTATATGTAAATATAAGGCATCTTTGTTCTACACCATTCCTTTGTGTACAGTATCTACCGAGTGTCTTACAGAACCAGACACAGCGCTCCTGAAAATGTTGACTGTCACACTTGATTCTTTATTTGCATGTAAATCGTATTATTTTATTATATTAATTATGATTGCTGCTTTCTTTATTGACATACTGTACTAACATTTTTTTATGTAACATCTCATTTTGTGCTGGAAAACTAATGTTTTTTGTACTAAGTTGCTAATATACAAATTATAAAATAAAAATCTATACCAAAGTTTATACTAAAAAAATAGGGTGCCTTAAACTTTTGCACAGTACTGTATGTATACATTTATTTTTTCTTTTTATTATATATGACTAAACAGTGGGGCTGGTGGTCTAGTGGTTAGGGTGCTGGGCTTACCAACAAGTGCACCTCTGTCCACTCAACAGTATAAATGTGCACCAGTAAAAATACCAGGAAGGTAACCTGCGATGGACTAGCGTCCCATCCAGGATTAATTGAACTCCTAAGCTGCATCGCGCTACAGAAACAGGGGATAAGCTCCAGCCCTGAAGAGTCAGTTGGCTCGGGTGTAAAAGGCCCAGCAGACTTCAGCTTTATATGACTAAACAGATTCATCGTGCAGCTCACCAGAGGAAGTTTAATGGGGGATTTCGCAGGTTTCATGGTCTTCCTGTTGTACGCCTTCCCACTTAGTCGGACTTTAAATGTGGGGGTTTCGCCATCGGTTTTCAGCTCTGTTACCACTGACAACTCGGGAAAGCTGTCTAATGCATTCTGAATGGGTCAAGAAAGACAAGAAGCCAATCAAGAATCGGAAAGAATGACAAAGCAAATGTAAACACACACCCACACAACCACACTCAATATGTATAATACACTTCAATGGGTTATATCAGTGTTACTGACTAAGATTGGTTGAATTCCACTACACAGTTCAGAAGGAGTTGAAGATAGAAGGATTTCAAACCTCTTTTTGTGAATAAGGCAATAAAAAAATGATCAATTAATGTTAAAAAAAAAAAAAAAAAATGTAATGGGGTTGTATTGAAAGCGGTTCAGAAATCTTGTGAAAGGTGACAACACGGCATCCATACATGGTTTGGAAAATCTCGCAGTTCATGGCGGTTGACACCGGCTGACGGCGAACACCATTATGGTGTCAAGACGATGTCGCACGGTTTGGAACCGCACTGAACCACCGTCAACCCCTCCCCCTTGTCAGGCCTGCTTAATTCGCCAGCCACAGCAGTGTGTAATGTTTGTTTTTTCCGGCTTTAATGTTCACTTGTATCCTGTATGCAATATTATGCGATTACTTCCTCTATTCAGGAAATGCAATGCTCTTTCAAATTAGTCGAAATTAAGATCGCATGTCCTTTGTATACAAATGTAGCGGATAGGGGTGTAATGACACACATAATTTAAAAGTGGTACAAAACAATGGAGCTTCTCTACATGATCTCGATTTTCCATTCAGCAGAAATAATCATTCTGTGAGAAACGACTGCCTGAATGCTACTTTGCTGTGTGTGTGTGTCTTCATGTTTTCCTGGCCATCGATACGGTATTATAGCCAGTGTCTGTAACGCTTGTTTAGTGGATTTGACACACTTGTAATGGTTGCAACTTAACGGGAATCTGAAGTGCTGCTCCCTTACATCAGACCTTAAATATTTGGGGTTATATTCCAGTTCTAGCTTTCTCTTGACAATAGCCATTACTGTTTGCCCCAGATAATACACTAATGCACTAGCTGCTTGCATAACAGCCTGCATAACCGCCTAATATCATTTGAAAGCCTAGCCACTTTTTCAGAGGGTGGGGCGTGGGTTTGATTGACTTGAATGATTTTTTTTTTTTTTTTTTTTTTTTTTACACCTAATGGAATACAACACATCAGCTATTTTATAATAAATAACTTGGCTTATTATGCTGGACGTACTGTCTCATACACATTACTGAACAATACCCTTCGCTATATCATTTCGGGGCGGTACGGTGGCATAGTCGTTAGCACGTCCACCTCACAGCAAGAAGGTCCCAGTATCAAGTTCGGGGTTCGGTTCGGGTGTTTTTGTGTGGAGTTTGCATTGCATTCCCTGTGCTTGCGTGGGTTTCCTATGGGTAATCCGGTTTCCTTCCACAGTCCAAAGGCATGCACATTAGGCTAATTTACTGTTCCAAATTGATCCTAGGTGTAAGTATGAATGGTTGGGTGTGTGTCACCAGGGTGTACCCCACCTTCACTCTCAGGCTGAGATAGGCTCCAGTCTCCTCACTACCCTAATAATAAGATTAGATGGTTCGACAAATGAGATAAGTACATCATTACAACTGTCTACCTCTGAAGTGTAGGGACTGATTACCAGCCAAGGAATGCAATCCAATCCAATCCTAGATGTTTACATGAAGTCAATGCTTTGACTAAAATAAATTGCAACATCACTGGAAAGCAGACGGACAGGATCTTATGCTCTATGTACATTAACGAGCACTTAAAGTAAGTTAAATATCTGCAGAAATTAAGCGCTTGCTCACTTTGAACACCTGACCCACTCGCAGTTTGGGCAGCAGTCGTCTCCTGTTGTCTGTGATCATCCCATCCACTCTCTTCATATGAGGGAGAAGTAGTTCATCTGGGGAAAAAAAAAAATACATAAATAAATCAAATCAGAGATCAACCACCACCAGAGCATCTGAAAGAAACCAGGGAGAACAGGCAAATACACACAGAAAAGCCAATGGCTGAGATATGAACCCCAAACCTTCCGGCTGTGAGGGGACAGTGCTAACTACTGAGCCACTGTGCCCCATGGTGTCTTGTCTTTTCCTTGCAGAAACATTTTAATTAAAAGAGTACTGGTATTGGTCATCTTTCAAAATAATTTGTGTGTATGTAATACGTTTAAGCGAAGCACAATTTATGGTGACCTTAGAACGGTGGGGATCTAACAGGAATTCGAACCCATGACGTCTTGATCACAAGCCCAGAACCCGAACCACTACAACACCAGCCCAAAGTGTATAGCTGTAGTAAGCAGTAACTCTCTTGAATCAATGTTAGTATGCTAGAAATGATTGAAAAAATAAATATACGGATTTCATGACCTTACAAAGATCCTCATTAATAACCCTTAATGAATGAAACTGTATGAATGAAATCCTTATGTCCTTACCGTTTGCTTTCTCCAGGGTGACCATGACGTCGGCATCCAGAGCAACACTAATCAGGAGCTCCACAAAACTCTTGAAGGTCTCCTTCATCGTCCTGGTGTTGAGAAAGCGTGAAGCAAATGGGACCGGGGGTATGAACTCTGAGATGAGAGGGGATATGGAGGGACACCAATAAATTAAAGGAACACTACAAGACAAGTCAAGATGGGCACCAAAACAAGGCTACAGCTTGCTAATGATTCTGTAAACTTAAAGATTTAGCAAAGGAGTTACACCTCTGGTGTGCCAAACAGCTGGGGCATTATTTCATTGCACACGTTTTTGAATACTTCAAATGGAAAGCAACAGACTGTAACCATGAGGCTATAACTCACTTAATCCATTTATCTCAGGTTATTTATGCTGCTAACACTAACAGGGCTTTATCTATAAGACTACACAATAAAGTTCTTATATTATACCCATTTTCAAGCCTTTAATTTCAGACACTAGTGGAGCACCAAAGTATAATTCCTAATACAAAAAAGCTTTCTTCAGGAAGCTGCTTCTCCACCTCCTCCATCGCTGATTTTCAGCAGTGCTAGGCGATTCATGAATGATTCGTTCAAAAGAATCGAATATGTCAAGATCTCTGATCATATCATGAGACTAAATAACCGCCGACAGACGAACTAGTAGTGGACCATTGAATCAGTGAGCAACCGAGTCGAGTTAGCGAGTCTTGAGGATCGAAAGAATCGAGTTAGTTAAAAGAATCAGACTTCCCATCACCAATTTTTAGATGTTGGATGCTCTGTTTGGCTTCCTCCTCCCATTTATGGTCTTTCTATGGATTGGTTGCCTGAAAGCTCCACAGTCAATTCAGTGGGAAGCAAACCATGATGGGTGGAGATACCGCTGTGCATGGGGATGGAATTTGGGGTAGCTAATTGGGTAATCCTGTTCTGCCTCCTAGCATACTGAAAGGAAAGACCTATCACTTCAGAAAGGCGACCAGTAAGAGCTGAGTAGGAACAGAGAGCGGAAAAAACATAAATGGACGAAGGAAGCCAAACCGGCCGTCCAGCACAGCCACTCAGAATCACCGTTTTAGGGGGAGGTGGTGAAGAAATCAAAAATAAAGGTCTAAAACTGGGTAGTATTATATATTACCTTTAAAAGTAATTTTGTCATTTTTAAGAACATGCATTTTAGACATTGCCAGACTTTTCTTTAATACCTTTTATCATGTAGAACTAAGAAAGCAAAACCGTTGCACACTAGTTGATCAGTATATTGAAATCAATTACATCAAATATGAGGCAAAGATAAGATGGTCAACCAGGAGGCCACTGTTGATTCGACATGGAATGATCCAGAAATATTAGTAAAAACATCTTTTTTTTTTTTTTTTTTTTTTTTTTTTTATTATATATTTGTCTGGAAGATTCCTCAAACCCCAGTTCTGGTTCTGGAACTATCTGATGGCTGATGGGAAACCCTTGGTTCGACTGATGTCAGGGTTTTTCTGCCACAAAATTACTCACCGTCATCTTCACCAGCAGCTTCTGGAGAAGCCAACTGTGCAGAGTCTGTGAACTCTTCCTTCCATTTCTTTCTCTTTTTCGGTGGAGGTTCGGCCTTGGCTTTCAGCTGCTTTGGCCTGGGTTTGGACAAGCTTTGCTTTGTGTTGGGTTTGAGAGTAGAGGAATCTGACATGGCTTGTGCTGTAGCTTTCTGGGCCAGCAGAGCCTTCTGAGAGCCTCTAGGAAAATATGAAATTCATAAATTCAAATGAAATGGAAATTTAAAGCAGTAAATAAGATATGCCCAAGCAAAGTAGCAAACTGAACCAGATCTCCAAAAGATCAGCCTTGAAATGGTTTTAAAACCCACAGAATTTCAGTCTGCTGAGCTGCTCTTTGTGAAACTGGATGAGTGGGCACGACTTGCTCAGGGAGAGTTCAAATCTGACAGCTGACTGAGAAGGGAATGTGCCACCATGAGGACGTCGTTGCTGGTGTGTATGACTGTGTGAGGGATTCCAATGTATGTGTGACTTGAGGGAGGAAAAAAAAAAAAGCAACAACCCTGCTTTGATTCTGCTCTGGCTCTTGACAGTCTGGGTGTGTGCAAGCAAGAACAAGCAAGAAGTATTACAAGAAAAAACAAAAAGGCAGTTGTACCTCATGGAATGCATGGCCTTGCACCTTGGTTTTCTGTTGCAGACTCGCACATACTCCCGCTTGTTCACAGTGTCAAGAAACTTGACATATACTCTCCGGTACATGGTCTTAGCATCTCCAAAGTAACCCAGATACTACACGAGGGGAACGAGGGCAAAATGGTACAACCCAGAATTAGCTAACATTAATACATGTGCCAGCATATTATCATATATAAGCATATATGTGACTTCTCTGCAAACCAGCTTCTGAATTTGAGCAGACTGCATCATCATCTGCATACTAAAGTTCCACAACTGAGGCTGTAGACCTCAAAAGAAGCTTGTAGCTAACATAGGTTGAACATGTTATTATTATAATAATATACTCTATAATTCTCTAGCAGTATTCCATGATTTTGCTAATTTGGCTACCACAGAACAGCATCCACATAGACGAAGCCCTGTAAACAAGCTGTAACTACAGTGTATAAATCTGTAATATGCCTTCATCTGGTGTTCCTGTCAGAGTATCTTCTGACCAACCAGATTTAAGTATTTAAGAGTGCTGCGGTATAAATAAATACAGTAGTAGAAAACAGTTTAAATGGCGGCAAGGTGTTGTAGTGGTTAGCACATCCGTGCCACAGCAAGAAGCCCAGGGTTTGGCTTTTCTGAGTCCCGAGTTTGCATGTTCTCCCCTTGCTTGCGTGGGTTTCCTCCGGGTACTCCGGTTTCCTCCCACAGTCCAAAAACATGCACAGTAGGTTAATTGGCGGTTCCAAATCACCCCTAGGTGTGATTGTGAGTGTAAATGACTGTGAGAGTGTTGGCCCTGCGATGGCCTGGCGAGCTGTCAAGGGTGTACCCCGCCCTTGCCCAGAGTCGGCTGAGATGGGCGCCAGCCTCCCTGTGACCCTAATTAGGAATAAGCGGCTTAGAAAATGAATGAATAACTGTTTAAATGTGCCTAATATTTGAAACAGTCTTAACATTAGTCTGTCTAAAATCGATCACCGCTATCTATCTAAAGCTATTTGAGATCAATAACGATTCACTCACACTGTTAGTAGCACAAAACACTCGTTTTCCATCTCTCAGCTCGGGTATGAATTTCTGCAGCAAGGCCTTCTGTACCTTCCAAATGGCTGGAGGTTCTATTCCTGCCGTAAGTGTGACCTACATCCAACATAAGGCAAACAGGTCATCTTGTGCAGAGGTGCCCAACCCTTTATCTGGAGATCTACCTCCCTGAAGACGTTTGCTCCAACCCTCATCATGCCCACCTGACCATCCAGTCATCTAATCAAGGCTTAAGACTTTGAAAGGAAGACTTAAGACCTGACTAGATCTGTCACATGGGCCACATTAGAGTTGGATATAAAGTCTTTAGGAAGGTAGACCTCCAGGAGCATTTGGATTGGGCACTCCTGATCTAGTACGCCAAACTTACTGAAATTTTAGTAAATGTGACACTGTACATCACCATAATGGATTTGAAATTGGGCAGTCAAGTGCAATGCAAAAAATTCAATGTGCAGACTGATCTATTATCTTTTGTCCTATACAGATCTATTATTTTCTACTTATCTGACAATGAAAGACATAAGATCTATGTCAGCTGCATACCTGCAGGCTTTCTATGTCCTCGATTTTCACCACAAACTCATCACGTTCCCGGTACATTCCCTCCTCCCCGCTGTCTGACAGTTCTTCGTCCGTGAGGCCTTCGATAGCTACAGTGGTCAGGCATACTGCAAGTTTGTTGCGAGGTATGTTCTTCACAAGTTCTTCCACTGGCACTTCACTGAGAACAGGCTTTTGGTGCTCGTTAAGCTTTGTATCTGAAGACTGAATGCTGGACGACTGCTCTTGACTTGTACTGTTACCTGAACTTCTGCTGTCTAGAGACAGGTCACCATATTATAATCATGACACAACTGGCATAAATGAAATCTTACCGTTAAAAGAATAAGAAATTTACAATCATTAAGAGTGAATACACACCTGACTGTTGCTTGTCCGAGGGCTCGTCTAGGGAGGAAAGTGCAGAACTAATGCTCTTTTGAAGGTCTTGGTTTTTCCCAACTGACTCATCCTCATCTGAAGAGAAAGACGGAAGTGTCTCCAAGTTCTTCTGAAGCTCTTCATCCAGTCTTTTACTAGAGCTAACAGTATTGATGTCTGGTGAAACTACTGGAATTGATGGGGGTATGGGTTTAGTGGGCATGCACAAGTGGTTCACAGGTCTTTTGGGAACTGAAGGCTTTCTTGTACGGTTGGGTGACCGTATGGGTGGAGAGGAGAATTGCTGCTTGGGTCCAGATTTAAGAAAGTCCAGAAAAGATCCAATGAACCCAGTTTTAACTTCTGGCTGTTTTTCTTCAACCTCTTTTATTTTTTGACGTATTCTTTCCTGTTGTTGGTAGCCATCAACCGAACCCTCAGAGGTAGACGATGAACTTGTCTCACTTCCTTTGGAGTTCTGTCGCTTTACTTGGCCACTTCTTTTATGAGATTTGGGGTGACCATTTTCCGCTTCGGTACCTTGCGTTGAAGAACCCTTTGACCTGACCCGCTTCTTAGCAACACCATCAGAAGAGCACTCTGTGAACTTTTCCTCCATCTTCATTACTTTGGGCTGATTATTTTTTGATAGGGTGACTGTTTTTTCAAACCCAGCAGGGTTATATTCCTCTGAGGTTAGGTGGAAGTCTGTGTGGTGGTTATCAGTTGTGTTTATAGTACCTCCATTAGAATTCAGGGAAGAATCATTGCCAGTAAGTCCTTTGAGTAATGCCTCATTTTTCTTGGGATGATTCGGCACCTTCTCAGATATTTCATGCTTAGAGTTATTTTGCTCTGCGTGAGAGTTTGTTGGTGTAAATGCTTGGTGCCCATCAACTTCCTTCTGGACATCTGTTGTCAGCTGACCACCATTTACAGATAATGTAATTGTCTGCGTGTTTGGAATCATGTGTTGTGTAGAGAAACTATTAGCTTCATGCTTGTTGTTAACTAACTCAAAGTGACACTTTGAGTCTGCAAGGCTGGATATCGAAGTTAATTCCCCTTCAGAGGACGTGGATTTAAAGTCCTGTGGGGTGACACCACAGGCAGCTGCTGTTGCAGCTAGGATGTCATCTACGTTGGACAAAATGTTCCTTTCATCTGCCATCAGCATGGAATCAGGGAAGCAGATGGAGCTTAAAGTAAAGTGGTGTTTGGCATCATGCTGATTTGTTGCATTGTTGAAACTATCTTTTTGTACCAGGTGTTGCTTTGTAGACTCCACAGCTAGGTGGGTTACCTGTGGAATCTCAACTGCACTGACTGCGGAATTCAGAATTTCATTATCCATTTGCAGGAACTGAACGGAAACTGGCTGCATTTGGACTGGTTTATACTGATTTGGCCCTGTGTGGAGCAAAGGTTGTTGAAGTAGAATCATTTGTGAGGGCTCCAGAAGGACTTGGGCACTGGGTAGCTGTACAAACTGTGCCTGGTCCTGTGACAACTGCCTCTGATCCGCTTGGTTACTCGGAGTTTGCTGGTTCTCTTGCTGAGCAGCGGGAAGTACAGGGTATTCTTTTAACTGGTCAGTATTCAAAACCACATGGGGCGACTGCATCAATGTAGAGTTCATTTTTGTGCCAGAAGTCACATGAGTATGGACACTGCTTACTAACTGCCCAGGTAAAGTACTCATTCTCTCATCCTTGACTGAGGACATTGGTGCAAGACCTATTAGCTGATCTTCAGATCGAGAGTTGCTTCGGATCACACTATGAGCATGTCTGTCTTCTATTTTTGAAACAACATATACAACATTGCTCTGTATGCCAACATCACCATTTGTAACAGTCTGAGTAGGACTACTTATTGAAGCCGCCTGTTGTAATGCCTGCATTTCTTGAATAGGAAGCTCGCCACAGTTTTCTTTGGCGCTAAGAAAGAGACTCTCATCTTGCTTCCTTTTGCCATAGGCTGGGTTTTGTTCCACTGTGGACTGGTTGTTCTGGTTGGCTTGAGCATAAGTGGCAGTTGATGATGTTGACTGGTCAGACAGCAAGTATTTCTGGGTCTGCTGCAACACCATACCATCTGTCCTGTTGGGAGATGGTTGCATTAGGGTGTAATCCTGGGTGGAGTTACTTGATGGTAAACTGTGGGGATATGAGGAAGAGAAGGGAGGACTTGGTGTGAGAGAATGACCTGATGCATAGCTCTGAGAGGGACTAACAGATTCTGGTCCCTGTGTATAATAACTAACAGTAGACAGACTCTGAGAATGACTGGAAGAATAGCTATGAGAGGCATTGGCAATACAAAGTCTTTGTGCCTGCTCATCATATTTCTCTCTATTTGACGCTGAAGACATTATATGCTTTTGGCCAGAAGCATACATCAGAGAGTGGCTCACTGAGGTCTCATTTTCTGATTGAGTTGCCAACGACGGCAATGTTTTGTATATAGAGGGTAACTTCTCCGACTGATTCGAAGAGAAGGTATGTGGCTCACCAAGGTTGCTCATGAGACTTTGAGATGTAATGTATGTGTGCGAAGGGCTGATGGACATCAAACTGGAAAGCTGTGCTGATGTGTATGGCTGTGACTGGCTAGCAATCACAGAGCTCTGTTTCTGGGTTGTGGACACATATCTATGCTGCTGCATGGGGGATGAGGTTGCCTGATCATGCAATTCTGAGCCCGCCCCAAGGTGCTCTGCTGATTTGTTAGAATCATCCTTGGCTTTCACTCCACAAGTGGAGGAAAACCCAGAAGAGGATACAGACAAGGAATGAGTCTGTGTTTGCTGTAGTTGCACCATGGCGGGCTTCTGCTGAGAGGTACCATTAACAACTTGACTGGGAATCCCACTGGGGCTGTTTGGAACAGGGGTATGTGGAGTAGGATCCTGGTAAGAGACATCAGCATCGTCAGGTAGGTAATCTTGCAAAGTGTGTTGCGCACTGCCAGACAGCTGTTGCTGGACTGGTTGGGTGCTGGAAGGCCGCTGGTGGTGCTTGATAACACTACATTCACGCTGAAGTGCTCGTTCAACAGAGCTAGAGAAAACTGGGGCTCCATAAGGGGGGACAGCCTGCTGAGAGTTACTCAAAGGAGAGGGTAAAACACTGAACTGTGGCTGCAAGAGATGTGGTGCAGACTCCTGGGCTGAACGATATGTGGACGACTGGATTGGGAGGCTAGCACCCAAGGAAGAACCACCCAGGCGGTCAAAGGCAAAAGCTGTTGGCACAGTGGTTTGGGAAGATTTGATCTGAAGTAGAGGGTCATTGGGTGAAAGCAGACCATTTGATGGGCTAAATGTAGTGTGCTGAACGGTTAATGCTGACGTCGGGGCAAAACTCCGAGAGGGAAAGGTGCTGGGGTGCTGGTAGGAAGAAAGAGCTGACAGGGTAGGAAATGCCCCAGAAGAAGGGAGTGCTCCGGACAGAAAGAGCTCCGTTGAAGAATTTGTGCCTATAGAGGAAAATGAAACCATAAAAGAAAATGCAACATGCTGTTCAGATACACATCACATCACCTCACCACATAAAGCTGTTTTAAAGTGATGGTATACAGCAGTGCTTAAACGTTTATGAACCCTTCAGGACTTTTTACATTTCTGTATAAATGTGATTTAACACTCCATTAGATTTTACACAAGTCCTAAAAGTAGATCTGGGGATCCGGGTTAGACCCCCCACCGTGCTAAGACCCCTGGGCAAGGTCTTAATCACAAGTTTGCCTCTGTTCACCCAACAGTATAAATTGGTACCAGTAAAAATGACTGGAGATTTAACAAAACAATGGACAAGTATCCCATCAAGGAGGAGTTGCACTCCTAGTCGCTTCATGCTACAGAAACCGGGATAAGCTCCAGCTCTGATGAGCCAGTAGGCTCGGGTGTAAAAAACCCAACAGAGTTTACCTAAAAGTATACAAAGAGATCATCTTTGCTTTTTTTCAAACTCCCTTGCGCAGTCATAAAGGTGACTAAACATAACTGCTGATCAGTCCTGCACAGTGACTTGGAGGGATTATAGTTCATTCCTCCATACAGAACAGCTACAACTTTGGAAAGTTAGTGGGTTCCCTCACATGAGCTGCTCATGCAAAATTCCTATTGGATCATGGTCTGGACATTGAGTTGGCCATTCCAAAACATTACACATATTCACCACCTCAATTTATGACTAGTTACCGGCAGATTCTTTTAAACAATACATTTATTGTCAAAAAAGATATCAGAAGGAGGTCTTTTACCAGTCTGCCATGGCGAAGTCCTAAATTGGGGAAGCAACGATGTGGCTGCAGGTCCAGCCTGAAGGCCTCGGGATTCAACGGAAGAGAGGAAATTCATGACTGACGATTCAGTAGTGCTGCCTCCGGTGGTGTGCAGATTGGTATCAAAGACACCAGACACACCTACCCAGCAAAAGAACACCACAGGATGAGGATCAAAGAAATATTCACACAGAAAGGCGAGCTTGCACTTAGTGAACTGTTGTTTCATGTTTGAGGCAGTTCCTTTTATATCCTCACCTGTGGGGTGATGAGAGGTGGTGTAGGTCGTGAGTGTAAGGCTTGAGGCGTAGGACTGGCGTTGGGGTAGCTCTGTCTCTATGTGAGTTACACCATAAGTGGAGCTAAGAGCAACACAGTTGGACAACATGCAGTTCGTGGATTACAAAAACGGACAATTACAAAAACACTGGCATTTCAACATTGACATGATCCAACAACAACAACAACAAAATAGATTGGAAACGTAAGTAGGAAAGCACTATTTTCACTTTTCTATTTTTTTATTTATTAATGAAACACATCCCTATCAGCCAATAGTGATCCACACTAACAGCCTCAAAGCAGCCAAGCCAACTTTGTTAGCTTCTATTCTATGAACTAGCAGAGAAATAAAGTCAAGTTACTCGACAAATCTTCAGATCTGGTTTTTAGATGCAAGTAAGACATGACATACTTAGTACGGCTGAAAATTCGGAACAGATACAGATCCACCAACACCAATAATCCGCATAAGAACAGGAGTTCCCCAGATACCAGGACTACATCATCAACATTTGTATGGCTGTCACTGAAAATCCAAGCATTAATACTAGACAGAAATTGAAGGCATACGTGTCTATTTATGCTCAGAGCTTAATCATCTGTAAGATGTAATATTTTATGATTATAACATCAAAGACGTTATTGCAACGAAAGTCAAGGTGCGGCCCAGATAAATACCATAAACTCATTTGTAAACTGTACAAAGTTCAGTTACACATACCCTCTATAGCTACGCTATATACTCTAGCTAAATGTGCCCGCTTTAAGCAATTCAATCGTAAGGACGTGCCCTAGGTATCTCAAGTTATCACTAGTTTCTTGATGTAAAATTTAGGGGAGTTTTGTAGGTTGTTTTTTTTTTTTAAGTAATATAAATTAGAAATGCTAGCCAATTTAGTGAATTTAACTAAATTCTTAGCTAACATATAGGGATGTGAATCTAACAACAACTCACGATTCAATTCGATTCCGATTTTTGGGGTGACGATTCGATTCAGAATCGATTCTTGATTCAAACCATTACAAACAAAGGGAGCCAATTTCACGAGTAACTACATTCTTCTACAAGTTAGGAACAACTCTACTATAAGAAAGAAAGAAATGATATTACTAGACAGCTGGTTTTATAGATGTACTGATCAATCACTGATGAAATCTTGAATCTAACCGTTGATTAAAAGAGCGCGTACATGATTCCAATCATAATCACGACTTGAGCCAGCGTCAGTCCGATGTTTTGGCCAATTTTGTTCCGATATTTACTAATGTTTCAACCCACATTATCGCAATTTATACGGATGTCACTCCAATTTGTTCCAACGTTCTCCCACTGTTGCTCCCCCCCCACCCCCTCAAATTTTACCACTGGTACACCGATCACTACTGATACTGATTTCTCTGAAATTCTACAATTTCCTCCGAGGTTCTCTGATTTCTTCTGATGTAACATTGGAATATGATCGAGGGCAAACTGGGACCATGATTGATATCGTGTGAACGCATCTTAACGTAGGAATAACCCATGACAGAGTGTGTGTGTAGGATTTAATCAGTGGATTGTTTCTGTATAATAGTTATATTACAACAGCCTTAAACGTTTAATGCTTCTTATCCCAGTGGGTTTCCCCTAAAAATGATAAATTCGGCCATGAACAACACTTTGCACTTTTTCTCTGTTCAGTTATGTTTAACGGAACAACTGTAAGACGAAACAAGTTTCTGTTATCATTTATAGCAGACATAAACACTCATTCTCTCAACAGTCTCTCTTTTTGCTCACTCACTGTTATTAAAGAGAATAAGAGTCATGTGACTGGGACACTGGAAAATGCTAACTCCTTTGTCCTTAAGACTCTCCTGTACTGGGAAAATACACTGAAGTGCCACCACCTGAGACGCCTTTAATAGGTGTCTATTCACGAAATTAACAATCAGTTAGAAACATGATTAATTTTTATTTGTTATTCACTCACTCACTTGCCAAACTGCCTAATCCTATCAGGGTCGCAGGGAGGCTGGAGCCTATCTCAGCTGGGCAAAGTCAGGGTACACCTTGACCGGCATGCCAGACCATCACAAAGCAACACACATACACAACCATTCACACGCACACTTATAGGTAATATGCCGAATGTGCAGGCCTTTGAACTGTCGGAGGAAACCAGAGTACCCAGAGGAAACCCACGCAAGCACAGGGGGAACGTGCAAACTCCACACAGAAACACCTGTGTGGGACTCGAACCCTTCTTGCTGTAAGGAGGATGTTCTAACCACTACACCACTGGGCTGAACCTTTTCTTAAACATGCTTTTTAAAATTTGTTTAAATTATTACAGCCGCATAAGCTGAGTTTTATTAACTTCATACGGGGGCATCTGCATTCCCTTTCCCCACATTCATGGCTGAAGTGCCCTTGAGCAAGGCACCTAACCCCCAACTGCTTTCCAGGTGCCCCCAGTAGGTGTGGCAGCCCACTGCTCCAAGTGTGTGTGCATCTTCACTTTGGGTGGGTTAAATGCAGAGGCAATAATTTCCCTTGTGGAAACAAAAACAAAAAAACCAAAACGAAAAAAAAAAAGGGCAATAGCTGCTCCCGAGTGGACGGCCTCCCTCACCTACCTGTCACTCACAGCGATCACCAGCAAATCATGGGCATCTGTGAGCTCATTTGTACAAGGGGGCGGATAGAGCTTTTCACTCCGAGCGTTTAGGGGATAGGATATGACCAAAATGTTATGAAATGCAACTATAAATGGATAAAAAGTGCAAGGTGTTTCTTAAATAAAGACAAAATTGCAATCACTTTAAGGTATATATATATATATATATATATATATATATATATATATATAT
>JAQMYF010000001.1:78164268-78176236 GCA_030014195.1 Neosilurus mollespiculum
AGATATATATATATATATATATATATATACACACATATACATATACATATAGGTCAATCTGCTGTGGTTACACTACCTCAGGTTCACATCAGGCCACATCACACCACAACAAAGTACCAAAATAAAGCTTTGGTTTTCTGATGATTAGTAATACCTTACTGCCGGAAACACTGACGCAATAGTGGCGAAGAAAGTGAAATGGAGCAAATAACGGCATCTTCTACACTGATTTCTGAGGACGAACCCCAGTACTGTCAACGTCATAAGAAAATACAATTAACCGAGCATGAAAAGATTTCGAGGTGCACTCAAACCGAAACGTGAACTTCAAGAAACACCCGTATCAAACCACATAAAGCATTCAGCAGAGAAGCGGCTGGGGTTTAGTTTCATTTTTAATGTTGCACACAGGGCGGCACGGTGGCGCAGTGGTTAGCAAGTCCACCTCACAGCAAGAAGGTCCTGGGTTCAATTCCCGTTCAAAGGTCCCGGTTCAATTCTCTCCACGCTTGCGTGGGTTTCCTCCAGGTACTCCGGTTTCCTCCAACAGTCCAAAGTCATGCATATTAGGATAAATGGCTGTTCCAGGTTGACCCTAGGTGTGATTGTGAAGAGTCGTGTGTGTGTTGTCCTGTGATGCTGTTTAAGATGTACCTTGCCTTCGGCCAGTGTCGGCTGAGATAGGCTCCAGCCTGCCTGTGGTTCAGCCAATGGGTGAGTGAGTGATATGGATGACTGTAGTGTTTGACAGGAGACATGAAACAACTAAAATGAATGAATGAAAAGCACTGGTTGGTGTGAAATGCATTCTAGGTGGTCTTTAGTCCACAGAAGTCATTACCCGATGAATCCCCGGTAAAATCGAAGGACCAAGAACACGTCCGGGTATTCAAATCGTACTCGGGTAGAAGCAGACTTTTAATTGGAACGGTACTTGGGTTGTGACTGATGACGCGTCATAAGTCCACAAGAACGAAGGTATGGACAAGAACACAAATTAGGAAACAGCCACATATTCCAGTGTCATATCCAAATCTGACCTCGGGTCACTTTTTTTTTTAAACAGAATTCTGACCGCCAACTAGGAAGCTTCGGTATTTTGAAGGCATTATAAATGAAATGTACAGGGTGACCCCAAAATCCTCTCACATTTCAAGGGGGGGGGGGTACAGTTTAAAGAGAATCAAATGATTATTTGCACACATGGAACTTAGTGGTGCAGGAAAGGCGATGCTGAGGGCTGTTGGTGGCCCAACCCCAACTTGAACACCTTGACGTTGAAGAACTTGGTGTGTGGTTTCAGTAAGATGGAGCTACGGCACACACAGCTCGGAGATCATTGGATGTTCCGAGGGAAATGTCTCCAGATCGGGGGATGTTAGGTATCCGGTCTGTTCCCCCGACAACATTCCTTGTGATTTTTTTCCCCTGCGGCGTTACCATAAATCACGAGAAATCCACCCCAAACTCTTGAAGCCCATAACATTGCTATTGGGCAGATCGCCGCCATTCCACCTGACATGACCCGTTGAGCCACAGCAGCCTTCAGAAATCACCTCTAAGAGTGTACAGATAATGACGGCCACCATCTGAAGCACGATCATCTTTAAAACATGTGTGAAAATAATTTGATTATCTTTAATAATTCTTTTTATTCATTTACCTTTGAAATGTTGGAAGTTTTATTGGGTCCAAGATATTTCTGTTGGTTCTTTAAGGAGATACTTACTTACTCACGCCATTTAATATAATAGAGGTGTGTTATTGTGTGAGCAAGTGGGTCAAGGTTACACACCTTAGGGTTAGCGTATATTTATCCATATATACTACTCACTTTCCTCTCTTTTGCCAAACCACTTAGTCCTATTAAACGGGTCGCGGCGAGGCCAGAGCCTATCTCTGCCAACACCGGACGGCAGGGTGCACCCTGAACAGCTCGCCTTACTATCATAGGGCGACACATACGCAATCATTCACACTCACGAGTGTCAATAACAGCCAGTTAGTCTAATGGGCACGTCTTTGGACTGGGGGAGAAAACCAGAGCACCCGAAGGAAACCTACAGAAGCATGGCAAAAACATGCATCGCCATACAGGAAGCCCAGGACTCGAACCCAGGACCTTCATGCCTGTGAACTAAGCACTACGCCAGCATGCTGCCTGGTACACAATATGAAAAATATTCTCAGGTGGGTCAGTTTTCAGTTCAGGTGGGGTCTGATGGCGGACCCGAATCAAGATTGTGAAGGGTTCGAATTTTAAAATCAGGTAAGAAATAATAATAATAATAATAATAATAATAATAATAATAATAATAATAATAAAAGTTGTATGCTGCACCTTTAATGCCCATCCTGAGACTGGTTGGTGTTACATGTGCAGTGAAGGATGTGATCCAGGCACATGGTACTTTGGGTCTGATAGATCTGATATTGGACTAAACAGCAATAACAATGCCAAACTTAAGACACGTGGCTCATCACTGATTATTTACATTCTAGCTTCCAGCTGCATCAAGCAAAATCTAATGTAATCCATAACCATAAAGAGCTGCAGTGTGGATCCCAGATCACAACCAACTCTGATCATCTCTTTATAAACAAATCTAATTGATTTCTGCTATAAAATCTCATCAGGGTGCAAACTCTTAATTCCGAAACAACCTATTAACTACTTTAAAAGTTACTTTCGTGCACAATTTTAACAGACAGCCGTGTTTATACTGTAACTCCAGGCCTTTTCGTTCAGCGGCCTTTCCACGGAGAGCTTCCCCAGTCCCTCTGCTCCTCTCTCCCGTCTATCCCACCTGGTCGGGCTGCCGTAGGCCCAATCCGCGGTCTCGCCTGATGAGGCCCGCCGCTCCGCGAAGCCCGAACCCAGGTAGCGTCCGTCCATCCTCCCGCGACGGGCTCCGGACTCTGTCTGTTTCCCGACAGAGTTTTGTGGAACATTCAGCACAACGCGATCACATTTTCAGAGAAAATCTACCGGGTCTGGAGGGGTGCTGGGTTTACTTAAGGGTTGGTAAAGCAATCTCCTAAAAACCCCCAACAAAAAGCCAAAAACAAAAACCAAAACAAAACCAAAGCGCCACTCAGATGTGCGCCGTGGTGGTGGAGGTGCTCCACATCCTGGCTCGGTTCCCAACAACCACTTCCGACTCGAGCTTTCCCACTTTTATTAAATAAATAAATAAATTCAATTATACACTATCATTAAAAAACGGGAAACAATTATATCATAACATTCTATGCAAATGTACCCAGTAATAAAAGTATTTATTATTGTTTTAAATTAATATAAAATTATGCACAATTTGTTTTTTAAATAATTTGTACACTAAAAGCACTGACTTACAGGTTTATAACAAATTACATAAAAATATAATCAGATTTAATAAAACAAGCTCATCTGAGCTACACACAGGAGGTATATCTGTAACCCATTCGAATCTGGATACATAGCTGGTAATGCCAGTAGTCCGGAAAAAAAAAAAAATCTAACTCCATAGAACTGTTCATCAGGTCATTTAATACATTCCTGCAAAATTTCACGTGATTCCGCTCAGTCGTTACGGAGGAGAAGGACTTCGAAACTTAACGACCGTGATGTCATGATTCTTCATCCGGGTCGTAAAGCGAAAAACCCTGACCCTGCAGAATTGTTGGTAGTGTGGTGTAGTATCACATCGCCAAATTTCATTCGATTCTGTCCACACATCATGGAGCAGTTTGACTTTGAAATTTTCAGGATGTCATAATTCTGTCTGTGGTTCGAAAATCTGTAGAATTCTAGCTGTTATCCACAACAACAAGTCTACCAAGTTTCATGTGATTCTGATCACTAACAACGGCAGAGTAGGACTTTTAGAGCCGACTGTCTACACCACTACCACCACCGACAAAAACAAGGTGACAAGAGTTTGACACCTGATACATCCGACGTACTTTATAATCACTAGTTAAATTTACAATTCAAGTAATAAAAACATTATAATAATAAAATAAAGCAACAGAACATTTCACACCTAGTGTAGTTATAACCGCATATAACACATACATAAACACACACATGCGATGGTTTAATTTTTATTTGCCTAACTTTTATATAAATCTCTTTGGATTCAAAATGTGCAAACACAAACACACACAAAAAGAGAGAATGTGTGAGAGAGAGGTTTTCACACAATTTATATTGAATATAAATATCTTAATATCATCGTAAAACCAATATATGTGTAATGTGTTGGCATAAAAGCACAGGTATTTTATATTAATTTTCTTAACGACATGGTATAAAACATATATTAGCGCTATCTGTTGTAGCAAACAGACATCAAAAAATTAGCAAAGAAATAGTCAGGCAACAAAACATGAACCTCGGGTTGATCTTACTTCCCCCACAAATAACATCTTTTGTCTCCAAGGATTCAAAAAAACACCACATTTACAGACAGGACAAAAAGATGCACAAAACAAAAATATAATTAACAAAATATAAAGGAAATAATTAGGAATTAATTATAATCATATTAACAACCATTATCCAAATGAAAGGTAAATGAGGTAAAGCTGGTTCTGTTTGGTAGGTCAGAGTTAATGGGAAACAACTGAGGTCTATAAGCAGTCTTCATAATTGTCTTCATCAGAATCTTTCTTCACGATTTTCCTTCTTCCGAAACCCTCAGACACATGCAATCAACTACACTATGCGCTATTTACATTTGGCATAATTATAATGCACTTCAGTCACAGGTGTAACCTGAAATGACCAGGCCAACTAGTGATTTATACAGCACTGCAAAAACATAGAAGAAATTAAGCATTTAAATAGTAGTTAAATTAAGTACATACTGTATAGGGCAGCTTTGTAATTAGTGTAAAACCAGTATATTATTAATAACCACATCAGCTATACGAATGGTTTATAGCATGTGACAGATTTTGGTTTTAATTAAGGAACACTTAATCCAGTTTTTTAAACGACAGGTTAGGGTTGTTGTCGAATAGTTCCGGGTCTTGACCTGCGGAAAAAAAAAACAAAACAAAACAGATCGGCCTCTGTGATTACTTACAAAACTAAGTACCACTGCATATTCAATAAGACACTTAACAGTTGCTCAGCAAAGGCATGGTGGATGTTGCTGAATAGTGGATCACTGAGGCAAATATTCAATTGAGTATATAAAAAATGTGAAATGTCTTAATTAGACGAGTGTTCAGACCCTTCATTCAAAAGCATCGTCAGCAGCAAGTATAGCTTTAAACCTTCTTGAATAAATGTCTATAAGCTTTGCACTAAAACTGGGCGCTATAATGTGAAATTATATTGCAAAAACTTCAGGCATTTTAATGATAATCATAGCTATTTATTATGCTACTGAAAGAATGTTCAGAGACAACAGATCACATGATTTGCTCTTGCTCTGGTATTCTGACCTTGTTTTTCCCGGTATGTATTCCTGGTGTTTGCACCACCATCTCCCACTACTGCAAACTATTAAGTTTTTATAATATAGCCCCAAAATTTACTAAGCTAGTTTTATGTGTCATTCTGCAATATAGACATATTGTTGATGTATTCAATGGGGGCAAAAACATTGCAGCTCTCTGTTCATTTCTGGAAGAAATATTAAGGAAATAAGGATATTTCTATTAAATTGTAATACTCCTGATATTAAATTGGCTGATGATATGATCGGTCATATCATGATAAGAATATCTGATTGATATTTCACTCCTCCCTACTTTGCAAACCTAGGTTTAAGCATGCTTCTCCATATTCACGGCATTTCCAGTTAAGCAGTACCTGGATTTCACCAGATGCAGTGCTGGGGTTCCACCTGATTTTTTCCACCTTCAACAAACTAGAAAATATTTTTCGGATAAATAATTTAAGTGCTACTCTGTTATGAGTTTTTCCTTCTGGCAGGTTCTCCTCACTTTGAAGAACCTCTGAAGCTTTCTCAGAGTTTCACTGGGTACTTCACCTTCTCTCTGACCAATTTCCTTTGGCCAGTTCCTCAGTTTTGCCCAGATGAAACATTCCCAATCCTGGTGGGACAAACGTTGTTCTATTTCATAATGATGAAGCCCACTGTACTTTCAGTAACATTTAAGGCTTCAGAAATGGTTTTTATATCCAGTTCACCCAAATCTATTTCTTGAGACAATTTGATTGTTGAAAGTCTACACAGAGTTCCTCAGACTTTATAGCTTGTTTGTTGGTTTGATATGCAACTGTAAACGGACCCATTCTGAACAGGTCCTGGCAGGCCTGTCACTCACATGCCATTATAAATCATCTCCAGACAATAGGGACCTCAGACAGAGAACCTGGGTTCTATTTTTAGTGTCTTAACCAAAGTCATGGATATTTATATAAATAAAATATTTTAATTTCAAAATAATAATAATTGTAAAATTAGTGTATAATGATCATTTTGGATTATTGTGAAGTATGTTTCTCATGAAAGCCCTAATTTGGCACAGTGTACAGGAGTCCAACATTTCATAGCATGATTTCAAAGCATTAGTGTGATCGTGAATGTGAGTGTGTGTATGTGTGTGTGGTTGTGTGTGTGTTTACTCAGGATATGGTGGAGGTGGTGCATCGTGTGGTCCAGCTATAGCGATGGCCTGCTCATATGATGGGAGACCATGTGTCACCATTTCATCTGATAAAGGAGGGACAGGGTGCAGTGACACCTCCTCTAACCTTCGAATGATCACAGAGGCATTACTGCGTCTTGAACGAGTCCTGACAGGCCTGACACAAACACACAAACACAGTTAAACTGCACCAACACAGTTCCCTGTAACCTTAATTGTAATCCTTCAGAAAAAAAAACAGTATACATTCTTTCACCGTTGTACGTTAACATACCAGACATTGTTTCAGTGTTTGCACAAAGCTTACTTTCAAGTCCTTGTGTTCACACTCATTCAAATGTAATCATACACTGATGAAATCCTTAAATACTCTATCAAGTTTCCCTCTAAATCCCTAAATCCTACATAGTGTTTTTTGCCCCCTAATTCATTAATGCCCCAAGTCTCAATTATTACCTCCCCATCATGTGAGCCAACCAAGGAGGGGCGTTATGCAAGCATGTGCCTTCTCCCTGACACATGATGTTGCCATCTGCATCTTTCAGGGGTGTCCTAACACACTTGGAGAAAACATCCTTGTACACATGAGCTCACAGATGCCTGTAATTGGCTGGTGATCACTTTAAGTGACAGGAAGGCGAGTGCATGCCACCCCATCCTCCCGTGAGGGCTTGTCCAATTAGCTCCCATGGACTCCCGTTTGTGTAGCAATCACTTTTAATAGTAAATGTTATGTACACAAAAGTTATAAACTTTGAGAGTATTTATCTGCATGTTATATGTTTTTCTAGTATACTAATATTTATTTTCATATGCATGTTATTTGCTCTTCACGGGTTACACTAGCTGCAGGACTAGGACGACTTTTTGGGTAAAATAGTGACGCCATTCCGATGCAGCAAATGCTTTACTTCAGCTTGGGAAAGATTATAGTAGGTTGTGACACCTTTACAAATTTACCCATCCACAGACAAAAACCTGTTGGGCTTTTGTATGCGTTCATTGGCTTGTTAGTATAAAATGATGTATGGAGCACTAAAGAGTTTGAAGTGTCAGAAGCTCTAGGTATGGACGGTTGTTGAAGTTGCTTGAGAGGTCACCTTTCTACAAACGATACGAGTCGATTCTGTCACAATCGGTGATTTTATCTTGATATGTTTGTTTTTCTTTAAATGAAATGAATGTATGTTGAACGATCTCAACATACAAAAATTGATGGCTTTGCATGCGTATTTTAATAGAACATGCATTAATACAGGAGGCATAGTGGTGTAGTAAGAATGTCCTGGGTTTGAGTCCCAGGTGAGTGCATTTATGCAGTGTGTCCCTTACTTATTTTGGCACTTGTTCGAGCAGGAATACCAGAGTAGGATACCAATAATGATGATGGTCACTCCACCTGCGATGAGGCCCACCAATAGAGCGGTCACATCGATGTCATGCCTGTCATCTTGATCTGCAAATATTATTGAAAACAAATATAACAGTGTATAATACCTAGCCAAAAAAGTTCAACTCATCTAAAGCAACTACAAAGGCAAGAAAAATTCTAAAACTCACTTTTAAAAATCACTTAAAACCTTTAAGAATTTAACACGGTGTTTTTTCTTTAAACTTTTAAAAAATTTTTTTCTTTACAACCACTCCGAGCAACATGTTACATCTGTAAATATATTAGATCTCTAAAGCCTGAATCTCACAGAGTGAATTCTTTTCTGATCAATGTTGACAAAAGGGTTCACCTCTGTCATCTTGTGACATTTCATGACAATTAGCAACATTCCTATGAATGTTTACGAGAGTGTTTGTGAAAATGACAGTTGGGGAACAGTAATGACTGTTAGCAAATATTAGCGACAGTATCTGCAACGATTAGCAACTATTTGCCCCTCTTTAGCCACTGTTTGGGAATTTTTACCAACTCCTGATTAAATACCAAATACCAGACGACTCTTGGAATTGAGCCACCCAACCCTACAAAAAGGGTGAGAAAGACGGACTTCCAGAATATAGAAATGGATTTCTGTCAGGATGAAGCCCAACATGCCGGGGCACCTTGAGAAAGAATTGCTTTGCCTGGCTGCTGCAGCAGCTATCCTACAGCAGAAGGACAAGAGGAAGAAAGAGAATGATTGTTGGACACAACCCTTTAAAAAAAGGTGAGCAAACCCTCCCCAGCATCGTGTTTACTACTTGGCGAACCAAGAAGAACTTTAGCGAACCGCGTTACTACCTTTTGCAAATGCTTACAACTGTTTTCGGAAAAAATTAAAAAAATGTTTTTGACCCTAAAAACTGTTTGGCAACCTTTTACGAACCCTGACAAAACCCAAAATTCACTACACTCATCAGCAGTCAGCGGTCCATGAGATTCTTCTTGTTACTTATTATACACTGTGGTCTTAATATTAATTATAGAACTAGTCAGTTGGGCTTAATTTTCATTGTTATAAACATTAGTGAAGGATTAGACAGCTTGTGGAGGGTTTAGAAAATGAAGGCACATTTATAAAAACAAGAGGAAACGCTGACGAGGCTGATACATCAGAATACATCAAATGAAACATCAGGATATTTTCATTGTGATATTAATTTTGCTAAACCTTGGTAACACAGTACTAAACCTGTATCACCACATTAAAGGAACAAGACGACTAAAAAAAAAACAGGTCCTCTCAGCTTCCTGTCTTCAAACTAAATCTGTAAAGTATCATTTTTACTAATTGTATCCAGCTATGTATTTGTATTGTACAGCCAAGCACTGGCAGAGACAGAACCAGCACACGGCTTTGGCAGCACATGCACAACAGCGCTCATACCTTTATCCATTAAGGTAGCATATTTTCATGACTTTGCAGTGGCAAAATTGACAAAATTTCAAAAGATCACACAGACAGGGTTTGTTTTGTTGAAGCCTGAAAAGAATCAAGTAAATTTGTTTACCTTCCAACACAACTAGAAATGCGTTCTTGTCACAGAACACTTGGTGAATCCCCCAACATGGTCAACGGCACAGTTTCATCATAGATTTATTAAATTTGATTCTCGTGACATGGAAATCAGGTCAAGGTGATCTAGTTTTTACAAAGTTAACAGAGATGTCCATCGGCATATCTGGATAATAAAACAAACAATCCTGTGCTAAATTTTACATATGACTTTTTACATGACCATGCGCAAATTTCATATGGCCCCTGTGACCTTGAAATGAGGTCAAGGTGACCCAGTCTCAATAAGCTGGGTGTTAACAGACATTTTTTGATTAACTGACCTCTGTGACCTTGAAAAATATGTCAACGTGACCCAGTTTTGATAGGCTGGTGGGGCGTGCCATAGGGAGCATTCAACATAAATATAAATTAAATCCATAAAGAATCGGCACCGCTAGAGTGTTAATAAGAAGTGTCTGCGGCGAAGGCGGAAAGCCCCTGAAAACATAGTATCCCCTATGCTCAGGTGCTTGCCCCTCGGTATGACATCACCGCTAGCCGCTAGCTTCAGGTTGTTGCCTTTCAATATGCACAATGACTTTGTGAATCTAGGTGGCCCCAGACTAAAATTGCCTTGGCAATTTTTTTGCTCTAGCTTCAGTATGTGTTTTCACCCTAGTGTATAATACCACTTTAGATCATCCTCTTGGAATACAAAGCTGTAAACAAATAACCGTGAAAAGATTACACTGCATGCCCCAAGTATTACAGTGTTTAAATCTAAGGTAAGCACTCAGTACACTGATGTCTTCATGTCGGGTTATAAAAAGTGGAGGAACTGGTTTGACATGACAGATACGTAAACACCAAGCTAAGAGCTGTACACTGATAAGATCATGATACTTGCATGTAACTGTTTTGGCTGAAAAAACAAAGAAGAGAAAATACATGTCCTTTATTAGGAAAAAGTATATCCTGGTTCATAAAAATCGTCCTCCTTGGTGACAGCTTCAGGATTTCCAGTACGATCTTGAGCTAAGGTTACTGGACTGATTGAATTTCACGGGTTTCCTGCACCAGTCCGGGTTTCCTCCTATACATCATAAGACACGTAGGTGGCGTGGCTTGTCTAAATTGCCTCTAGGTTTAAAGGACTCTGTGAATGTGAGTGCTTGGCATGTACCCAGTGTTCCAAAATGAACAGTATTCACTGCAGGCTTGATCAGTATTTAATGATGTATAGATAAATCTTACACTACAATCCAAAAAGCAGCATGAACTAAAATGAAATGGAAGCAAATCAGCTTCATTTTCATTTTTTGTTCTGCTACACCACTTTCATTTGGGGAAGACAGAATCAAAGCGCATCATGTTCGGATTAAAACGCAGTCTCCGTAATAACAAAAAATTGGTAATATACTGCTCGGGGGCCAACACTGGCAGTAAAACCTGTGTTAAATATATTGAACTAAATTTAGATCAATCATTGTCAGGAGATCAGATTGCGGATTCCATTATCAGCAAATCTACTTTAAAATGGAAATTCCTCTACAGACATGCCAGAAATAACACTTTTGAACACAAAAAGGCTACTAACATCTGCATTAATTCAGTGCCTCTTTGATTATGCCAGCTCTTCTTGGTATTCTGGCCTGACCAAGAACAATAAAAGAATTTTGCAGATCATGCAGAACAAAATTATACGCTTCCTTCTGGTCACTCACCCCAGAACCCACACAGGTTATCAGGAATTCAAACAGGTCAAGATGCTACTCAGTTGAACAAATAAATTTAAATCATGTTTTTAATTCAATTCATGGCACCGCCCCTAAATATCTGGTATCAATTTTTCATCTCATCCCTAATTTACATAACAGGAACACAAGATCCTGTAAAATGTCCTTGGTCAGCCCCAATATCCAGGACAGGACACCATACCCACACACATTTACACCAAGGGGCAATTCAGCAAAGCTGATCCAAATCGCCCTTTTGGCAGCTGGGAAGAAACTAGAGAATGCAGAGGAAACCCACACAGAAAGAGGGAGAAGTGAAATGCTACTAAGAGCAATTTGTCAGCATGCTGACCTTTTATTAGTTGTTTTCAGATCAGTATTTTCTGCATGTTTCAGAACATTCTCTTTCATTTTCTTCTTCTATATTATACCAGTTAGTTCTTTCACACTGACAGTGTATCGAGTCTTCTGTCTACACAGAGTACTATATTTTTTTTAGGTAAATTGGTCATAAAAAATAAAACTAGCCCCGCAAACCAGGCAATACCCCTCAACCCACGGGCCACATAATAAATACCGTGTTTCCCCGATAATAAGACCTACCCTTACTTCAGCAGAATGGTCCAAAATAAGCCCTACCCCGAAAATAAGACCTAGCTAAATCCAAATTTTGTCCGCACCTTCCCCTCA
>JAQMYF010000001.1:78176336-78186882 GCA_030014195.1 Neosilurus mollespiculum
TGAGCTCACAGACGCCCATGATTGGCTGGTGATCGCTGTGAGTGACAGGGAAGTGAGCGTATGCCATCCCTCTCTCCAGTGAGAGCTCGGCCAATTAGCTCCCATGGACTCCCGGTGATGGATGGCTGTGGCATCAACCCGGATTCGAACTAGCGATCTCCGGGTTGATAGTCGTGCACCTTGTTGATGTGCCACTCAGGAGTGTTATTTTTATCAACATCTGGAACAACTGTGCCTGAATTTTGATAATTCTGAGACGGCAGAGTGCACAACGCTCTTACTTGGAGACTTCAACATTGATGTTTGCCCTAAGAGCATTCATAGTATCTTGTATAAGGAACTGATCGATTTTAAATCTATGTTCAACCTAACTCAACTGATCAACGAACCAACACATATTATCATCATATACATCAACCACTTCAACCATCAAATAAGATCTGTCAGTCTGGTGTGTTGGATATTGTTCCAAGTGATCACAATCTTGTATACTGCACCAGTAAGATAACTCGATCAACCTTCCACAAGCATGTCTCTAAAACAACAAGATCTATGAAGAACTACGACAAATCAAGCTTTGAGGATAAACTCGCTGGTGGAGACTGTCTGGTGTGATGAATAATACTTCTGATGAATCAGCGTGGGAAGCTTTCAAAGACTCTTTCATGACAATATTGGATGAAGTAGCCCCATTTAGAACTGTGAGAATTAAAAACCACCCTGTCCCTTGGATGATTGGTTGGACAAAGATTTCCGTAAAATGAAACAGACTAAGGATCCCAAATGGTTTGACTACTTCTGTAAATTCAGACCTGAAGTTCAAGTGGTTAAAAAAAAAAATCATTCTAAAATCTGATTATTATAAGAGCAAGGTTGATGGTAAGAAATTGTGGAATATTTTGAAGAATGTTGGAACATCAAGTATGGTATGATGGTTAGTGACAAATTGGAAGTTGGTAACAACTTTTTCTCCAGTATGCCAAACAAGATGCATGAGCACTACGAGTGCAAAAGGGTAAATTGTTTTAGAGTGATGGAAGTGAATGAAGATAATTCACTGGATTATCTTAAATCCCTCAATCCTAGCAAAGCCACTGGTCTAGACCAAACACCGGTGAAATTTCTTACAGATGGTGCATTCCATTTATGTAAACCTCTGACCCATATTGCAAATTTATCCTTTACCAGTGGTGTCATTCCTTCTGATTTAAAATGTGCCAGGATTACCCCCTCCACAAAAAGAACTCTAAGACTCAACCTGGTAATTATCGACCAGTGTCTATACTGAGTGTCTTCTCCAAGATAGAAGAGAAAATTGTCTATGATCAGGTCAATAAATACCTGGCAGATAATGAACTCCTATATGAGTTCCATTAACCATAGCTTAGTTCCAATCCTACCTTCACGGCAGGCTTCAGGTAGCCAAGATTGGAGGCACCTTCTCAGCTCCTGCATCAGTAACCTGTGGGGTCCCCCAAGGTTCTATTCTAGGACCCCTTCTCTTTTTAATATAAGTTGATGATATGCCCTCAGCAGTGAGTTGTATGCTGTTGTATGCTGATGACTCTGCTTTAATAATATCAGGCAAAAACTTTAGAGAGATTCAAGCAGAGCCTTTCCTCTAAGTTGCTGAGGACGCCGAGTCCATCAGAGGCTGGCTAATAGACAACAAACTGTCTTTACACTTAGGGAAGACAAAATCCTGTTCGGATCAAAACGCAGACTCCGTAACAACAACAACAAACTGTAAGCAGCCCGCGCTGGGGCCAACATTGGCAGTAAAACCTGCGTTAAATATATTGGAGTAAATTTGGATCAATCATTGTCAGAAGATCAGATCGCTGATTCCATTATCAGCAAATCAAATTCAGAATTGAAATTCCTCTACAGACACGCCATAAATTTTGATCGGAACACAAAAAGGCTACTAACATCTGCATTAATTCAGTGCCACTTTGGTTATGAACGTTCTTCATTGTATTCTGGTCTGACCAAGAAGAATAAAAGAAGGTCGCAGATCACGCAGGACAAAAATCATACGCTTCCTTCTTGACGCTCACCCCAGAGGTAGGTTATCAGGATTTCAGACAGTTGAACTTAGAGTTGAACAAATAACATTGAATCATGTTTTTAATTCAATTCATGGCACCGCCCCTAAATATCTGGCATCAAATTTTCATCTCATCTCCAATTTCCATAACAGGAACACAAGATCCAGTGAAATGTCCTTGGTCATCCTTAATATCAAGTCATTTGGTGCTTCATCATTTTATTTTACATCAGTAAAGGCATGGAATGGTCTCCCTAGTCATATACGTAACTGTGATAGAAAAAGCTATTTTTAAAAACAGGGTAAAACTTCACTATGTTCATTTGCTGGCTGAAAAAGAAGGGAATGCATTTTTATTTGATTAAGTATTCTCATTTAATATTCTCCATCATCTATATTTTATTTACTACTGTCTAGTCGCCATGTTTATCTGTGATCTAGGGCCACAATGTTATACACTTTTTTGTTACACCCTGGTTATATATATTTATTGTATATTTTTCAACAATTTATATATATATTTTACCAAAGAAAATTAATTCATTCATTCAGGGTAGATTGGAAGTTATGCCTGAAGTGTTGAAGTGAACTGAAGTTGTGCCGTTTCTACCTGGTATCATGATGTGAAGGGCCTTCAGGTGTTCGTTGGTCACGCCGCTTTCATTGCACACTTTATCCACGAAGCGGTTGATGAAGCGGACTACGGAATTGGCCACGTCTGAGCTCTCGGCGTCCTCAAAACCACTTTCGGTATCATAGCTCTCAGCCATACTGCCAGCAATGCTACACAAGCACGTGCACACACACACACACACACACACACACACACACACACACACACACACACACACACACACACACACACAGGAGATCATGAGGTGTAGATTTGTGTGTGTTATGAATAAGCGTTTGAGTTCACATGAGATATTCGTTTGTGCGCGTGTTCCCGTCAGTCCCCCGTCTCTTCCCCATCATCCTGAGCTGAGCTGGCGCTGTCTGTATTTGTTCTGGTGTGTTTCAGGATTTACAACCGTGTGTGTTAGAGAATATCAGCACGGAAGTCGTTTTACACGGAGTACCGACGTTATGTACTATATCGCTCAGCATGTTGTCTAGTTCACACCTGTTAGTAACAAAGCTGTTACTGACGCTCTCGACCTCGGCCAGACCGGTGGTGCGCAGCAGGCGGTTCTTGCTGGTGTCTAGTGGCAGCAGCAGGTAGCTCATGCGGTTTGCGTAGTGGATGGCTTGGCTGAACACGGTGCTCTCTTCCTTCTGCACACGCTCCTGCTGACTCTCTTTACTCAGCGTGGGCCACAGGCGCGTCTGCTCCGACGCCAACTCAAGAGCACTGACCTGCTCTGGCCTGCCTGCACCATCCTCATCCTTACAGGGAAAGAAAGAGAGAGACAGAGAGAGGGGGGAGAGAGGGAGAGACTCTATAGTTGGATAAAGTATAGTTTATATAGATATAGTTTAAATTAATAAAAAGCCAAAACCATTGTATTTTATTATGATACAGTAATGTGCTATTATGAGCTACATCTTGCTCTATCACCCTGTATCTCCTTCTCATGTAATCCTTCCTCTAACGCAACCCTAAACTATCCCTAATTAGTATATACTACATGGAAACTTCACTGATTGGTTCGCTATCTAGTGATAATACGCATTACTATTTATTCAAAATATTTTCTAGTTTCTGATTGGTGGAAAGCCATAAACTAATTCTTAGTAACAAGTCGACTTATTCCTATATTGGAGTCAATGGTCGGATAAGTTGAACAATTACTGCACGAGTGACCTTACGTTCCCATATTATTCCACCTCCCACTACTGCAAAAACACAAGACCGCAAAACAACAACAACAAAAAAAGTTATATGACGTTCTCAACATATCTGAAAACAAGAAGTAGAAAAAAAAAAACTCCAGAGAAAGTCGAAGATTTTAGGAAACAATTTAAAATTTACATTTTTAAAAATCTTTAAAAAATTTATTTAATGAATAATTAAAAGAATTATAGAATTACAGAATGGGCCAAAGGCCTCGAATGATGACATCCACTGGATGGAATAATTCTCCATATCATAATTCACCTTATTTATTAACTGCTTCTTATTAGTCGTTGAAGATATTTTCTCGTTTCTGATTGGTGAAAAGCCATCAAATAAATCTTGGTATTGCATCACTGCCATGGGATAATGGAATCATTGCATAATTGCTATCAGATAAGTTGAATGATTATTGCATGACTGTCATACGCAGCATGACTGTTTACTCTAAAAATATTTAAAATGAACAATAAAGCAATTATAGAATTTGGCTTTTGTATGGATAATTATTCTGTTTCGGAGGTGGTCTCGGCTTTTGGCCTTGGCAGATAACAACCCCTAAACCGAATAACTATCCATATCATACTCCGCTTCATTTAATAATTAAATATTATCCACCTTAAAATCTCGGGATAATACTTGAATCAAAACAGCAAACATAAACTTACAGTTTGTGACAGTTAATGATTCTGAAATCATAGAAATTCAATAAAATGGCATCATTAAAAATGCTATGAAATATAGCCTTTGTAATGGTGGGTGAGAGACCCTGGTCACCCGTTAAAAATGGACCATAAAAAGTTTGTTGTAGCTTGCGGTCATGACCCCATGTAGTATATACTATAACACTTATTTGCATTAGGCTCAGTGAATATAGGAGAACAGTCCAAGTGACAGAACATCAAGGGAAATATTAAGTGTTATCCGCCAAGCCTGAGGTAAACAATTGTTAACTATAACCTAGTAATTCACTCACTATTCACTTTTATAACAAATTACAGTCAGCTACATTTAACATCATTTCATTCTAACAGCAGCAAACAACAAGAAGCTGAATCTTTGAGCTCAGATGACATTTCTACTCGTTTTCCCTCAGTGACCTGGAACGTTCCAAAGATGATACTGATATCTATATGCGGAGTGTTTTCTACTCTTACAGTGGCTTGGTCTTCAGTCTCCAGATACAGAGCTTTAATATGATTCTGCACATCACTGTAAAACATGGCCTCCCAAAACTGCATGTTGGTCCACACCATGTGCTCCTGTACACAACTGTAGGCAAACTGAGTAATGCCTCCTCCCAGTTTCTGTAACACACACACACACACACACACACACACACACACACACACACACACACTCACAATTAGAACCAGATGTTCTGATTGTTGCAGGCTCAGTAATGCTGCTGACTCAGCTCGAGTCAGTATGTGAGAGGGTAAAAGGAAGGAGGATGAATTCATTGTGGTTGTCGATTTGAAGAAAAAGGCAGCAGAGAAAACAGAGGTGTTCAAATAAACATACACTGATTTACCGAGCATGCTCTTAATATCAGCATAAAACAGACAGTCAAGTCACATGACTTCAGATAGTGCGAGATCTAGGCGGTTTTCTCTGAATCACGCCATAACAGCCACGTGCACGCTTTCCTTAAAGGGATACAGCGCTTTAATAAAGACACGCCACACACACACACACACACTGCGGAGTGCTGAACTGGAGTCATGGAGCGCAGTATAAGGGAAGTAAAAACAGAAAGAAGAAAGGAACGGAAGAATGAAAGGAAGAAAAAAAGAACTAAGGAAAAGAAGGCAGAACAAAAGAATGCTTGACAGGAATCAATGAAGGAAGGAGTAAGCAGGGAACAAAGATCAGGGAAGAAAGGAAGTAAGGAGAGGAAAGGAAGGAAAGAAAGAATAAATGAAAGGGATGAAGAAAATTAAAGAAGGAAGAAAAGAAGGAAGAACAAAATGAACCAAAGTGAATTATACAGGGAAAGAAGGAAGAATAAAGTGGAAAAGAATGAACGTTCTAGAAAACTGCCTTGGTAGGAGACGTGGTGCTGGGGGTGCAGGGATGAACTTACCCGACAGAAAGCAGTGACCAGGGGCAGGAGAGCTGCTGCTATGCCATGTTCATCAATGTGAGAGCAGTCCTGGTTATACACACACACACACACACACACACACACACAGGCGCACAAACACACACAGACACACACACGCATACAGACAGATACACAGATGCATGCAGACAGACGCAGGCACGCAGACGCACGCACACAGATGCAAACACACAGACGCAGACACACAGGCACACACATACACACACGCAGACAGAGAGAAAAGGTTTATGAGGCAGATTATTACACATGATGTATCCATCTAATGTAGCACCCAAGAGCCTGGGGTGTGCGGAGGGTGAAAGTGCAGCAGTACCTGTAACGTGCAGTTCATCATGCGCACAATGTAGTCGAACTGTTGGTCATCCAACACCGCTCTGTTCTGCAGCACATGCTGGTTCAGCTCCTGAGTCAAACACACACGAGCTGCACGCCCTTTCAGCGCCCGTAACACCGCCGGCATCAACTACACACACAAAACACACACACACGCACGCCCCAACACCAAAAAAAGCCCACAAACACTTATTAATACTGTTCATGGGCAAACCTTCAGCAGTATGAATGAAACGTGATCTGTAACATACCTTCTTAGCCTCCAGCATCTTATTGTCGAATATATACATGATGCAGTTCCTGACTACCTCCAGCCTCCGGGCGCTGTTCACCAGAACACTGCCATTTCTGTCCACGAATTCAGCTGTGGGTAGGACCAAGAGAGAAGTAAGCAACAGAAATAATAAAGCAACCAAACAAAGAGAACTCGGAGAGTGCAAACCTTTGCCACGCCCCCCCCCAGCAAAATATTACAATACAGAAAATAAATAAAATGGTGAAAAAAGTAAAGCGCTATCTCAAGCTAAGCAAGGAGTCAAACCTGAGCCATCGTTAGACGAGTTATCCATTATACCAGGGCTGGAAGACACCACCAGGCCAGAATAGCACTTATAAAGTGTCCTATCACACTCAGTTTCTCAGCACAGAATATGCGCACAATCTTAAAGCGTGAAATCCCAGCAGGTAGAGACTCAGAACTGTGAATGGAACAGTCTGAGGGAAGGAGTACGTTTGTGTAAAGTGAAGGCGTATCCGGTGTTCACACTCACCCAGTGGAGGTCCCGAGGGAACCATCTCCTTCAGCTCCGATTTGACCACAGGAGGAGCCGTTTTGAGCTTCGCAGTTGCATGGTCAATAAATAGCTGGACACCAACCTCATCCAGGAGCGGGAAGGGGGTCCGGGAGACAGGAGCCTGAGGGCATTCTACTGAGCGCTGTGTTTTGTGCATGGCTACTGCAGGATATGGGTTCTCCTGAAAGAGAAAGAGAGAAAGACACCGAGAGTTAAAGGGTTAATATTGTGCTATCATAGAAGATGGTGCCAAAACTTCACAGAAGCGGCATGACTGTTGTGTTAGAAGCTACGGCTGCATCAGCAAACTCAGTATGTACGTGTACAGATCAATAAATAGATAAATGGAAGGATAAATAGATACATACATACATAGACAGACAGAACAGAAGATTGACAGATAGATTGATAGACAGATAAACCAACAGACCGACCAGAAGATAGATAAATACACACATTGTGAAATGTATTGAACAATGCTACTGAAGGACCAAAGAACCAAAAAAAAAAAATTCCGACAAGTATATTGAGGTAAAAGAATGGCTAATAAACAAAAACACTGAAATTACCAATTTATAATATATATATATATTCACAAATACACACACACACAGTGCATTTGAGCAAAACAGGCTATGAAAAAAAGCCTTTGCTGTTTATCCTCTTGGTCTTTCACCCAAAATATTCACAAAAAATCTTACCTTTTCATTGAAGTAAAATTATTGAAAAAAAAAAAAATAATAAAATCTAACTGAAGTATATTTCCGGTCATGTTTTACATTTTGAAGTTCACCTGATTGATTAGGAGCTCTTAAAAGGTCAACCATGCCTGCCTGTTTCTCTGGGGTATAAATATGAGGTGACACAGGCCGAATTTCTTTAGTCATTCATCACCATGGAAAAGACCCGAGAACACAGAGACGATGTGCGACGAAAAGCTGTTGAGCTGCACAAACCAGGAAATGGATATAAGAACATTTTTAAACAGGGTAATAATTAAGAAGTTTAAAGCCACGGGAGATGTAAAGAATCAGCCTGGAACAGGACGTGTGTGTACATTGACCCCACGCACCGTGAGGAGGACGTTTCAACTGGCAAAAGAATCTCCAAGGATCACAGCTGGAGAATTGCAGAGGTTAGCTGAGTCTTGAGGTTTCTCCAAAACTACCATCACCACAAGTTGTTTGGGAGGGTTGCCAGAAAAAAGCCTCTGCTGTTAATCAACAACAAAATAGCGCCTACTGTTTGCCAAATGTTACTGGAGCGGGTTCTATGGTCAGATGAGACCAAAATACAGCTTTTTGGCAACAAACATCAAAGGTGGGTTTGGCGTAGACAGAAAGATCCCATACAGAAAAGCACCTCAAACCCAGCGTGAAGTATGGTGGTGGATCCTTGATGTTGTGGGGCTTTTTATCTTCCAAAGGCCCTGGGCATCTTGTTAGGATACATGGTATCATGGACTCCATCAAATACCAGCAGATATTAAATGAAAACCTAACAGCCTCTGCCAGGAATCTTAAAATGGGTTGTGGTTGGACCTTCCGGCAGGACAATGATCCAAAGCACACCTCAAAATCTACACAAAAATGGTCCACCGACCACAGAATAAAGGTTTTGCCATGGCCATCACAGTCCCCCGACCTTAAACCCCATGGAAAATCTGTGGGATGAGCTGAAGAGGAGGGTCCACAAGCGTCGACTTCGGAATCTGAAGGATCTGGAGAGATTCTGTTTGGTACCGTGACATGTTCACCAACCTCATCACACATTATAGGAGAAGACTCAGAGCTGTTATCTCGGCAAAAGGAGGCCACACTAAATATTAAATGATGGGTGTCAATAATTGTGGTAAACATATTTGTAAGAAAAGCATTTGTTTAAATTTAATGTTTCTTTCAATTATGTTCCTTCAATTAAAGGTTCGATTTTTGTGAATATTTTGAATGAAATATCATGAGGATAAACAATAAAGACATTTTTTCATAGCCTGTTTTGCTCATTTTCACTAAGCGTGCCACATGTGTGTGTGTATATATATATATATAAATTGTTTATATATTATTTGTAAAATTCACAAATTAATGCATTTTTTCCACAAACAAAAAATAACCAGAAAAATGTTTACAGTTCAGCTTTTAATGATGGGTGTGTCCTCCTCTGGCATTTATCACGGCCAAACAATGTTGTTGCATGCTCTGAACAAGTCTGTCAAGCCGGTTTTGTGGGATGCTTTTTCATTCTTCAACCAGCGCATCGTTTAGCTGCTGCAGACTCATAGGCTGGGCGGGGCCTGCTGAAATACGCGTCTGCAACATGTCCCACACCTGTTCTATTGGGTTCAAGTCAGGAGAACACGCTGGCCAGTCCATCCTCTCAATGGTTTCCTGTTCAAGATAGTCTTGTACAGCCCTGGCTCACATTATCGCCCATAAGAATGAAATCCAGACCTACTACACCACCATAGATTCTCATAAAAACTGCAAGAATTTCATCCCTGTAATGTATACAGCATTTACTGCTCCATTTTCAATGACACACACGTCTGTACGACCCCTAAGACCAATGCCACCTCATACCATCACAGAGCCACCTCCATAGCAATCATGTTCCACCACATTAGCATCTGACAGTCTTTCTCCTGATCGACGCCACACACGAGTACGCCCATCATCAAAGTCGAGACAAAATCTGTAACAAGAACTGTTGACCAGTCTTCACGGGTCCAGTCCAGGTGTTCTCTACTCCACTCAAGCCTGTGTTGACGGTGGTCTTCTGGCCCTCAATCCGGCTGCATGAAGGTTGTTTCTTACAGTCTGGGTGGATATGGTGATTCCGGATGCGTTTTGGAGGTCCCCAGTTGTTGCATTTGCTCTACGATTTCTGAGGGCTGATGTAACAATAAATCAAGTTGTCGACCTTTCTCGGTCACCCCCATGACGCGATCCACTGCACCAGTTTGTCTAAAACGATTCCATGCTCTAGAAACCACACTTTGGCTCACACCAAGCTCAGCAGCCACTCTACTTAGAGATGCCCCAGTCTGTAGCATCCCTACCCCACGAGGCCCCTAGGTGGCATTTTGTTTTCAACAAAACTTTTTAACAAGTGAAAAAATCAGCTATGCGTGTGTAAGAACAAAAAATTCAGATTTCAGGCATGTTATCAAACCGATAGAAATTTAGAAACTGACATTGAGCAGTCTTTCATCGTTCATCTGGATATGCTTGAATAATTTTAGTGAAAAATATTGAGCGATAGTAAGGCAGAGTGTCGGTAAATGTATCGGTATATGTTACTATGCTTGCCGACCCATTAAGCAAAATTATGTACATAAAAATTATTATTGATCCTTAGCAAATTTTGACACCCATCCCCCCCCCCCCCCCACACACACACACACATATATA
>JAQMYF010000001.1:78186982-78199923 GCA_030014195.1 Neosilurus mollespiculum
CAAGAAAGCAGTTGTGGAGGACTCACTTACCTGTTTATTGAAATTGCTGTTAATGTTAATTAAAATAAAACCTACCCTGAAAATAACCCCTATGGTGTTTTTTGAACCGAAAAAAATAATAAAATAAGACAGTGTCTTATTATCGGGGAAACACGGTAGGTATGCTCATTCCCAAGATGGACATCAAAAAGGTGATGAGTAATGGCGCTTAACGAGTTAATGTATGGAACGGAAATCCAAGACGTCAGCTGTAGCCTCCATATTGGATATTGTGCCACGACGAAAATCAATAAGCTTGTGTAGTTACACAGTCCCAACATCCACACCAAAAATAGTGACGGTGTGTTTGAGCTAGTGTGCGGAATGCAAGTTCAAAATGGCAGCTGTGACCAAAAATAGTGATGGCGTTTTTGAGTAAGTGCGAGCAATGCAACTGTGGACAGACATCATGTGTGATGAAAATACTCCTCACGCCCATCGGGCTGATGGGTAACAAATTAGCTTTAAAGTAGCACTGAAAGCCAGCTTCAACAAATACTCTAAACACACGGCAAGAAATAAACAGGTCATAAGACCAGAAAGAACAAAATTGTGATACTTACTCGCTGTATACTTTTTCCAGAAATCATCCTGTTGAGAACAAACAAACAAAATGTCATGAGCCCAAAGCAAATTTAGTTTCAACAGGAGTACAGTTCATCATACAGCTCTTGTTGACAATGTGTCGCTCAACATGACACGTGTCCCTATTCAGCACGTAAACCGAACAGCTTGTCAGAATGTTTTGGTAATGAGTCACAAAGTGATTTGATGGCACAGGCCTGGTAAAAGGACCGAATTACTCAACTGTAGCTGGAATATTTTCAAAAACCTCGCGTGCTTCCTCGTAGTTGCACACTTCCTCAATACACTCCCTCTCCAAATTCCCTGGGGTGAAGATTTCAAAGTCGAATCGGTTGTAAAGCAGGCGGCGTCCTAAAAACGTATTGGCTTCCTGCTCTTCTGTAAACACTGTAAAGATGACCAACGTTACACATATGCTGTAATTCATATGCCTGATCCAAATTATTCAAAAGCAATACTTTCACACAGATACTGAAAACAATCACAGGGTAATGCATAGCAGCAATAATGCTAATAATGATATTACACTTCCTACACACAAGGCTTTCATGTGAAAGGTACAGGCAGAGTCATGAATGTTACCTATAAACTCATTGAACTATAACACGTTGGACTGCCTGAGTGAGTTCAGCATTGGGGAGAATTTGAATACCCGTTCAAGCAACCCTACAACAACAACAAAATATTTTCAAATATTATTAGAATTTTTAAGTAAAATATCTAACAGGTTTTCCTCTTCATGTTTGTGACTTAGTTGGACTCAGCCTGGAACAGTTTCCAAAGTAATGGGAAAAAAGTTCCTTCATTATTTTGGAAATAAACTTAAATTCTCTATGCCCCGTATACTGAACGGGCCATGAGAAAGAAATTCAAACAAAAACAGTGAGGGTAAAGTCACTTTCTTCTTTCTCTTTACGTTCCAGACATAAAAAAAAGTAAACGCGGAAGTGTTTTGCATTAGAATGCGCTGAGGTATATACACCATGCGTTCATGCATTCAAGCAGACTCCTGTCTGATGAATGTGAATGTAATGTAGTATTATGGGCAGATGTTACTTTGTGTACTTCCTACTCTCGCAATTTTGCACACTCACAACATTCGAAAACCCTTGTCAATATTAAATTCAATTTTATAAATTTAAATCAAACAATTTTTTCAATTTCCTAAAGTTTAGCAGATTGCAGGTTCGAAAAAGTAAGTAAAAACCACCTAATGATGAAAATATACATCTTTTCAGTGTAGAGTTTGGAATTCTTTCCTTTCATTTTATTACGAGGGGAATGCTAGCCTCTTAGGGCTACAGTGTCTCGTTATTTTGTGGTTGCCAGTTATAGCGTACTAACTCTATATTGGCGCAATTTCAATTGTTTTAGGCCCTAGTAAAATCAGAAAAGGAACAGATAGAAACATAGCCCAAACATGTATATATTTTTCGAGTGTGATCTGTGAATTTTTGTTTTGTTTTGTTACAGAAGTAGAAATCACAAGATCAAAGCTGCGATTATTAACCGAGCTCCCACAGTCATGGAATATGGTTTGGATGGTTGTCCAGCATCTGTACGTCGCTGTATAAAACTAACCGATTGACTCAATTTTGGCTGGTTGTCCTGTGTCTGTCCTTTGTCCACACATCGCTGTATAGAACTAACCCATCTACCATAGTCATGGAATATGGCTTGGATGGTTGTCCCATGACTGTGTGTCACAGTACATTGACTTCAGTTTGGATGACTGTCAAGCGTTCATGTGTCACTGTATAGAAAAACTAACCCATTGACTTCTGTTTGGATGGTTGTCCCATGTCCATGCTTTGCTGAGTTGATAATGATTGGCTATTACGTGTTGCTGAGTCGTCAAGGACATTAAAATCCATCTATGCATAATATAATAAGTAAAGACAATTCGCAAAGATTTTATAGGGAGCTCCGCCTTGAAGTGGCTTTATTCCAGTTCTTGTTCTTGGGTTTTATTAAAACCCAATGTTTATGTTGTTGGACAGTTAATGATACAACAGGCAAGACAAGCTATTATATATGACATCATAATAGGAAAACTACTGGTACTTTTTCAAGATATAACAATAAGATGGGAGTGGCCTCCAGACCAAAGAGTGACAATAATGCACTAGTACCGTCCACAATCACCGTTAAAAACAATAAACAACAATAGGCTACCACTATGAGATCACAAAATTATGAGATCTCAGTAAATGCTTGATCGCTCTGTTACGATGTCCCATCAGCATATCACATGATGTAGGATGAGATGGCCTTATTAAAATTACTAGTTTAATGACTAGAAAACAAGTAGGGTTAAAAGTAATATAATATCTTGCCAGTCAGTAAGTAAACAATTAGAAAAGACGCTCAGGACAGTCAACTGATGTTCTCATTTTTAAAGTAAATATTGCCCTCACATGTTTTATGGTCCTAAAGAGTACTTGTGCCATTCACGATACATTCCCAACACCCAATAATTTATTTGTTTGCATGGAGGTACCTCAGCCAATCACAAATGGATTATTGTAACTTGGCATAATTAGAAAGAAATGTCCCCCTCCTAGTGGAAATCGGATGGACATTTTGCCCCTTGTTAAAGATAAGGGTATTTTATATATTTTTAACAATATGACCCCATGAACGCATCACCTCCAAAGTTTTATTTTCTTCCAAGGCCCACTTAGCACCCCTCTGCTAACAGGCAAACCAACAAGCAAAAAGAGGCTGGTGAATACATCACCTCCTCCACCAAGCACCAAAGCAAACAAATAAGACATCCTTTTTAAAATCTATTATAAATCACATCAACATAAAATGGGTTATAAACAACGTCTGAATAATGTCCAAGTTCCGAAAGTAAAATTTCAGGAGAAAATTTCTCAGATAAATAACCAGAATATTCCATTTTAGTAAATGAGTAATATTTAACTAAGATTTGTTGGGGGGAAATAAATAAATAGAGGTTTTTAATAAAGTGTCTGGTGTCCAGAAATAGGTTTTGTGTAAACATGTTTAATGTGATCATTTTCCGATCACTTCTTATCATTGAATGAACTCACCTGCATTTCTGTCCTGGTCCTGTTCGGAGGTTTCTCTTTCTCTCTCACTCACACAGAGTCCACAAAAAGTGAAGCCACACAGCACAAAAACTAATGTCAGCATCTCTGTCCAGCTGGAAAAGAGAAAAATAGCTGGAGGGGAAACAGATCACGTGCTGTTAGCCTACTCTCTCTTTCGCTACTCTCTCTCTATCCTGTATCTCTATCTACTCTCTCTATCGAGCTCCATCTACTCTCTCTCTCTCTCTCTCTATCCTGAATCTCTATCTACTCTCTCTTTCGCTACTCTCTCTATCCTGTATCTCTATCTACTCTCTCTATCGAGCTATCTACTCTCTCTCTCTCTCTCTATCCTGAATCTCTATCTACTCTCTCTTTTGCTACTCTCTCTCTATCCTGTATCTCTATCTACTCTTTCTCTCTCTATCCTGAATCTCTATCTACTCTCTCTCTCTCTACTGAAACTCTATCTACTCTCTCTCTCTCTACTGAAACTCTATCTACTCTCTCTCTCTCTCTTTATCCTGTATCTCTATCTACTCTCTCTTTATCCTGTATCTCTATCTACTCTCTCTCTCTCTATCCTGTATCTTTATCTACTCTCTCTCTCTCTATCCTGAATCTCTATCTACTCTCTCTCTCTCTCTCTATCCTGTATCTCTATCTACTCTCTCTCTCTCTATCCTGAATCTCTATCTACTCTCTCTATCCTGTATCTCTATCTACTCTTTCTATCCTGAATCTCTATCTACTCTCTCTCTCTATCCTGAATCTCTACTCTCTCTCTCTCTATCCTGAATCCCTACTCTCTCTCTCGTATCTCTATCTACTCTCTCTCTCGAGCTCTAGCTACTCTCTCAATCCTGTATCTCTATCTACTCTCTCTCTATCCTGTATCTCTATCTACTCTCTCTCTATCCTGTATCTCTATCTACTCTCTCTCTCTATCCTGAATCCCTACTCTCTCTCTCATATCTCTATCTACTCTCTCTATCCTGAATCTCTATCTACTCTCTCTCTCATATCTCTATCTACTCTCTCTCTCTCTCTCGAGCTCTAGCTACTCTCTCAATCCTGTATCTCTATCGACCCTCTCTCTATCCTGTATCTCTCTCTTTCTACTCTTTCTTGTATCTCTATCTACTCTATCACTACTCTCATTATCCTGTCTCCCCTTCTATCTTCTGTTCCTCTTGTCACTCTCTCTATCCTGTCTTTCTCTCTACTGTCTTCCTATCCTGTCTCGTTCTCTCTCCTCTTTCTTTCACTACTGTCATCCTTTCTCGCTCTCTCTACGCCTCAGTTTGTCCTTTCTGTCTTCTGAGGTATTTACATTATATATTTTACCAAAAATAACAACCAAAAAGTTTTGTTGTGTCCTGAATAATAGAGAAACACAACCCAAAAAATACAACACAACAACAAACTTCGCCCAAAGACGACATTTAGTCTGTTACAGGTTTAAAAACCTATAAAACACACCCGAACGCGGTACCGTTGGTATCGTTTAGCCGAATCAGAGATCATGTAGCAACGTTTTCGGTGGTTCTTAGCGACCGTCTGGTCACGCGCTGGAAATAAAAGGGTTTCAGTTTGTACCTGTTTCAATCATTTGCGATCCAAAACGGTTCGTTTTTGCGAGTTGGTTAAATTCCCGAAGGGTTTCGGTTGATTTCAGTCCTCGATACCGCCGACAAAAGCGTCACCGCGTTTCAGGAAGTTTCGCTTTAGATGAAATCCTGACCGCACCGCCGCCACCTGCTCCATGGCAACGGGCCAAACTCCACCAACCCGACGACGCTCACAGGACAACCGAAATATCAGCGCGCGCGCGCAGCTTCCGGACCCGAGGAACAACGTTAAAACATCTTATATAACACCGGGTTCCGTCCTAAACCGCACAAACTACCCTCCCACCCTCATAAACATTACCAGGGTTAGTTTAACTCCATTCACGCGCCGATTACAACCTCCCAGCTCCTCGCGTGCACCATGTATTCAGGGTTCGCGTGCTATTTTCCACTACTCTGGTGGGCGGCCTGTGAGGAGGCACCTATGCAGACGTGATTAATCGATCTACTCACCTGGGTGAGGTCAGAGCACATCGAGCAGAGCAGAGCCGCGCACCAGACAGGAGGAAGTGAGCGACTCTTCAGTGCAGCTGACACCAACGCACAAGATACACAGACAGCAGTGTGGACTGTCATGAGTGAAACCACTGTGCATTCGTTTTATATCCCTTTGAAGCCTATATTCATGTTTTTATGGTGTAGGCAAATAAATGCAATCTCTCTCAGTCATTTCCCGAACCGCTTAATCCTACTAGGGTTGGAGGGAGACTAGAGCCTAGTTCAGCCGACACTGGGCGAAGGTGGGTGGGTGCACCCGGAACATCTCTCCAGACCATCGCAGGCCAACACACACACAACCATTCACATTCACACCTAGAGGCGATCTGGAACATCCAGTTAGCCTAAAGTGCATGTCTTTGGACTGTCGGAGGAAACCGGGGTACCCAGAGAAAACCCACACAAGCATGGGGAGAACATGTAAACTCTGCATGGAAACGCCCCTGCTGAGCAAAACTCGAACCCAGGACCTTCTTGTTGTGAGGGGGACATGCTAACCACTATGTCGCTAACCACTTCTTTTGGCTTATCTCAGCCAACTCTGGGCAGCGTGCCAGTTCACCACAGGGCTACACACACACACACACACACACAACTGTTCACACTCACACTTACACCTATTGGCACTTTGGAACAGCAAGTTATCCTACTGTGCATGCCTTTGGTTTCTGGAGGAAACCAGAGTACCCAGAGGAAACCCACACGAGCACGGAGAAAATTCAAACGCCACACATAGACGCCCTCGCCGAGCCCAGGACTTTTTCTGCTGTGAGGCGGACGTGTGCCAACTGCAGGTTACAACATTTGTGCACAATAAATGTCACTGTGCTGCATCAAACATGGCTCTTGACACAACAGCCTCATAGAATGATAGTAGCCGCTAACTCCGCAATACTAAGGATCTCAGCCGCCTCAGAAAATACTTGGCTTTGTCTCTTTTTGTACAGGCCATCATTGTTCATGTCCCAACTCAGCTGGCTGGTCAGCCAATCATGTGGCAGCAGTGCAACACATAGAATAAAATCACACAGATACAGCATAGCTCATCAGTTAGCCTTCACATCGAACTTCAGAAGCGATTTCAGTGGCTTTGTGACAGAGAGGATGGTTTGAGTATTTCAGAACCTGCTGATCACACACAAGAATTTCTAACCTTTGCCAAACCCCTTAATCCTACTGTTAGGATCACGGGTAGGCTGGAGCCTATCTCAGCCAACGCTGGGCGAAGGCATGGTGCACCCTGAACAGCTTGCCAGAGTGGCGCAGGGCAACACACACAACCATTCACACTCACACTCACCTAGGGTCAATTTGGAACAGCCAGTTAGCTTAATGTGCATGTCTTTGGACGGAGGAAACCTGAGTACCCACAGAAAACCCACACAAGCACAGGGAGGACGTGCAAACTCTACATGAAAAAAACAGAGCCCAGGAATCGAATCCAGGACATTCTTGCTGTGAGGCGGACATTCTAACCACAAAGCCACCGTGCCGCCCCATGAACAGTACAGATAACTGAACACAAGGGTTAAAAACCACAGCACTCACTAAACCAGAGTAACGGTATGACAGGAACTAAACCACTAGATGTCACTGAAGGTATTCATGTCCTCATATCATTAAACAACAGGCGAGAGTATGTGATGGTCTGGCGAGCTGTTCAGGGTGTACCCCGTCTGCGCCCATTATCGGCTGAGTTAGTCTCTAGCCTCCTCATGACCCTAATGGTAGGATTAAGTGGTTTGGCAACTGAATGAGTGAGAACAGGTGAGAGATACATACTGTAATGCCATATAAAATTATGTTGTATAAAAGTGATGAAAATGGTTTTGGTGATTTTTTAAAATTTAAATATTATGGGCTCACGAGTGGCGCATCAACCCGAAGACTGCAGGTTCGAATCCAGGTTAATGCCACAGCCAACCTTGACCGGGAGTTCATGGGAGCTAATTGCCCTCCCTGTCACTCACAGCAATTAGTAGCCAATCATGGGTGCTCATTCATATGAGGGGGCGGATAGCGCTTTCCCTCCGAGTATGTTAGACCGCCCCCAAATACGCATCCGCAGCAGTTCGAAAAGAGGCGGGTGGAAGCATTACATGTCATAGAGGCGGCATATGCATGCTTACACCCCTCCCTGGTTGGTGATTGTCGTGTGATAGGGAAGGCAATACTTGAAGGGTGGGAATTGGATACAACCAAATTAGGGGGAAAATGGGATTTTTATATATTATGTTTTATACAAAAAAATCTATTTACATTTATTATTTATTTAAAAATTTATATATATATATATATATATATATATATATATATATTTTTTTTTTGTGTTTGTTTTGTTTAATTAAAACTAGGAAGGCATGGTAGCATAGTGGTTAGCACGTCTGCCTCATTGTAAGAAGGTCCTGGGTTTGGGTCCCAGGCTCAGCCAGGGCGTTTCTGTGTGAAGTTTGACTGTTCACTCCATGCTTGTGTGGGTTTCCTCTGGGAATGCCAGTTTCCTCCCACAGTCCAAAAGACATGCACATTAGGCTAATTGGTAGAGTGTGGGTATGTGTGTGCGGGTTGGCTGTGCAATGATCTGGAAAGCTGCTCGGGGTGTACTCCGCCTTTGCTCAGTGTCAGCTGAGATAGGCACTAGCCTTCCTGCGAACCTGGTAAGGTTAAGTGGTTCAACAAATGAGTGAGTGATGGAATTAAAACTCACTCCTCTTCTCACTAATTTTCCAAACCACTTAATGCTTATTATTAGACTCGCAGTGAGGCTGGACCATATATCAGCAGACTGTGGGCGAAGACAGGATAGATTTCTGACTGTGTGTCATGTTTCTGAGGAATTACACTATCAGAGGTATTGTAGACTTCATGGAAACTACACAAGTAAAATTCCAAATAAGAAGAATGAGGCATGTGGTATCATGGTACGGATTATCACATAGCAGTGTGTAGCTCTACTGTTCTAACCTTAAACATACGATCCGAGCCAGCGCACTCTGTAGTGATATGATAGATTTCTGCCTCTCTTGGACCCTGTTGCTAATAGAACAGCAATAAGCTGCACTATTTCACCCACGTCTCTCTGTACGTACGTGGACACTGTTAAAGCATCGCTGAAGCAGGCTGATGAATGTCGATGTGGTCAAGAACTATGCTGTGGTCCAAATACAAAATTCCATCCATTTATCTTAAAAGGAAGACCAGATGACATTCTCAGAAATTCATTTGTGTAAATGTACACATTTAAGAATGCTTTTATGAGTCACATACTTTGCACAAACTGTCTCATGAGAGGACTGAGCTATAAACTATTGGGATATTTACACATTTTTGCACATATTTGCACGTCCTCCTCCTGCTTTCCTGGTTTTCCTCTGGGTACTCCAGTGTCCATCCACAGTCCAAAGACATGAGGTCACATGGCTACTCTAAATTCCCCACAGGCGTGAATGGTTGTTTTTTTTTGTCTGTTTTAGCCCAGGAATAGTCTGGCAACTTGTTTAGGGTGTTCCCCGACTCTCATCTAAAGGGTTGGTTACAGCTTTCTCCAAAACACTGATGGATAAACAGTACAGGTAAGGGATTGATGGATGAATAGATACATGGACGGAATACTTGTTTGTGAATGCTGACGGCAACCCAATGGCCTACGAGCAACAGCACTGGTTCTTTTACATGCCTCTTACCACAGACAGTGAGAGACATGGCTGGCCTTTGATAACCCAGTTAGCTGCAGTGGGGGGACAGCAGAGCATTGACAACTTGGTGATAGTGGGCCCCCGACCTTCATATCAGTAAGCTAGCACCCCACCACCGGGCCACCACTGCCCCTGTTTGTGAATCCTTAGCAGTTAATATCTGCCTACGTTCTGCAACTTAGACATTTTTACATTTATGACCTTATCTATATTTATACAACTGAGGGTAAAGGGCCTTGCTCAATGGCCCAACAGTGGCAGCTTGGTGGCACTGGGGCTTGAACCATCAACCCGTGGTTCAGTAACCCAGAGCCCTAAACACTGGGCAACCACTGCCCTAGACATGACCACTTACTGGGTTTCTTCCCTGGTGATGCTCTGCCAGGCCTCTACAATATAAGTCTTCATATCCTGATTGTTCCTGGGGCGTAATTGGTGGTTCAGGTAACTGACTTGGCCATTGCAGAAAATTCCACTTAATCGCCTTAAAAGGTTTCACGTCGTTGTGCACCTGTATGATGAAGCACCAGCTCATGAATTTTGAAGCATTTGGCTGAACCTGATCAGATGATTTACCCCTATGCACGTATGCTGCTTTTGTCAGCAGTCGCATCATCAACGAGTGAACCAATTGCAGGCATGCATACCCCAACCATCATTAGCAGTTATTTCCCTTCTCCTGTATCATTCTGGTACAATCTGACCTTCAGACATTTACTGTGGTGAAGTCTTCTCTTGATTGTTGACTTTGATACTATAGATATGCCCGTGTACATCTTGGATGATGTTCTTGATCAGGCCAGATGCTGTGAGAGATTTTTTCTTCACCTGGGAAGATGCTGTACCCTCAGGCTGGGGTGTTTCTGTGTAAAGTTTGCATGTTCTCCCTGTGCTTGCATGGGTTTCTTCAGGGTTCTCCAGTTTCCTCCCACAATCCAAAGACATGCACATTAAGCTAAATGGCTGTTTCAGTTGCCCCTATGTGTGAGTGTGAAAAATTATGTGTATGTTGCCCTGGAATGAACTAACGAGCAGTTCAGGGTGTACCGCTCCTTCGCCCAGATTCAGCTGAGATAGGCTCCAGCCTCCATGTGACCCTAGTAGGATTAGGTGGGGGATAATGTGATAACGAAGATTATCCGTACCATGATACCACATGCCTCACTCTTGTTGTTTGGAATTTTGCTTGTGTAGTTTCCATGAAACACCTTTGATAGTGTTATTCCTCATAAACATGACACACAGCCAGAAATCCTGTTGGATACACGCTCCATAATAAAACAAATCATATTTTTATCAAACACAGCTTAGTACCTTGAGCCTCAGACGGTTAAATCTTATTGATCAGGTCTTTAATTATGGTTTATTGTTTTCAAAACCTCTATATAAACAGGCAGGCGGAGGAATAGTGGTTAGCACATCCACCTCATAGCAAGAACGTCTTGGGTTCGAGTTCCAGGCTGTCAAGGGCGTTGTTCTCCCCGTGCTTGTGTGGGTTTCCTCCTGGTTTCCTCCCACAATCCAAAGACATGTACATTGTACTAATTGGCTGCTCTAATTGCCCCCAGGTGTGAGTGTGAATAGTTGATTGTATGTTGCCCTGCGATGGTCTGGTGAGCAGCTGAGATAGGCTCGAGCCTCCTCGTGACCCTAGAAGGATTAAGCGGGTCGGTGAATGAATGAATGGATTTCTGTTGTTGCACCTTGATATGACCAAGTACAATTTTATTTCATGGTCCCCCATCCCGACTGTCATACTCTTTAGAACCTGAGACATACTATTAGCTTTGCTAATTAATAAGAAACAATGAGGTTCACAAATCTAATAATGTGTCCAGAACTAATAAAACATTCCTTTTTCTGCGCACAGTGGCATAGTGGTTAGCACGACTACCTCCATCAAAGCAAGATGATCCTGGGTTACTAATGAGAAGGTTGGGAGTTCAAGCCCCAGTTCCAGCAATCTGCCTCTGTTAGGTAGTGTTTAGCACGTCTACCTCACAGTAGGGAGGTTTTCAGTTCAAGTTTCGGGTGTTTGTGTAGAGTTTGCATGTGCTCCCCGTGTTTGCATGGGTTTCCTCTGGGTACTCCAGTTTCCTCCTACAGTCCAAAGACACTGGCTGTTGCAAATCACCCCTAGGTGTGGTTGTGAGTGTGAATAGTTGTGTGTATGTTGCCCTGCGATGGTCTGGCAAGCTGTTCAGAGTGCACCCTGCCTCTGCCTAGTGTCGACTGAGATAGGCTGTAGCCTGCCCGCGAGCCTAGTAGTAGGAAACATGTTCCTCAGCTGTAAAATATATTATCTGTTATAATAATAATAATAATAATAATAATAATAAAAAAGCTAAATATCAACGGAATATCATTGCAATCTTAACCGCTACCCAGATTTCAGGAACAAGAGAGAGGGTGAGATGAATAGAGAATGACAGAGGGAGAGAGTGGGAGTTGTTGTGGTGTTCTGAATAATTCACTGAAGGTACTTTTTTTAATCATGTGATTTTTCATGTTTCACAGTTCACCCAGACTGGGTTCCATAGCAGAACACATCAACTGACTAAAAGCTTTTAAATCTTTCAAAATGCACCGTTTTAAAGAAAACAGATCTTTGTGCGAGCAGAAACTCTCAGCCTAATGACCTCTGATTATAGAAGCTCAGATAGAACAATCACTCACTCATTTGCTGAATCGCTTAATCCTATTGGGTCAAAGAGAGGCTGGTGCCTATCTCAGCCAACACTGGGCGAAGGCATGGTGCACCCTGAACAGCTCGCCAGAGTGGCGGACGGCAACACACACAACCATTCACACTCACAACACTTCACCATTCTTCACAACCATTCACACACTCCAACACTGGACAAAAGCAGAATACACTTTGCATAGCTCCCAGAACCATCACAGGACTACACACCCACAACCATTCACACTGACATCTATACCTATGGACAATTTGGAACAGCCATGTAGCCTAACGTGCATGTCTTTAGACCGTGGGAGTACCTGGAGGAAACCCACGCGAACACGGGGAAAACCAGCAAAAACTTGCAAACTCCATGCAGCAGCACCCAAGCCTGTTGGGATGTATTTAGAGGTGGGGCAATGTCCACTGATGGGGCTCTTTCAGGTAGGACACAAAATCAAAGCAAAATAAAATCAATAACATGAAGTACAAACGCAATGTATGAACTTCAAACCATATGGAATGGTTTAGCGAGTGAAGAAATAAAAAAATATGTGAACACTATACCTGAAAGGTTAAATGCTGTAATCAAAGTAAAGGGAGGCCACACTAGATATTGACCTTTATTTTTTATTTTTTTTATTCAAAAAAGAGACTGTTATTGTTGTTATTACTATATATTGTTGTTTGTTTACTTATTCTCATCAATATGGTCCAATATTACATGAAATAAATATTTGAATAGTACTTG
>JAQMYF010000001.1:78234212-78248153 GCA_030014195.1 Neosilurus mollespiculum
AAAGGATAGAAATAGGAAAAATATAGAACAGAATGAAATAAAAATATAATAAAAATATAATAAAATAAAATAAAATAGACATCCATTTAATGTAATAAATAAAAAAAATAAAATAAAATATACATCAATTTCACTTTGCTTTATTAGTTGCTCTAACACGCAGCATATCGTAAGCTTCCAGTGAAGTGAGCATAAAGTGCCTAGGGTTTCAGTTTATTGTGCGAACATGAGTGGGGGTGGGAAAGTTACTGTAAAGCTGGTAAGGGTGTTGTTGTCTAGATGATATGTTAAAACCTTCCTGGAATGTTCCCCAGCCTTCCTAATAATAAATTCTCATAGTGACTAAAGACCGCACTTGCTTCATTGAGTAAAAGACGTGACACTTGCTCTTGCCGCAACCTTCCCTTTTATGCATAGCTGGATGTTTATGATATAGTTTTATAAGGAGATACACATATAAATAGATGTGTCACAAGTTAAACAATTTGTATACTTACATTGCAAACCTATTACTATTATATAACATAGCTAATTATTTTAAACCTAAAATTTTAATTCCTTTTCCCCAGTGTATTTAACTCTATAAAAAAACAGACAGACTTTCATTTGCCGTATTGCCATTTTAGAAACAGAAGACCAAAATATACTGGAAATATAAAACGCTTCGAAGTCAACACAACTTTTTTTTTATGTAAACTGCAAATGGCTTTTCAAAACAAGGACTCATAAAAGAAACTGTCAGTTTACAATAATTTCTATTAACATATCGACTCTAATCCAGCAGTGGTGGCCCGGTGGTAGGGTGCTGGCTTGCTGATCTGATGGTCGGGGGTTCAAGCCCGACTATCACCAAGTTGTCACTGCTGTCCTCCCAGTGCAGCTAACCAGGTTATCAAAGGCCAGCTATGTCTCTCACTGTCTGTGGTGAGAGACATGTAATAGAGCCATTGCTATTGTTTAAAAAAAAAAGTGGGCCCCTGGTTTACACTGGGGCCACAAGGTCCATGATCTCCACGATTTGAGAGAATCATATCTTGAGATCTTGAGGGAACTTGGCGGAATTGTGACAATCATAGCAAAATTTTTTGATTGTAAAAACTTTTCCCACAACTATTTCGATTTGACGCCAATTGTGATATGGAGGAAATCGGAGTACCTGGAGGAAACCCACACAAGCACAGGGAAAACATACAAACTCCACACAGAAACACAGAACCGGATAGATATCTTTATTTATATGTATTATAAATACTGAATATAAACTGTTCTATGTATATAATTTCAAATAACACACATCATTTGCTGACGTATTAAATCCCCAGTTATTGCCTCAAGGACTCAGCGCAGTGGAATGATCAGCTGTGTGAAAGGTTTGAGGAGATCAGTATGTTTCTCCATGACTTAAATACCATTTGATAGACAACCTGAAAATATGCTACGATAACTCATCTGACCTTTAATCTTGCAGCCACTCAGTGGAATGAATCATGTTCATCTGCTATTACAGATAAAATACTGTCCAGAGAAAAGCCATTTATTTTGCATGGAAGAGAAACCACAAATATGCCATCACACTGTTAAAAGTATGGATTTGGTAGACTTTGGCATTTGCTCTTAAAAATGTTTTTTGAGCTAAAACAATGACCTCGTGAAGAGTGCTGGAAGTTTCTTCGGCCCACAGAATGCAAGAGGTTCTCAAGTATGTCAGAGGAAAAGTGTTCATGATTTGTGACTGTTATTTGAGCCCTTGCATGCCATTATCTGTGAGGAGATTCAGAATACCTTTGTCAGATGTCTCCTGGTTATTCTCAGCCATTCTCAAAATTTAACAGGCCACCAAAACACTGCTGTGGACTCAAAAACACCTGTGGACAGTAGCCTTCTCTTGATTAAGAACAAATCTCTAACTCTGTGTACTATGATCCTCAGATTAAAAGACATTATTTAACACATATTATAATAGGGGTGGGGGTTCATTATTTAGGACATATAAGGGTTTTGGAAGCTGTTCAGGGTGTACTCTGTCCTCGCCAAAGCCAGCTGAGATGGGTGCCAGCCTCCCCGCGAACAAAATTAGGATTAAGTGGTTCAGAAAATAAATGAATGAATGAAGGGTTTTGGAATGGGTTCATATGGGTGTGACATCATGCGTCCACTTACTTTGTAATCTATGTATAAAAGTTAGATCATTTAGAATAGTCTGAGAACATTCCTAATTATTCAGTGACAACTCAGTGCCAGGGCCAGGGAGCAGACAAACAGGCTAAACTGACCATCTGCTTGCAAACTTAAGTCACTCAGGTTCCATCATGTTAGGACTATGTTTTTTTCCCCTTCGTATTAAATAGAAAAATTCAAAAAGTTTGTTTTAGTACCCTAATTAATATAAAAATAATTTATACTGATCGTACAACCTGAAACATGGATCTGTAGTTATCTACACCACCAAAGCTCCCAGTGAAAAGTCACACTGATTTTAAACTACCACTAAATGGACATGCATCACAGTACCTGTGCGGTCTTTGGATCTTTTTTTTGATTGAGCACACTTGCTTTGATCAGATGTTTCAGGCTTTTTGTTGGTACCTTGAATAATGAAAACTACAATAGAGTCCATAGCTTTTTTCTCTTTTTTCCCCCCTTTTTTTCTTACAAAGCCATATGGTTAATGAATCACCTTCCAAGTAGTCTTCAGTCACAGTTTCAGACTTTAAGCACAGGCTGAAAATCAATTTGTTTACTTAAGATTTTTGGGCCTGCGACGGCCTGGCGAGCTGTCCAGGGTGTACCCCACCCTCCCCCAGAGTCGGCTGAGATTGCCGTCAGCTTCCCCGCGACCCTAATTAGGATTAGGCGGCTTAGAAAATGAATGAATGAATGATTTCTTTAAATATCATTGGATAATTATGAAAATAATTATTTTTTATTATTTTAAATTTATTTTAGATTTATTATCTTTGGTCATATTAATAGGATTTGGTGGCATGGAGTGTTTTTGTAAACTTGGATGTTTGGATAATGTTCCCCCACCCTAAAGATGATTGTGAACGGTCACACTTGCACAGCCCACTGATTATACATTATACAGTGATCTACATTATACAGTGGATAACTTCCGCTGTATATTTTAGACATAAACTGTATTAAAATCAACTTTTCAACATGATTATCACTGCTTGACTCTAAAAGGTAGAAGGCTTGACTATAAAAGCGGTAGGACAGCAGTGATTTAGATTTTTTTTTCTCAATATTCTGTGTCACCCAGAAGAATATGGGTTTCTTTTGCATCTGGTTCCTCTTAAAGTGGATTAAATGGATAGATAAATAGATATTTTGTTGTACTCCCAATTTTTAAAAACACCTGAGTGACTTTCTTCGTCTTGAAAACTCTGAATGCTGATTTGTCTGCGGCTAATTAAACTTCAACTCTCTGCTGCTGATTTATTTCGCTACATTCCAACACCCTGCTTATCTGACACATAGTAATAGACAGTTCCTCTCTAAGACATTACATCATATAACAGTAAATGGAGTAAAAGTTGTATGTGTGGAAATGAAGAGGAAGGAAGAGTAGCCTTTTATATTTTTTTCTTGAATCCAAGCCAAAGTCATGCTCAATATCAACCAATACATGTGTATATTTTATTCATACTTTCTTTTTTTGCTTTGATGTTTGTTTGTCTGCTCTTTCTAAAGGAAGACACTTTTATTAGTCTTGTGACCCGACCTTACTATTCTTGCGTGTATTTGTGTGTGTGTGTGGTGGGAATATGGTTTTAATTGGTGTGTAAATGAAGATATATTGCTGTGGGAAGTTTCATTGATTTTTTTTTTTTAAAGCGTGATGTGAAGTATTAAATGAAAATCATTCCAAGAAATATATGGTGTTGTGTTTCGCTCGTTCACTCACTCATTTGATGAACCACATAATCTTATTAGGGTCGCGGTGAGGCTGGCGCCTTTGTCACCTCTTTCTCGTTCTGTCAAGACTGGAACAAGGCAGGGTACATCCTGATCATCTCGTCAGACCATTGCAGGACAACACACAAACAACCATTCACACCTACACTCACACCTAGGGGTGGTTTGGAACAGCCAGCTAGCCTGATGTACATGTCTTTGGACTGTAGGAGGAAACCGGAGTACCCGGAGGAAACCCATGGAAGCATGGGGAGAACATGCAAACTCCACAAAGAAACGCCTGTGCCCGGGACTGGAACCCAGGACCTTCTTGTTATTAAACGGATGTGATAATCACTACGCCACTGTGCCGCTCCGTGTTCTGTTTCATGTTGGCACAATTTTATTTCACACACATACTATGCTCATGCAGGAAGGCTGGAGTCTATCTCAACCAACTCTGGGCAAAGGAGGGGTACACCCTGGACAGTTTGCCAGTCCATCACAGGGCCAACACACACACACACACACACACACACACACACTCACACCTAGGGGCAATTTGGAACATTCAATCAGTCTAATGTGCAGGTCTTTGGACTGTGGGAGGAAACCAAAGTACCCAGAGGAAACCCACACAAACACGTGGAGAACATACAAACTCCACACAAAAATGCCAAAAAAAAAAACCCTAAATCTAAGCTTGGGACTCGAAACCAGGACTTTCTTTCTGTGAGCTGGACGTGGACCACTACACCACACCCACTGCTGAATTAATAACTGTAAGTGTAGCACTTCCTGCTTCATTCACTGGGTCATATCATGATCGGGTTTTAACGAACCTGTTGTATATGTTGTTAAATAATCTTTCTTGACAGGTTTACGATGGTACATGCCAGTCCTGGTAATCATTATTTCAGTATGGTGTTATTTATTGGTTCTATTTATTTCTCTCAGAGATTTGAGCACTTTGTAGAGTTAACAGGCAACTAGATACTTAAAGGTGACCTCTGTATGACCCATGTTGAGAGGATGAGACCGCTATACGACCCATACTGAGAAAAGAGGCTGTCATTAACCCTTACATGCACTTTATATACAATATGACCAAAAATGGTCAGCTTTTATAGTTTAACCCTCTGGAGTGTGTGGCCTTTGAGGGACATTTGAGGTAGTCTGACATGCTCTCACATTTTTTAATATTTTAGCACATGTAAATCACAAACTCTGCAACAACAATTTATAATTAGTAAACATTTTATTAATTTCACAAAAGTTCTGTTTGGATACACCGGCGGAACCTTCGACTCCAGGGGGTTAAACCTGAAAAAAAAAACAAAAAAAAAACATTACTTGTCGAACCGCATAATCTGGGGTCATGGGGAGGCTATCCCCAACAATCTCACCAATTCATCACACGGCCAACATACACACAACAATTCACACTTAGATTCACATCTAGGGGCAATTTGGAACATCCAATTAGCCTAACATACGTGTCTTTGGATTGTAATAGGAAACCGAAATGCCTGGAGGAAACCTGTGGAAGTATGTGAAAAATATCGCACAGAAATGCCATGGCTGAACACAGGACTATGTCACCCAGGACTATGTCACTGTGGTACACTGTATTTGAATCACATACTCAATATTACCTAAAGAATGACTGAAAAGACATGTGACGCTATGAAAATCTTCTGCATGAAGGACTTTGACCTAAGAGCTGTTGAGATGTAGCAGGTTTTGGAAACAAAATAAATTTTACAATTACTCTTGTTGAAGGGTGGCACAGTGGTTAGCACATCCGACGCACAACAAGAAGGACCTGGGTTCGATTCCCATGCCCGGGCGTTTCTGTGTGAGGTTTGCATGTTCTCCTGTGCTTGCGTGGGTTTCCTCCGGGTACTCCAGTTTTCTTCCACATATCTAAAGACATGCACGTTAGGCTAATTGGCTGTTCAAAATTGCCCTTAGGTGGAAGTGTGAGTGTGAACAGTTGTGTGTGTGTTGGCTCTGTGATGGCCTGGTGAGCTGTCCAAGGTGTACCAAGCCTTCGCCCAAAGTCAGATGAGATGGGCCTCCCCGCGACCCAAATTAAGATTAAGCGGTTCAGAAAATGAATGAATGAATGAATGAACTTAAGCAGTTTTTAATCATAACACTTATTTTATTATAATAGACAACAAGATTATTTGGTTCATTTAATAATATGCACTTCACATAATAATAACATTACCCAAATATGAAACTATAAAATATATAATTTTTTAAAGTTATACACTTATGAATTTTTTTAAAAATAAATTTTATTTTATAAATGTAACATTATGGAATATGGGCCTATAGCTTCTCTGAATAAAAAATGTTCTCACATGTTTTACAACTGTAAAGTTTTTTATAACTGTTTTAACTCTCAAAACTGTATTGCTCATATTATATTAATAATAATAATAATAATAATAATAATAATAATAATAATAATAATAATAATAATAATTATTATTATTATTATTGTTATTAATTGTACGCCCCCCCACTGGCTTTATTTTTGCATTTGCAAATTAGAACTCTGCCTTAATATACTATGAGCTTTAATAACTTATATATGCCACATTTTCAGACAAATCTTATAGCTCTTGCGCCATTCTATTACATTTAATAAAATTGTAATGATGAAAGACTGGATTTGAAAATTGAAGCTAAAATCCTGTCAGTCTGGATCCCGAAAGACGTGCAGTGAATCATGTTTTTTTTTTTTTCACAGAGTAAGAAAATCCCCCGCTGTCTTCCTCTTAGGAGCCAAATGATGCAACAAATGGGGAATCAGCAGTTCTGCACTCTTTATGACTCCCCCTCAACACCACCCCGACCCCCGCCACCCTCCCCACTCCTTCATCTCATGGAGAGTTGAGATCAGGGTCAGTAGTACTCTAACTTAATGTTCTCAGAGAAACATTCCAGCGATCCCAATCCAAGCTTCATGAAGTCTTCTTTCACACCTCATACAGTACCTACATTTTAAAAGCAACTCAATAATGAATTACCTTTCTGAAATGAGCAATTAAAAAAAATGTTGAACCGATGTAAGCAGGAGTTCCAGTCATTTGGTCACCTGCAACTGTGAGCCTACATGCCCACAGCCACACATAAGCTGCCTCTACATGGGCACTTGTTCCCGGAGCAGGTTGCCCCTGCATAACTGCTTACGTACAGATTTGTTTTGTAATAACTTCACACCGCTGGGTACAACTTGCTTGATATTTCAAGACGGTGCAAGTTCAGACTTGCTGTCTGAACACAGTCAGTGTCAAGTAGGAGGAGTTATGTCTGCATAGTAGTGTCCATCTGGGTTTATTGAGTGGTTTCGCTGGCTTATGTGTTTTCCCTCTAGCATCTTATTGCTTATAAATTGAGGGTATTTGTGTAGACGTACGAAAGTGGGCACAACCTGCTCTGGGTGTAAGTTGTTCTGGGGGGCAACTTGTTCCCTTTGCCGATGGAAAAACAGCTTTAGTGCCATAAGCTGCTTTTACATGGGCACTTGCGCCAGAACAAATTGCCCCAGCACAAGTGGAGGTGTAAGAATGATTTGTTCTGGCGCAGCTTGGTTCACTTTTTGAGGTGGTGCAATTTGTTTCAGAACTGGGAGTAACTTGTGGTTTGAACACATTTGGTGTGAGGTAGGTGGGTTTAAGAGTGCACAGTAGTCCGGTTTATTAGGTTGTTTTGTGAGCTTTCGTGGCAGATGGGCCAGTTTTGACTTATCGCCGTCAACCCAAGGAAAAATGCAATTCTCTCTCTTCTTAAAACATCCTGAAATGACGTGCATTTGCGTTTACATTTATTATTTTTTGCTTTTGCCTCTTCCTTACTACAGCATACAAGCTTGCCACCGATTTCACCATTTCAACGTGTAGGACAGTGGTCTCAACTTGCTCTGCGCTGTTGCCTGTGTAAAAACAGCTATAGAGTGGATAATGCACCTAGTGGTTAAAGATGGGAACTGCACCATGTGAAAAACGTTCCTCCTAGCCATTTTTCTATAGTCCCTCACCAACTCATTTGCAAAGCATCTTAGTCCTACAAGTGCCATGGGGAGGCTGGAGCCTATCTCTGGCAACACTGGATGAAGGCAGTATACACCCTGAACAGCACGCCAGACCATCGCAGGGCCAACACACACACATACATGCACACACATACACACACACACACACACACACACACACAGGGTCCAGGGGTTCAGTTCAGCAGTTCATCGTGTAGTCAGTTTCTCAACACTGTTTCTGTGGGTGTGGCTGATTATAAAAGATGCTTGTGGTTATGTCCAGAAATTTTCCAGACTCTGCGGGTAAGGATGAGTTTAAACATTACTACCGCGGAGATTTCCACTGTCTCACAGATGGGATGTTTAGAATAGAATATAATAGAAGCTAAATAGTTTTTTATTGTCATTGTCCTGTACTCAAAAACGAAATTACTTTTGGCACTCTCTGCCCATGGTGCAGTCAATCTAACACATTAAAAATAAATTAAAACAGGGCAGAGATGGCCCGGTGGTAGGGTGCTGGATTATTGATCTGAAGGGAAGAGGTTCAAGCCCCACTATCAGCGGGATGTCACTGCTGCCCCCCCAGTGCAGCTAACTGGGTTATCAAAGGCCAGCCATGTCTCTCACTGTCTGTGGTGAGAGGCATGTAGAAGAACCATTGCTGATTTTTGTCAGAGTAGGTTGCATAGCCGTCAGCGTGGGTGTTTCTGACCTGCGATAGCCTGGCGACCTGTCCAGGGTGTACTCTGCTCTCGCCCAGAGTCGGCTGAGATGGGCGCCAGCCTCCCTGCGACCCTAATTAGGATTAAGTGGTTCAGAAGATGAATGAATATGAATAAAAACTTCAACATAAAAAAGAGAAATAAATTAATATTTCAACATTTAGGCACATCTGTATGTGAATCTTTATTGCACATTGCTGACTGTCTGTGATTGTTTCTGAGGTAGATCATTTCGGAGCCTGAACGCCCAGGGACAGAAGGTGTTGTTCAGGTGATTTGTTCGGCTTTTGAATGCTCCGGTATCTCCTGCCAGAGGGCAAAAGGTTGAAAAGACCATGGTCGGGGTGTGAGGGGTCAGCAAGAATTGTGCATGCCCTCTTGAGTCTGCGAGAATTTGCAATGTCCTCCAGCGAGGGCAGGGGGCAGCCAATGATCCTCTGCAGTCTTCCAGAATCCTGAGCAGCTGGCATACCACACCGTGACGCAGTACGTCAGCACGCTCTTTACTGTGAAACAATAAAAAGTCTAAAGCAGTTTGATCTCCAGGTGGCAATTTTTCAGAAGTCTTAAAAAATGGAGTCTCTTCTGAGCCTTGCCTACCACAGCGGTCGTGTTGGTGTGCCACGAGAGGTCATCAGCCACATGCATGCTGTGAAACTTAAAGAAGGAGACTTGTTCCACACAGGCTGTGAGCCTCTGGATCTCCTCCCTGTAAGTTGTTTCGTCCCCGCCAGAAATGAGACCCACCACTGTGGTATCGTCCGCAAACTTGACGATGATGTTTCAGTGGTGGGAGGGGACACAGTCGTATTTAAAAAGCATACAGGAAGGGACTCAGCACGCAGCCCTGAGGGGAGCCCGTGCTGAGTGTTATTGGTGAAGACGTATGCTTTTCAATCCTCACTGATTGTAGGCGATCCATCAGGAAACTGTAGATCCACTCACAGGTGAGAGAAGGGAAGTCCAGGTCAGTCAGCTTTCTGATGAGAATGTTCGTCAGTTAAACGCTAAACTAAAGTCCACAAAAAGCATCCTGAGTGTGGACATGCTTGTAATGTGCTCACCACCGTACCCCACCCCACCCCACCCCACCACTTTCATCTCCAGAGATAGTTTTAATGGCTCGTTTCTCATTTTTCCAGGAAGCTGAATCACGTAACTGACAAAATACACCTGGGAAAAAGTTGCAGAAAATACAGTATAAAGCAGAAAATGATTGCTAAGAAGTCAACATAACAGTTTTTAATGAAAGAAGAGTCATGTTGTGTGAATTCATATGTTCCCTTTAGGCCAAAACTGGAAAAATACTGATTACTATTACTGAAAATGACAGCAGTGTAGTCTCACAGTGGTGTACTGATTAGCACGTCCGCCTCACAGCAAGAAGATCCTGGGTTCAGGTCCTGTGCTTGCCGAGGGTGTTACTGTGTGGAGTCTGCATGTTCTCCTGTGCACATTGCACATTAGGCAAATTGACTGTTCCAAATTGCCCCTAGGTGTGAGTGTAGGTGTGAATGGTTGTGTGGGTGTTGGCCCTGTGGTAGTCTGGTGAGCTGTTCATGGTGTACCCCACCTTGCCCAGTGATAGGCTCCAGCCTTGCTGCAACCCTTGTAGGATTAAGAGACTATATATGAGTGTAAATACTTGACTTTTTGTTGTTTATTCTTTTTTCTTAAAAAAAAAAAAAAGTATTTTTAGACTGGACATTGGCGGCTCAGTGGTTATGAGTCTGAGTCGCTGATCCAAAGGTCAGGGGTTCAATCCCCCAGTACCACCATGCTGCCACTGGTGGCCCCCTGAGCAATGGCCTTAACCTTTAATTGCTCAGTTATCTAAAAAAAAAAAAAAAAAAAAAAAACAAAAAAAGAAAAATGTAAATTTTTCCGGATAAGAGAATCTGCTAAATGCTGTAAATGTAAACTTTCAAAACTTACATTATCTAGAAATTGCTTTCAGTCACAGTTTCAGTAGTGTAATAATACAGTAGTAAATATAAATTAAGTTTCATTAGTTTAAGGTTCATTTTTAAACTTTGATGGTTGTAAAAAAAAAAAAACATTTATTAAAGAATTGGAAAGTGAAAAAGAGGACACTGTGAGAGTTCTAGCTATTGTAATAGATTTTGATATTTATTATAAATATTTTATGATATCAATCCCTTTATATTTCTACTACTTTAAATATTAGCTTGTATTCCTGTTAGAGATATTTCAAGGTTCAGAGCGGCAGTGAAACCTGTAAGAATCATCGTAAATGTTTTATGAGTTTCCAATTTATCATTTTACATGAAACCAGCTTTAAAGAGAGCGCTCACATCCCCCCTGTTACCACTCATTAATAATATTATTAACTACACGTCATACAAAGATTAAAATCCTAATAAATACTATTAATTATATTTTATTATCTATCAGTGATAAACAGCCCCATCCCCCACAGACATATTATTCATGACATTGGTCAGGTCACAGAAAGTGCTGTCTAGAGGAATGACTAAAGCTAATGAAGTGCTCATCATTTCTCCCTTAACTCCTCCTCCTCCTGCTCCTCCTTCAGAGTTGTTTTACATCTGACTCACATGGACAAGCTCCAGGCACTCTTAAAAAGGATCAGGGTGACTCCTATTTCACCCACTCTACCTCCTTTGCCTCCTCGAACCCTTTTCCAGTGCAATCATCTCACCATTGAAGAACCAGATCAAGAAGAACGAGTGCTCTGAAGTGTTCAGTATGTTGGAGTTTGGTTTGTAGTGCATCTCTGTGGACTTGGGCAGAGTTTCAAACTTTTTTGGAAAAAAAAAGAATAATTGTAATTTTTGGCAAAGAGGAAGCATTTGATTTCTGAAAGCAACATTTCTGCCCATTCCTTTTGCTCCAGAGTCAATTTATTCTAAATGCTGACTGAGTCGTGTGGGCTGATGGGATCAGACGTGCGAGATCTGACTCCCCTCATGCCCGCTGTACCTACGCTACCACCCCTTCCAGGCTCCAACAGCGGAGCTCCTCAGTGGGGTCCGATCGTCGACTTCCACCCTGGTTCTCCATACGGAGCTCTGCCCTCACATCCGTTCATCAAGCAGGAGCCGGGCTGGGGGACAGTGGACACCCATGATGACCCCCACTGCACCCTCGGGGCCTTCACTGTGCACTTTTCAGGGCAGTTAACCGGGGGTTGCAGGTACGGTACATTCACTGAAACATCGCCTGGACAGAACAAGGGGTTCAGCAGCAACCCGTATTTGAACAGCTGTACTGAAAATCTTCCAATCCCAAGGAGTCAGAGTAAGTGAGCTTCGAGTGTGTTTTTTGCCATAAAAGATGTATGTGTCAGTTGATCCAGAAAGCATTTTCGTATTTCGCTTGAGTCAGACGTAAAAAGTATCATCAGCACTGACTACTAAGTCAGTAGTAAATACAGAGCGAGATGTTATGGAGCTGATATTGTACACCCTACACGTAAACTAGATAATCATGTTATTCAAAAAGAGGATGAATAATAATTTAATAAAAATGTATTAAGAGGTTTAATTAAGTGTAATTATGTATAATATAATAAAAAGTTATTTTTTTAAATTTAAAGTATTAAACTCTTACACAGTCGCAAGGAGGAGGTGTCAGTATATGTATTAATATCCAGATGTCTGTCATTCTATAAAAACATATCATCTTCAAGTGCACTGAAGGACTGAATACTGATTTCTACGTCAGTACTTAATATTATAAATATAATGGAAACACAATAAAATTCTTCATATTGTAAAAATGTATAGAGTCAACACAGCTGGGTTCAAGTCCTGGGCTCAGCGAGGGTGTTTCTGTATGGACTTTTCAATGTCCCCACTGTGCTTGCGTGGTTTTCTTCTGGGTACTCCGGTTTCCTCCCACAGTTCAAAGACATGTACAATAGGCTGATTGGTTGTTCCAAATTGCCCTTGGGTGTGAGTCTGGGTGTGAATGGTTGTGTGTATGTGTGTGTGTGTGTGTGTGTGTGTGTGTGTGTGTGTGTGTGTGTGTGTGTGTGTTGGCCCAGCCTCTGGGTACCCTGTGTCTGCCCAGTGTCGGCTGGGATGATTTCCAGCCTTGCCGTGATCCTTCTAGGACTAAGTGGTTTGGCAAATGAGTGAGTGAGGGTGGCGTGGTGGTGTAGTCTTCAGCATAGGTCCAGGGTTTGAGTCCCAGGTTTGACTGGCTGTTCCAAATGGACCCTAGGTGTGATTGTGATTGAAAATGTTTGTGTGTATGTTGGTCCTGCAATGGTCTGGTGAGCCGTTCAGGGAGTGACCCCCCTTCACCCAGTATTGGTCCAGCCACCCAGTGATTATATATATATTTAACATATTTAACATTCATATATATTTAACTGATTTAATTAATATTAATGCAGATGAAGCTGTAAAATATGAACAGTGCGATCAGGTTACCTAAGACTTATAGCAATAATAGATGATCCCCATTTCCCCCAAAGCACTGCAGTGTTAGAAACATGCTGGCTAAGAGAGTGTGTGTTTAAACAAGTCAAACTCTCAATGATTTCATCCTGGACTTTCACTGACCTTTAATCACAGGCGAGCACTAAATCTCCTGACAGGATCCATGGACTCCAAAACATACTACAGCATACAAAACACACAAAACTGCCATGGACACCAAAACATACAGTACCTTCATATACACTCTCGACTCCCCATAGCTTACTATACATACTGTAGGTTATGTATATCACTGAGCATTAATTATTACGGAGACGACTGCGATATCAAGGTGAAACCCTGTGTAAGGAATGTTAATGATTTCCTAAATATTTCATTTGTGTTTTTTAAATGTAATTAAAAGCTACTCTGTGGATGATATATAGATGTGTACTGGAGTCAGAGATTTTTCATTCGCCGGGGAGGCGGAAGCCTATCTCACCCGTCACTGGGCGAAGTAGCGATACACCCTGAACAGTTTGCCAGACCATCGCAGGGCCAACACACACACACAACCATTATATATATTCACACCTGGGGATAATGTGGAACAGCGAGTTAGCCTAATGTGCATGTCTTTGGACTGTGGGGGGAAACCGGAGTACCTGGAGGAAACCACACAAAAACACTCTCGTCGAGACCAGGACACAAACCCAGGACCTTCTTACTGTGAGGTGGATATGCTTACCACTACACCACTGTGCTGCCAATGGGTTTAATTTATAAGGAACAAATACAACTTAATGATGGTGATGTGAAGGGTCGCATGGAGGTCGCATGAAGTCCTTTCCATCAATTT
>JAQMYF010000001.1:78260636-78295435 GCA_030014195.1 Neosilurus mollespiculum
GGCTAAGTGGTTAGTGCTCTAGGTTACTGAGCCAAAGGTCAGAGGCTCAAGCCCTAGTACCACCAAGGGGCCACTACTGGGTCCTTGAGCAAGGCCCTTAACCCTTAAATGCTCAGCTGTATAAAAATGATAAATGTAAGTCACTCTGGATAAGGACGTCTGCCACATGCATTAAAAGTAAACATAATATAATTCTAATTTATTAAATTTCAGTTCCAGGTAACATAAGATATGGAACTGTACAAGGTGGTGAACATTTATACAAAACGCTGTATCTAGTCACAATAATTTACCACCAGGAGCTCAGTGATTAGGGTGCATACTTGGAATAGTGTTCTCATGTTGTTTGGAGAAACGGGAGATTGTGGAGAACCCAAAATATCAGAACCAGTGTTGATAAGATTTGATGACACCAACTTCCTGTAAATACTGTGTGTTCAGCCAAATCCACCAGTGCGCTTTACTGTGACCTAACCGTGATCCAGAGGAACAAAGAGAGATAGTTAAACTCTTACTCATTCCTGTCTGAATGAATGTAACATCAAGAGATATCAACCCTGGGAAGGGAATCATCACTATTACTGTAGCGGTTACTGCTCGGAAAAGTGTTCCTCACATCAAGGCCAGTGGCTAATAATACAAAAAAAAAAAGGGGGGGGGGGTAGCATGTCACGAGTTTCTAAGATCCACAGGTAAAGTCAAATTATTGATAATACTCAGAAGATAAACATGGTGGCATAGTGCTTAGCATGTCTGCCTCACAGCAAGAAGGTCCTGGGTTCCAGTCCCAGGTGTGGAGTTTCTCCCCATACTTGTGTGGTTTTCCTCAGGGTACTCTGGTTTCCTCCCACAGTCCAAAGAAATGCACGTTAGTCTAATTGCTCACTCCCTCTCACTCATTTGCTGAACTGCCTAATCCTTCTTAGGGTCCTCATCTGGTCGAAGGCGGGGTACAACCTGAACAGCTCACCAGAACATCGCAGGTCAACACACACAACCATTCACACTTACACTCATACATAGGGGCAATTTGGAACAGCCAATTAGACTAATGTGGGCAACATGGTGGTGTAACGGTTCATACGTCCAACTCACAGCAAGAGAGTCCTGGGCTTGGCTCATTCACTCATTGGCTGAAGTGCTTAATCCTTTTTAGGGTCATGGGGAGGCTGAAGCCTATCTCTCTCGACACTGGTTGAAGGCGGGGTACACCATGAACAGCTCACCAGACCATTGCATGACATCACACACACAAAGCCACTCACAGGCTGGCAGGTCAGAGTTTGCTCAGGGTTCGCTCAGAGTTCACTGTACTATTGGTAACAGTGTAACCCAGTACAACCTGCTGCATGGTCGGGTGGTCGGCGACTAAACCGGCTCCCCCATCAGCTTTGAGCTGGTGAGGAGGGTGGCATGACACCCAGCAGGATGAAATACAAGACCTGTCAAAGGGCGGATGAGCTCAGTGAGTCAATGGCCATCGTGCAAATCTTGCTTAAGGAGTTGTGACCCATCAAGTTTCCATCATCGCATTGTATAACCAATGAGAGTGGCAATGATGGAGCATCAAGCAATGTGGGAGGAACTCCCCCTGGCTCGGCTGTGACCAATATAGTAGTAGCTATACACCTAGGGGCAATCTGGAACAGCCAATTAGCCTAATGTGCATGTCTTTATACTGTTGGAGGAAACTGGAGTACCTGGAAGAAACCCACACAAGCACGGGGAGAACATGCAAACTCCACACAGAAATGCCCCTGCCAAGACTGGGACTCGAACCCAGGACCTTCTTGCTGTGAGGCGGATGTGCTCACCATATTGCCCAGTCTAATTGGCTGTTTCAAATTGTCTCTAGGTGTGTGCGTGTTTGAGTGTGAATGGTTGTGTGTGTGTTAGCCCTGTGATGGACTGGCGAGCCATTCAGGTTGTACCCTGCCCTCGCCCAGAGTCGGCTGAAATAGGCTCCAACCTCCCTGTGATCCTAATAGAAATAAACTGTTCGGCTTATGCGTGAATAAGTGAAAATCAAATCTAAAATGAATAAAAAATCAGCGGCTCTGTTATACCGCTAAGATCCAAGCTTGGATTAGATTCTGACACTCTGGGAGGAAAAAAAAAAACATCATCTGCTACCAAGCTTGTTGGATTTTTTCTTGGTTTCGGGTTAAAGAGAAAGATTACAGCTGTTCCCTCACACTCTATAACTCTAGCTACACTCAGAAATTCATTAGCTACTTGAGCACAGAATAACGGCTTCATGCTGGTTAATTCAGCCTCTTTGCCTCTCAACGCCTCCCTGCTGTCAGCGCTTTCATGACGTTATATGATTACAACACTGTACCAGGCACGCTGACTCTCCAGCCCTCTGCAGTTCTGCTGTCATTCATCAGATATGAGAGCGAGAGCGCCTCACTGCTCTGAGAATGCTAATCTGGTGTGTAAACACATAGCTCCTCTGCTTTTCTTGTAAAGTTGGAATCCAAACTCACATGAACAGTAGATGAGAGCAATACAATTCAGTGACATATAAGAAATTCAACAACATACAGCAACAAAATATTAATAATAATAATAATAATAATAATAATAATAAAAAAACTCACGCACCTTATCATTTGCCAAACTGCTTTGGTCCTACTAGGGTCATGGGGAGGCTGGAGCCTATCTCATCCGACACTGGGTGAAGGCGGGTTACACCCTGAACGGCTCACCAGACCATCGCAGGGCCAACACACATACAACCATTCACACTCACACTCACACCTAGGGGCAATTTGGAACAGCCATTCAGCCGAACCTGGGTGCCGTACTATAAATCACAAAATAGGTTCAATAGGTACAATTAAATTCGTGACCTTATTTTATCAGGTACCTTTACATTGGTGGGGCAGCACGGTGGCATAGTGGTTAGCACGTCTACCTCACAGCAAGAGGTAGAAGTTTCTGTGTGGAGTTTGCATTTTTGGGTTTTCACCAGGCAATCCGGTTTCCTCCCACAGTCCAAAGACATCCACATTGGGCTAACTAGCTGTTCCAAATTGCCTCTTGGTGTGAGTGTGAATGGTTGTGTTTTGGGCCCTGCCATGGTTGTTTAAGGTGTACTCCACCTTCGCCCAGTGTTGGCTGAGATAGGCTTCAGGCACCCTGTGACCCTAATAGAAGGATTAAGCGGTTCAGCAAATGAGTTACTCGCTAGCTAACTTTGGTAGCTGTGTATTGGAATGTATTAGCTGTGGTGCTTGATTACTGTTCGGGTGCAATATATAATAGAAGTCTCGCTTGTTATCAGACAGAGCATCTGGTTTTCAGTTGAAAGTTGGTTATAATTTGTCAGTCACACCATAGTTACACCATTGCTCAGACCACATTTTTGCCATGCTTCGTCTCCTACAACCTTTGAGATACTGACCCCAAGCCAACGTCAAACTGTCCATCCTGTACCTGATTTAGGTGCTTGTAGACAGATTCTCTTGTTTTCCTGTTGTCCCCCCCCCCATTTAAATTAATAAAGTATTTTAATCACCCCATAGAAATAAATGAAGTTTTCCTCTCAAAGTCTTCCGGCTTATCAGGGAAACATCAAATTTTATTTTCATAGCTCAGGTCAACTCAGCCAACACACACATCCATCCATCATGAGGCGCACTTTGTTTTTTTGGGCTGTGGAGCAATCACGCTCACAATTTCTTGCAGAACTGCGTCTCTAGTTTATATTTCTAGTTTAAGATCCAGGGTAGTGGTGGCTTAGTGGTCAAGGCGATGGGTTACTGATCTGAAGGTCAGCAGTTCAATCCCCACTATCACCACTGTTGGGCTCCTGAGCAAGACCCTTAACCCTCAATTGCTCAGTTGTATAAAAATGATAATTGTAAGTCGCTCTGAATAAGAGCGTCTGCCAAATGTAAGATCTGACAGATCTGTGGTACATTTGGTGATGTATCTAAACTAGGCTGTTTACTAGCTAACTAGAATGCAAGCAGAGTAGTGCGGCTTTACTCCTCAAGACTGGACTGGAATAACTTTAAAGTAACTGTCTATTTAATGAATGTAAATAATAGACGTTATCAGTAGCAAACACATTTTTCATGCCTCTAACAACACACACACACACACACACACACACACACACACACACACACACATCCTAGGCAGTGTTACTAAACAAAGCCTTAACACAGTATAAAGATATCATATAAACCAGGCGGTACGGTGGTGTAGTGCTTAGCAGGTTCGCTTCATAGCCCCACAAGGACTCAGTGTCTCTGAGTTTGCATATTCTCCATGTGCTTGCATGGGTTTCCTTCAGGTACTCTGGTAATATGCAAAAGACATGCACATTAGGCTAATTGGCTATACCAAAATGCCCCTAGGTGTGAGTGGATGTGAGTGTGATGGTCTGGCGAGCTGCTCAGGGTGTACCGTACCTGAGATAGTAGGATTAAGCGGATTAGCGAATGAGTGAGTGAGTGAGTGAGTGAGACAGTGAGAGGGAGTTATACCACTGTCATTCTCTAGAATAGCAGCTCTGTGATTTATATTAATGTGCTTGTTCAAATATATTATTACCTATTAATAACTTACATAGAAGTAATAAGTTATTATAACTCCTCCAAGGGGGTTTTCATCAGTGAGGGTTTATTTGTGTGTTTGTTTGCCTGTTTGACTGTTAGCAGCTTCCTGTCTACAGTTTTGACAGATCAATCTGAAATGTTAACGGTGGGTAAATGATCACTTAAGTGATCTGTGGATGTTCCCATGAACTTTTGGAATTTTTGGAGTCTGTGCACAATGACGTCACAAAAATTAAACCCCAAAAAATGTCTATTAATGCACATCCGAAGTAAATGAAATTTGCACTTTATATTCAGGATCAGTAGCTTTAATATCAAACCAAATTTCATTCGGATCTCATCCAGATGGTGCAATTTAAATTTAACATCAGAAATCACACTTCTCCACACTTTACCACAGTGTCGGATTCTGATTAAAGTTGATGGTTCAGGAATTGAAGGTTAAAGATCAGTGCTGGGATTTAAACTCCCAACCTTCAAATCACCTTTCAGTTTTTCTCTTGATATTTTATTTACACTATGGTTTTATTTTTTCTCTGGCAGTGAAAACGTGTACCAAATGCCCGAATGTGTGACCTGGAACCCGGTCAACAGTCTGGCATCCACCATCAAGAGGTAGTACAATTGTTCATAGTGTGTGTGTTTGTGTGTGTGTGTGTGTGTGTGTGTGCGTGCGATTTTACTCCACCACATGTTTCCTTTTGAACTGTAATTCCAAGGCATTGTTTATACAGGAAGTGGTGCATAGTGAGTATAAAAGGACGATCTTCAATCCTTCTGACCTGGCCCGAGATAAGTTATTCAGGCAGCAGATAGCCTCTACTCTGGGTTATCATCAAAGAGATGGACTCGTATTCGTATCAGCACACAGCTGCAGGGTTTCAAGTAATGCTGAAAACAGCACTGACAAAATCAACAGGCCAATTCAAAGGAAGTTGAAGTGATCCGGTTGAGTTCACAACACAAACACACACACACACACACACATACACACACAAATTCAACATGCCATATCATATTAGAAACCCAAAGTCCTCCATCCTGAAGATGAACGGTGAAAAATACTGATACTAGATACTCCAGATAAAATGACTGGATCACGAATCACATTGTTATTTAGTATTTATCACCTCAAAGTTGATATATGAAAGGTTGTCCAGCTAAAAAAAGTTGAATACTGTTTATAATTTGTTGAGCGCCTTTAGCCTTGATTATAGAACATAATCATCATGGCATTGTTGCCTTAGTTGGTCAGGTTGAGGCTCAGCAACATTATGTTGCATTAAAATGAAGTCAGCTGATGAGCTGAATGTACTGAATGAGCAGGTTATCACATCAATGGACTTTTTCTTCCCTGATGGCACGGATATAAAATGGGGCTCACATAATGAAAGAGTGGTTCAGGGAGCATGAGGAATCATTTTCACATGTGTACTGGCACCCCAGAGTCCCGACATTAACCCTATTGAAAGTCTTTGGGATGTGCTGGAGAAGACTTTATGGAGTGGTTCAGTTTCCCATCATTAAATCAAGATATCGATGAAAAATGAACCCAACTTTGGATGGATGGGGCCAGTGGTGTAGTGTTGAGGGTGCCAGGCTCATGAGCGAGAGGTCATGGGCTCGAATCCCCGTTACAACCCCACCCTGCCACCTTGGAAAATCTGGATGGAAATAAATGTTGTAATGTTGCTTAAGTTTGATGAGAAAATGCCACGGCGATTATGAGTTGCAATCAAGGATAAAGGTGGCCATTAGGGTGATCCTATTAGGGTTGCAATCTCAGCCAGCATTGGGTGAAGGCGGGTACACCTTGAACAGCTCACCCGACCGTCGCAGGGTCAAAACTCACAAAACCATTTGCCTGGGACTCAAACCCTGCTGTGAGGCGGACGTGCCAAACACTACACCAAGGTGCCGCCCATTGTCAAAATTTAGCCACAGCGATATCATATAAGCCTTCCATATTATCAACAATAAAGCAGGTCCTGGGTTTGCTTCCCGGGCTCGGGCCTTTCTGTGTGGAGTTTGCATGTTCTCCTCATGCTTGCGTAGGTTTTCTCTGGGTACTCTGGTTTCCTCTCACAGTCCAAAAACATGCACAGTAGGCTGATTGGTGGTTTCAAATGACCCCTAGGTGTGAGAGTGAGTGTGAATGGTTATATGTGGGTCAGCCCTGCAATGGCCTGGCAAACTGTCCAGGGTGTACCCTGTCCTCGCCCAGAGTCGGCTGAGATGGGCACCAGCAGTATTATTAAAAGTGTCGCAAAAGTAGATTACCAACAAAGAAATGCAAATTCAGTAAACATCACAAGGACGTCTGGAGGTGCACTTCCTCCCTTCCTGAGAGCGCAGATTCCTCCTGCTCTGTTTTTAGCCTGTCGTAGTGGGAGACACTTCCTGTAAAGGGTTTCAGTTATAGAACGCTGACCTTGACCATGGACTCGGAAAAGACACAAAAGAAAGACAGACGGCGGAAACACAGATAGTGGGTCTTAAACATTTGTGTGTGTGTGTGTGTGTGTGTGTGTGTGTGTGTGTGTGTATGGGAGAGGTAATAAGATGTGGGATGGAGCACAGTGAGTGAATCAAGTCTGGCCAGGCTTTGTTTTTCACCGTCCGGTGTCCCAGATTAAAAAGGGTGTGTGATCTAGGGTGGATTTTGGAGGAGCTGCCTTCCTTCTAATAATGCAGAAACTTCACCGAATGAAATAAATGCTTAACCAGCCCTGGTGAAAGGGAGGTGAAGACAGAAGAGGGTCATGCTTTTGCTCAGTCAAGCAGTTCAGAGACGATAAAGTATCTCCACGTGGGTGTGGTGGAATGCGGTGTGATGGGCGAGGGTGGGTTTGGGGTGTGGGTGTGACTGTAGCAGAGTGTGTGTATGTTAGAGTGTGATGCAAGGAAGAATACTTGCGCTTATCCATATTCTCACCAGGACCCGACTCCCTCTCTTTGCAGTGAGCAGTGCGGTGTTTGTCCTTGCAGAAAGATGGATAGATAGTCTGAGGGATGACTGGATACGTGTTAGCTCATAGCATCTGAGAAATGGACAAAAAAGGCTTTATGGAGCCTTAGTGGTACATCAGGTGCTACACATTCTGACCCTGGACGTTATCAGTGCTGTGAACATTCATACTCTCAGATAGTTTCCTTCCTAACACACACACCAACCTGTGTTTTCTGAAAGTAAGTGTGTTGGCCCTGCAATGGTCTAGCAAGCTGTTAGCGATCCGCGACCCTAGTAGGATTAAGCCGTTTCGCAAATGAGTGAGTAAGTGAGTGAGTTCAGTAAGGGGCGGCATAGTGGCGTAGTGGTTAGCCTGCCTGCCTCACAGCAAGAAGGTTCTGGTTTCCGGGGCTCAAACCCAGAACCTTCTTGCTGTGAGGCGGACTTGCTAACCAAAACTCCACCTTGCCACCGCACGTTGCAGAATTGCCTCAGTAAATTTGTTTCTGTGTGGAGTTTGCATATTCTTCCTGTGCTTGTATGGCTTTCCTCCCTACATGCACGTTAGGCTAACTGGCTGTCCCAAATTGCCCCTAGGAATGAGTGTGAATGGGTGGGTGTTGGTCCTGCAATGAACTGGTGAACTCTACAGGGTGTACCTCGCTCCAGCCTCTCCGCAACCTTGCCGAGCCCGGGACTTGAACCCACAACCTTCCTGCTGTGAGGCGGACATGCTACACCATGCTGCCCCACATGGTGGAATTACGTCAGTGATCAGAGCAGCCAATGTTCTCTCTTCTGATTTTGGACAGCTCTATATGTCGGGTGGTTTGGGAAATGTTCACGCACATCTGGCCTTCTGTACTGGCTGTGACTTAAATAACACACTGTCCTTAGTTTTGTTTTTTTTAACCTGCACCCTTCTGTGTTTTCTCTGTTGATGTGTTGCAGTCCGAGTACAGGGTTTGAGAGCGAGCCCACGGCAGCTGTTGCTCCTGTGATGTATAGCGCTCAGTATCACATACACACACATGGCGTGTTCCGAGGAATTCAGGTGGGTGCACATACATACATACACATAGTCACTATTAAAGATGTTCAACTAAAGGTCACTTCCTACTCCCATAACCCATCCCCCGAGCCCCGCCTGATTTTTGAAAATGGCTCAAAATGCCATCTACTGGTGAAAATCATCTTAACCTTACACAGTCCATGCCGATGTAGAGACGGCTGTTCGGGACTGTTCCTTGTCATAACATTTTTGCCATTAAACCATTCTCTAATCAGAAGACCGACCCCCCCCCCCCCCACCCCCCCAAGCCCCAGGGATACTGTAAAACTGCACTATATGGTGACCATTCCCAGGAGTTTATGCCACCCCCTCTTCAACCTATGCTGCTGTAGAACCGCTTAATCCTATTAAAGCCTCGAGGAGGCTGGAGCCTATCTCAGCCAACCCTGAACAGCTCGCCAGACCATTCCAATGCCAGTACACAAGCTAGGAGTGATTTGGAAAAGCCAGTTAGCCTAATGTGCAAGTCTTTGGACTGAGGGAGGAAACAGGAATACCTAGAGGAAACCCATGCAAGCACGGGGACTCCACACAGAAATGCCCGGGACTCGAACCCAGGACCTTCTTGCTGTGAGACGGATGTGCTGATCACTGTGCCACCGAACATGAATCTATCTTTACCATTTCATCTATGTTTATCTTACAGGATGTGAGGCGAGTACCAGGAATCACCCCTACCATCGCGAGATCGGCCGAGTCCAGTGAGAAACGCCCGTTCATGTGCTCATACCCCGGGTGCAGCAAGAGATACTTCAAACTCTCACACCTGCAGATGCACGGAAGGAAACACACAGGTAACAGATAATCCTGACCACTGTATGAGTGACGTATGACATAAAAAAGTTAACAACTGGGCAAATGCAGTGTACAATCTGAACAGCTCCCAAGACCACCGGAGGGCAAAACACACGCAATCATTCACATTCACACCTAGGGGCAATTTGGAACATCCAGTTAGCCTGATGTACATGTCTGGAGTGTGGGAGGAAGCCGGAGTACCCAGAAGAAACCCGCACAAGCACGCAGAGAACATACAAACTCCTCACAGAAACGCCCTCGCCGGGTGCAGGACTTAAACCCAGGACCTTCTTGCTGTGCGGTGGACGTGCTAACCACTCTGCCACTGTTCTGCCACAATAAAATCAATTTATAAATAAAGTTTTTATAAGTAGCCATGTGGTAAATGGGATACTGTACAGGATTCAAGCCCTGCTACCGGCGATGGCGTTTCTGTTTGGAGTTTGCATGTTTTCCCTGTGCTGGTGTGGGCTTCCTCCGGATACTCTGGTTTCCTCCATCAGTCCAAAACCATGCACAGTAGGCTGACTGGCTGTTCCAGATCGCTCCTAGGTGTGAGTGTAAGTGGTTGTATGTGTGTTGGCCCTGTAATGGCCTGGCGAGATTTTCAGGGTGTGCCCTGCCCTCGCCCAGAGTCGGCTAAAATGGGTACCAGTCTCCCCACGACCCTAATTAGGATTAAGTGGCTTTGAGAATGAATGAATGATATTAATGTAAATAATTAGTATACGGGATGCGGCTGCTCGAGTAACTCTGGTTCTTAACAGAAAGGATTACACAATTCTGTCTTTCTTTTTTTAAAATGCTTCTCAGTTCTTAAAAGAGTTAACACGAATGTTCACGAGTGAGCGCTAGTTCACTTTTTGACATGTTTATCCAAACAATTCCTCATTCCAAGACAGATTCATAAAAGAAGCTGGCAAAACTAACAATATCGTCTTCAATTAAGAAATCAGTTTCTCAGAACTGCTCATGACAGGATGAATCAGACAGCAGAGTTTCCTCATCATGCAGCAGTGTGAATACAGCGCACACACACACACACACACACACACACACACCATGGGGTCATTAGAAACCAGAACTACTGTTGTAACCATGGTGATATCAGTGAACTGTCTCTCACTCAATTACTTGGAACCACTGTGTGTGTGTGTGTGTGTGTGTGTGTGCGTGTGTGCGTGTGTGTGTGTGCAGTAACAGTAGCACTAACCATTAATCACAGTATGTTAACTCCTACTTCTTATGAAAGTGATTAAAGCCCTGGTTTTGTGTGGGTAGCTTTCTCAGTAAAACACTGATAGCTAGATATACAATGGTGGCTCACTGGTTAAGGCTCTGGGTTATTGATCAGATGCTTGGCGGTTGAAGCTCCAGTACCACCATGCTGCCACATGCTGCACCCTTATAATAGAAGGGTGTCTGCCAAATGCTATAAATATAAATATGTAAGACTCATACCTCTGTATGACAAGCTGTATCACGAGTAGTAGGATCACAAGGAGACAACAATCTCATACAACACAGGGCAAATGCAGGGTACACCCTGAACAGCTTGCCAGACCATCGCAGGTCAACACACACAACCGTCTACACTCACATTCACACTCACACATAGGGTCAATTTGGAACTGCCAGTTAGCCTAATGTGCATGCCATTGGACTGTGGGAGGAAACCGGAGTGCATGGAGGAATTCCACACAAGCACTGGGAAAACATGCAAATTCCTCACAGAAACCTCTGAACGCAGGACCTTCTTGCTGTGAGGCAGACGTGCTAACCACTATACCACCGTGCCGCACAAGCTGTATATGATCAAGCTAAATTTTGGATGTTTATGTCAGCTAGCTAGCTTTGTTTCAGCAAATGAAGAGTTTGAGTTCAGAAACAGATCAGAACCATTGGTTTAATTATGAGAAAAACAACTTTTGAATTTTCAAGCTACTGGTGAATTGCGGTTAGCCCAACCAAAATTTTTCTCATAATTAAAACAATGGCACTTATCTCTTTCTGAACACCGACTCTTCATATATTCAAATTTTAGCTAGCTAGCTTCCCTGAGCTCATTCTCTAGCCATGACCAGTTTGCTAGCTACCCTCGTTTAGGTACGGTGTCTAACATTGTCTGAATAACTGTCCTGGGAATGTTGTCTAGCTAATAGCAGCTAGCTAGGTTTGTTTGGGTATATTGTCTCATGTTAGCTAACGTATACCCGACTAGCTTAGTTTTAGATTTGTTTAGATATATAAGGTTGACAAGAAACATTTCTTGGATACCTAGGAACACTTTAGCCTTATGGGTATGCATTTTTAGTGGAAAAAACCTGCTTGCTTGATTTATAATTTCCTCTAGATTTTGCAGAATAACCTGTTAAAGCTAGCTAGCCAAACCTGAAGTCTAGTTGATGTTCATTCATTCATTTTCTGAACCGCTTAATCCTAATTAGTGTCGCGGCACCCATTTCAGCCGACTGGGCAAGGGCAGGGCACACCCTTGGATATCTATGCAGCGTACTCTTGACGAAAATCAGCAACGGTTCTTTTACATGCCTCTTACCACAGGCAGTACTGGCTGGCATTTGATATCCCAGTTAGCTGCACTGGGGGGACAGCAGTGACAACCTGTTGATAGTGGGGCTTGAACCCCCCAACCTTGGGATCAGTAATCCAGCACCCTACCACCAGGCCACCACTGCTATGGTTAAAAAAAAAAATTAAATGCTGCCCCCAGGTGGAAGCTCTGTGCCAAACACATCCTGAATATTTTTGTATGAAGTAATGATTCCTATACCTAACTGTGTGTTCAGGAGAGAAACCGTACCAGTGCGACTTCACAGATTGTGGCCGCAGATTTTCCAGATCAGACCAGCTAAAGAGACACCAGCGCAGACACACAGGTCAGACGCCGACACTCTCAACTCACCCCAAACAGATTAATCCTTCTAATAGGGTTACAGGGAGGCTGGAGCCTATCTCAGCCGACTCTGGGTGTATGCGAGGTACACTCTCCATCGCAGGGCCAACATGCACAACCATTCACGTTCATGCTCATACCTAGGGGCAATTTGGAAAAGCCAATTAGCCTAATAAGGATGTTTTTGAACTGTGTAAAGAAACTTCAATACCTGGAGGAAACCCATGCAAGCAAGGGGAGAACATGTAATATCCACACAGAACCCAGGATATTCTTGCTGTGGGGTGGACGTGCTAACCACTGTCTCCAAACTAATGCAAATTTCGTAAAGCCATAAGCTCGTTTTTTTGTTCGTGCTCAGATGGCTACACATGTAGCCCAACAAGTAAAATATACACGTGTGCCCCACCTCCGTTGGCGCTGAGTGCACTTGCACTTCACAGCTTAATCTCTTACTTTATGCATACATGTTTCTGTAAACTTTACACATGCAAACATTATAAATATGCAAACATATTTACATTATATCTTTTATGAACAAAGTTTCCACAATACACATGGCAGCCACAGACTAGCTGACTTTTTGGCTTAGGTTGACTATGTTCATATTTATAAAGTACAGCAGTGGACATTGTTTCATATTTGGATTCATGAACTTAATTCATAATAATGACTTGTTAGCACGCCCCCCTTACAGCAAGAAGGTCCTGGGTTTGAGTCCCAGGCCGGGCGTTTCTGTGGGGAGTTTGCATGTTCTCCCTGTGCTTGCGTGGGTTTCCTCCCACAGTATAAGCACATGCTGTGCCAAATTGCCTCTTGGTGTGGTTGTGAATGGTTGTATGTGTGTGTTGACCTTGCAATGGTCTTGCGAGCTGGCCAGGGTGTACCCGGCCCTCCAGTGTCAGCTGAGATAGGCTCCAACCTCCTCATAACCCTAGTAGAACCAATGTTCTACTGTAAATAGTGATCAGAACTGTTTTTCTCTCTCCTAACTTCTTCATGCCCCCCCAGGAGTAAAACCCTTTCAGTGTGAGACGTGTCAGAGAAAGTTCTCACGCTCGGACCACCTCAAGACCCACACACGGACTCATACAGGTAAAACAAGTGCGTAACCCCCTTTTTGTCTTCACATTTTTCCAGTTTGAGTTACCAACCAAGTCTTCCATTGTTTAGTACTAATTCATCAACTTTTGGACCATTTTTTTTCCTCAGGTGAGAAGCCGTTTACCTGTCGCTGGCCGGGCTGCCAGAAGAAATTTGCTCGTTCGGATGAGCTTGTCAGACATCATAGCATGCATGAGAAGAACGTCACCAAACTGCAGCCGGCTCTCTGAACTCCTAAAACTCTTAAACAATCATTATCTAACTCATGGTAATCATTAAAATCAGATGTGCTGTACAGTACAGCATGACGACGGCAGTGCTTAAGACTGAACACCCAAATACTAACCTCATTAAACTGCTTTGGAATATTCATGCCTGAGTGAAGTCTTATAAGGAATATTTTAGATCATCTCATGTTGTAAATATCTCATGATTGCAAAGAATCTCTAAAATGGATGGACTGGTTAACTTCAAATCCTGATTATTGCTGATTTTATATCATAAAGAGAAAATGCACTGTTCTGGTTCTTTGTACATACTGTATTTTTAACCTTTAACAGACTTTTAATATCCATATTTTGTATTAAAAAACTTTTTACACAAACACTGACAATCCTCTCTGCATGCTTATATTGTTGATGCATGACAGATTGGGTCATATGACCATGATGCTAATCATGTCAGGAGATTTATCTGAGAGCGGCATGGTGGCGTTAATGGTTAGCATGTCTGCTTAACAGCAAGAAGGTCCTGGTGCAGTGTCAAGGTGTGTAATTACTTAACCTGGAGATGGAAGGTTCGAATCCAGGTTGATGCCGCAGCCTAATTGGCTGAGCTCTCATGGGAGGGAGGGATGGCATACGCTCACCTCCCTTTCACCCACAGTGATCACCAGCCAATTATGGGAGTCTTTGAGCTCAGTCATACAAAGGGGCGAATAGTTATGTGTTTGTATAGATATAGGCTGCCCCTGAATGCACATGTGCAGCAGTTCGTTAAGATGTGGGCGGCAGCACCGCATATCACAACCGCCAATTCCACCCCTATTGATGTTGGTGCATTTTGACTTCCGCCGTGATTTTGGATGGTTTTGTGATATGGAATTGGTGCCTGTGCTGTGACACTTGTGGGCCACAATAGGAAACAAATGAATCTTTCTTGATTACCTGTATTTGGTGTCAGTGGCACTGTACAGCCAATTATAAAGATACACAAACATTGTTGACAAAGTGAAACAGGAAAGACTGTTTATGTTTAAGGCATTTATTAAAAATTATACAAAAACAAGGATGCATACAAAGCTATGCTAAAATGAAGCGAAGCTAGCAAAACCCGAGTCATCAATATTCGTTCTTTCTCAGTGGTCCATTTTTGACTCGGCAGGTAAAACTTCCACGCATTGCTAGTCACAGCAGTATGAAACGACTAAGTCCATTGCTGATGAAAAAGTTGAAAGTATACATGCTTAGATCAGGAAGACTTCAATATGCTGCCTTCAGGATGCCAAATATACACAACACGAACGAGACTGCTAACGGACAGGCTAGATTCTGCCATCATTATTGCTTACTGTGGACTGCTACACACCTTTTTGGAAGTACGACTTTGTTCTTAGGCCTTGAATAAAAAGGACGGTGCATTGTAGAAGGAAAAAAAAAAAAAGAATACACCAGTATATTTCTCTCTCGCTCAAAAAAAAAATTATATATATATAAACAATACACATACTTAAAAATCAACGCCAGTCATGTGATAGTCCTAAGTTTGACTGGGTTATTAACACCATGAGTAATCAGATCAGCGTGTTCTAAAGTGCATAGACGTCCACGAACACTGTGATTTGAGGGAGGAAGTCTTCACATTCTCCCCCGAGGCAGCACAGAGCTGGGCCGGAACGCCAGATTCTTCAGTCCCCCAACAGAACAACAGTCAAGTCTCTCACAGAAATGCTGTAAATTTCCCTGATTTGCCAGTTTGGTTCGCCCCTGTCCCCGATGTATATATAAAAAAAACTCTGGGTGAAGCAGCCTGAAAAGCAGTTTCTCAGCAGACTCGCTTCATCTGGTGGCAAGCTTCATTCGTCCTACACAAAGCATCAGGTGGCAAGCTTCATTCGTCCTACACAAAGAACAGAAATATTACTGAGAAAAGGTGCAAGAGAAACGTAATATTAACACAGATCACCACTTAAACCCACAACCCCCTCTTTCATCAGAAATTTAAATTTTTATATTGTCCATACTATAAGATGCATTTTTGCTTTCCTTCCTATCCATCAGTACTTATTAAATGTTTACAAAGTGAAATAACATAATAATGTATATTTACATTATTAAATATACTGAGTGTGCAAAAAATAGTGAATGCAACACGTAATCACTATGGCATTGTTTTGACAAACTTAAGCAACGTCACAATATTTATTTTCCATCCAGAGTTTTAAAAAGTCAGTAGGGCTTTAACACCTGAGCTTACTGACTCTCCAGAGTTGGAGCTTATTCGGGTTTCAGTAGCGTGAAGTGAGTAGGAGTTTAACTCCTCCTGGATGGAACGCTAATGCATCACAGGGTACCTTGCTAGTACTTTTTTTTTTTTTTTACTAGTACCCATTTATACTGCTGGGTGGACAGAGGCACACTTGTGCTTGAGACCTTGTCCAAGGGTCTTAGCAAGGTGGGGGGTCTAACAGGGATTCGAACCAATGACCTCTCGCTCATGAGCCTAGCACATTATCCACTACACCACTGGCCCCATCCATCCAGGGTTGCGTTTATTTTTCAGTGACATTTTGAATTGATGACGGGAAACTGAAGCAGGTCAGGACTCTGGGGTGCCAATACATATGTAAAAATGATTCCTCATGCTCCCTGAACCACTATTTGAGCCCCAATTTTATATCCGGGCCCTCAGGGAAGAAAAAGCCCATTGATGTGATAACCTGCTCATTCAGTACATTCAGCTCATCAGCTGACTTCATTTTTACTGCAACATAATGTTGCTGAGCCTCGACCGGACCAACTGGAGCAACAATGTTATGGTGATTATGGTTGTTTATATCAAGAACATGAATAATAGATCTATCTAAATCACATGGTGATTTGTCTGTTAGGAATAAGCATTACCTTATCTATCGTATGAGTTTGTCATGGGGCAGTGCGCAACTGCAAAATTGTGTGTTGAGTTACTTATTATTTTTGGCCATATAGTCTGTGTAAGCAAAAAGTCAGATGGGGTAAAGTGTACATCAGCTTGTAAGCTACAGTCAGTGATTCTCCATTTAGGTAAATTTAATTTCATGCCATCTCCAAAAAACGGTTTATCCTTTATTAAGGTCATGGGGTGGCTGGAGCCCAACCCAGCCAACTACAGGAGAAGGCTGGGTACACTCTGAATAGCTCACCTGGCCAACATACAAACACAAATATTCACACTCACACTCAGTCCTAGGGGCAATCAAGAATATCCAATTGGTCTAACATGCATGTCTTTGGACTGTAACTAGAGTACCCAGAGGAAACCCATGCAAGCATGAGGAGAACGGGCAAACTCAAACAGAAACGCCATTGCTGGGCTTGAGACTTGAACCCAGGACCTTCTTGCTGTGAGGCGGTCATGCTAACCACTATGCCACCCCACCAATGTAAAAGTACCGGATAAAATAAGAACACAAATTAGGTGTACCTAATAAACCTATTTTGTGATTTATAGTATGGACAATACGCTATTTTATTAGTCCCCGCCCATAAAAGTTACATGAAAATGACAGCTTGCTTTATTCATGGTGTCGACTAAAGCAAGAGCTCAGCGTCAGAAGATGTGTTCGTGTGGGTTGTGTGTTCATGAGCCCAAACAGGTCAGCAAAACAAAGTTATCTGCACTTCACCACTGGACAGCGCAGCCATATGAAAGCAGAGGTGAACACACACTCACACACACTCTCTCTCTCACACATACACAAAAACACAGAAAGCCACAGAAAACAGCAGGAACTTTGACGCAAAGTGAAATTAAACGACAGACACAAACTACGAGGACAAAGTGGGGTAAGGGAAAAAAAAAAGACAAACAAACCAATCACCAATACACCTTTTCTCTCCCACACACACACACACACACCTTCCCAGGGTAAGCGCACATTGCGTTGGATGGGCCGAGAGCGATCGGGTGACACGGGTACCATGCTGAGCTTCTCCATGCTGAAAGTCTAGTCGGATAAAACCCCACCTACCTGCCCACTGTCCCCAAGTAACGGACTGCCTCTGTCTACCTGTCTGTCTGCAAACCAACCAATCAGAGGAGACCAACCAATCAAAATGCAGACGAGGTGACAAGGGACAGATAGGAAATACGAAGACCCCGTCACGGGGACGAGTTGAAGACAGTTACATTGTGAGTAAACAGAAATATGTGGGAAACATGTTTAGAAAGATGATTAAGAAAGTCACATGCAAGACAGATGATTCTTTAACCGCAAAAGCATTACAAGCACTTTCGAAATTTTTATCAGGATCTATATTTGATCTACTAAAAAACAAACAAACAAAAAAAAACAAAAGACAACACAATAGAATCTGAAGATTTATAAACCCAGGAAACCTAATATGAAATATTATTAGTGAGATAAAGTGCTAGTTTTTATTCTAAAGCCTTTAAATGATTTAAAATAAGATCGACAGGGATTCTTGCATATCGTACACTGGGAATTTGTACATTAGAGTTCTTCTTTGGCTGTGAAAGAGATGGGGTGATGTCATGTGTGTCTCCTCACCTGGGGCTTGCTGGCTCTGGGATCTTCTCCGTGTGCTGGAGACTCTGGAGATAGAAGAGAGAGAAGACCCCACACTGCTCGCCCGGAAGATGGGTAAGGGCACGGGAGTTATGGGTGGAGAATCCAACTGTGTTTGACAGATAGAGAAAGACAGATTTGAACTATATGTTGATGGAACTCTGTCTACAGATATCCTGTATATGGCTGGAGTCTACCTCAGCCGAAACAGGGCGAAGGCGGGCTACACCCTGAACAGGTCAGCAGTTAATCACAAGGCCAACAGACACACACCTAGGGGTAATTTGGAACAGCCAATAGGCCTATTGTGCATGTTTTTGTGCTGCTGGAGGAAACCTGAGTACTCTGAGGAAACCCTGCAAGCACGGGCAGAACATGCAAACTCCACACCAATGCCTTGCTGAATCTGGGATTCGAACCCAGGACCTACATGCTGTGAGGCAGACGTGCTAACCACTTCACCACCGTGCCATGTATGTGATCACCTACAATCAGTAATGGCACAACCTGATTGGTCCACTGACTCAGAATTAAAAATTATTATTTCAGGTGGATAATGAGTGGATAAAGCGTGACATTCACAGTCCGTCACAGTCACTTAGAGGAAGCTGTGCAATCATTTCACCCAATAAAACAAACAAACAAACAAAGAAAGCTTATTTTAGTTTATTTTTCCCCAAGAGCAATAAAAACCAGTTCTAATACGGTGAACAGACCATAATAGATGCCGTTAGCTACACCATACCTATTAGCCAGCTTAAAGTGAGCTCACCTGACCTCAGTGTCATGGTTTAAATGAGAAAATATAAACTATAATAAATACATTTGCTTTTCATTGCTTCCGTGTTGTACATGGTTAAAGAGACACCTGTTCACTCTCCTTTTAGTGTGCTTTTCTATGCTTCGATTCCTGGGTGATATATGCTAAAACAATTATGTACGTCAGGCTTGGTAGATGTCGCTAAATTGAATAGTTCAATTACCATTAATAATATCAGAGAAAAATATCAATGAAAAAAAAAAAAAAAAAATGCAAAGAAGGCAAATAAACCCCCCAAAAACTCTCAGTCCACGGTGGCCATTTTGGATATCAAATCGCAAGTAAAATCGATAGACTTATGTAGTGACTCAGGTCCAACATCCACACCAAAAACAGTGATAATCAGTGATGGTATTTTTGAGTTAGTATGCGGAATGAGACTAGCTAGATTTGTTTCAGTATATATTCAAATGTTAGCCATCTGACTTCCCTGAGCACATTCTCTAGCTATGACCAGTCAGCTAAATAACTAAAATCCTGTGCTGGGTACGTTCTCTAGCTAATGGCAGATAGCTAGGTTTGTTTGAGTATATTGTTTCATGTTATCTAATGTTATACCTGAAAGCTAGCTTAGATTTGTTTAGCTATAAAAGGTTATAGGTAATAGAATAAGTTTGGATTAATACTTGTTTAAGGACACCTAGAAATGCTATTACCTCCAGTGTATCTGTATATGTGTGTGTGTGTGTGTGTGTGCGTGCTTGTACCTCCACGTATTCATGGGTAGGTGAGGAGGACGTTGGCGAGTTCTCAACGTGTCTTTTTGACGAGGCCGGTCCGAGCTCAACTGTGCGAACACGTTGGGCAAACTTCAGAGAGCACACAGACTCAATGATATTACTCTCTAAAGGAGACACCTGAAAAACCACAGTTTCATTCATGAGAATCAGCTTCATTATTTTATACCTTAACATATTTGCAGAGTATTACAGGCTACAGTAAAAACCTGAAGTAAAATGGTCCTGGTTTGTTTTACGGTGGCTTTAAACTACAGGCCCACAGCCATTTCAAAAATAGAAGAGGACCTACCCTAATATTAAGAAAGTCTAGGAATCAGATGAATGGTTTGGGCACTCTGTCCCCATCATACTCCTGATCTATCAGAGTTCCACCTCTTTAAAATGATAATCTGGCAGCAAAGCAGTAATTTAACAAACCTAACAAAAACAGTATATTTCATTCATTCATTCATTTTCTGAACCGCTTAATCCTAATTAGGGTCGCGGGGAGGATGGCGCTCATCTCAGCTGACTCTGGGCGAGGGCAGAGTACACCCTGGACAGCTCGCCAGGCCATCGCAGGGCAGAAACACGCTGACGGCTATGCAGCCTACTCTTGACGAAAATCAGCAATGGTTCTTATGGATCACATAAGTATATTGGTTCCAACCCTAAAAGGTTTGTAATGATAGATCACGGCTAATTTTAAAAAGATTTTAATACGCAGTCTGTTTAACTTCCACCAGTGATTGTGTGGGTTTCCTCCGTGTACTCCAGTTTCCTCCCACAGTCCAAAAACAAGCATATCAGCCTAACTGGCTGTTACAAATTGCCCCTATGTGTGAGTGTAAGTGTAAAAGGTTGTCTCTGTGTGTCTTGGAACTGTGATAGACTGGCGAGCTGATCAGGGTGTACCCTGCCTTTTTCCAGTGTCGGCTGAGATAGGCTCCATCCTCCCAGCAACCCTATTAAGATTGGCAAATGAATGAGTGAGAGGGTGAGTCGGTTTTTCTCTTTTGTCATTTACAGAAAATACAACTAAAGACCAGCAGGGGGAGCTGTGAATGAAAATAAGATCAGGTCAGACTGGCTCAGGCAAAAGACGTGTCCAAGTCTGTGCTAACGTTTGGGTATTGTTATCCAGTTAACGATTTGGGTGTGATCAGAAACAACAACTGAAGCAGTGTACACACACACACACACACACACCCACCTGTACCAACATGAGTGTCTTGCTGTCTCCGCTGAGCGAGTCCTGCAGCAGGTACGTAAGGCGTGAGTTTCTGAAGGGAACATGCGAGTGACGGGAGCGCAGTGCGTTGATGACGTCGCCCAGTGCCGAGAGCGACTTATTGATGCACTGAGCTTCACGCAGACGGCTTCCTTCAGCGCCTGATTTAGAGATTCTCTCGGAACCAGCCAGATCCACCAGATTCAGCTTACCTGCATAAACATGCATAAGACAATAATGATATTATTTAAAATTAATTAGCAGTTTGAAAAAAGTGAAGCTGCTGTACAGGTGCATATGAACTCCCAAAAAAATTAGTCATATTCATTATCAACAGTGATTTATTGTACAGGTTGAACAACTGAATTGAGGTAATTCCCATAAAAGAGGATTTCCAGTCGTTGGTCATTTGTGTGTCATGTCTAAGTGGAATATAAGGGTAATATAAGGATGATTATTGTATGGTGAGTGTGTGTGCATGAGAGAAAAAGAGTGTAATCACCTGAGGTGCGGTGTCCTGTAGAAGAATTGAAGCCGGCCACAGTAATGATGAGGAGAGCGTGAGAACGAGAGCTGTGCTCATTTAGATTGGTACATGCTGTCGCTCTGTTCATGTGACCCAGCTCAAAAACCTACAAAGATTCAAAGAATAAGCATCCACGCAAGCTGCAAAGTCATTGTACTGTATAAACATGAAAACATTTGGGATAAGCAAAGCCTTCTCTCTGCATAGATGGAGCTGACTGAATTGTAAATGACTCTAATTTTGAGTTGTCTAGATAAGAGATTCCAAAAATTCCCCCTGGAGTGGCCAATGAGGGACCTGATGTTAGTGTGGGATGGCCAAGATGGGGAACAGTGCTAATGTGATGCCACTTGAGGACAAAGAGACAGTGTGGGGTGGAGAAGGTGGGGCACAGTGCCGGTGTGGGGTGCAAGAGTGGGGTACAAAGCCGGTGTGGGGTGGCAAAGGTGGGACACAGAGCCGGTGTGGCGTGGCCAGGTTGGGACACAGAGAAAATAAGGAGTGGGTCAAGGTGGGCCTTCTTTAATAAGTATATAAGCCTTTAATAAGGCTAAACATTTTCCTTAATAGTACATCAAACACTCACGTCTTAAACCAATGATATACAAAATAAAATATTTCTGAGGTGGCCAATAATATATTTGAGGTCAACCCTTTTCCCACTCTTACACTGAATGCCCCTAAGGTCTCAAGAGATATATTACATCTGTGCTAAATAACACAAGACATGATTCAATTAAACAGTAATTAAAAGCACAAAGATCATCAATGTTTGCATCAAAATGGAAACTAAAACCATTCAAAGAGTTCTCACTTTATTAATATCCTCCACACTCTTCACCGTGAACTCGGTAAGACCAGGAACATACAGCTGCCCACTGCCATCCGGACACAACTTAATGTCCAGCTTCTCATTTAGGTTGTCTCCTAACAGGTTCCTAAGGAAAGAAAAATTACAGAGACTTTCAATATATCAACTGGAATTACATATAAATATATACACTAATTTTATGGCAGTAATAATCGATTGTTTGAACAGACCTGTCTCTATACATGCCCCAAAGATAAACAAAACTGTACATAAGAAATTGTATCTAACTCTTAATATGCTGCATTTTCCTCTCAGTACATTCATTATACTTAGCAGGTCTTCTGTCAGTAGAAAAACAGAGAATCCAGCACTTTAACTACTCAAAGGAAATAAAAACATATTGCTACTATATAATATGTATGAGTACATCCTACACGGGAATGACGCAATCTGATTGGTCTGCTATCTTGGGATTACAAAACACTATTCGGGCACGCACACAAAGTTGGGAGCAAACATTGTCAACATTATCCTGCTTTAAAATGGAAAAATAAACCATAGTTAGTTTTAGTTGTGTGTGTTTCTACATAGCATTGATAAAAATAAATAAATAAAAACAAACAAACACCATTACGGCGAACCTGGGGTATGTACTAAACTCTGAATGAGTAGCACAGGGCTCATCTGATCTGCCTTTGTCATTGATAAAATATAAAAATCTTGTTTTGGTTTAGTTTTCTTTGTTTATGTGTAGTATATACTAAAACTTTTAAAAAGTTAAAGAGACCATTACACAGCTTTTGCACCTGCTTGCATGTGCACTTGGAGCTCAGCTGCATCTGTCATGATTTAAAAAAAGTTTAATATATAAACCATATAAAAAATGTTGTGTTGAGGTTACTGTGTAGTATATACTAAAACAACTATGTACAGGCTTGGTGGATTGAAGAGTTCCCTCAACATTCAGTCTCTGAACCTATTTAGCAACATCCACCTCACATTCGGGCTAACAACTAAAATTTCACATATAAAATGTACAGTTTCAGTTTAAAATCAGATTTTACGCATGTGTGAAATGCTTGATGTACAGTTCTGTATCAAATATAGCCTTTTTTCTACCGTTAACATCACAGCCTTTGTTTTCTCCTCAGTCTAAGCTATTCTGTCCCTGTTATGTTGCTTAGCAACCAACATTCTTTCCAATAATATTAGATTACAAGGTGGCACACTTGAACTGTTTATTGCAAATTTTATTAACAGTTAACCTTTTTTAACTGAGTATTTGACCCTTACCATATTTTTCCTCTCTGGAATATAAAAGCAGGGAACCCATTACAGATGATGATTCACAGGGAATGTATCACCAGAGATAAGACGATTCTAGGCACACTGCGCTGTGCCATATTTAAGAACACTCTTACTGAAGATACAGTCACAGTAAAACACGCCCTCTTGTGGCTAACTGCTTTATACCAGTACTAGCGTGGGTTCTGAGTCAGCGCACGCATCTGTGTGTGAACGTGCTTTTTCTTACCGCAGTGTCTCGTTGTAAATCTCCACCATACTGACGGTGATGGTGTAGTGCCAGTCAGGCATTTTCTCAGACACCTCAGAAAAGAGCAGACGCAGAGCTCGCTGGTTAATGCCAGGGTCCTCAGGAATACCCTGTGTGTGCACATACACAATATTACTCACTCACTCACTGAACTGCTTAATCCTGCTATGGTTGCAGGGAGGCTGATGCCTATCTCCGCCAACACTGGGAGAAGACACCCTGGACAGCTCGCCAGACCATAGCAGGGCAACACACAACCATTCATACATACACCTAGGGGCAATTCAAAAAAGCCAATGAGCCTAATGTGCATGTCTTTAAACTGTGGGAAGAAACCGGAGTACTTGGAGGAAACCCATGCAAGCACGGGGAGAACATGCAAATTCCACACAAACACCAAAGCCCAGGACCTACTTGCTGTGAGGCGGACATGCTAACCATGTTTGTTTGACACCATTACAAGCATTTTCTCTCATATTTACCTCCATGGTGTAGGTTTTTCCTGAACCCGTCTGTCCATAAGCAAAGATGCACACGTTATAACCATCTATGCAGGACGTGACCAGAGACTGCACTTCCTGAAACACCTGTTTAAATCAGAAAAGAGGTCACTTCACAAGCCATTAAAAAAAAAAAACGACAGTCTAATGACCAGAAGCTGTCGAGATCTCCTGACCTCTGCCTGTGTGGCCTGAGGTGGAAAGACCTTGTCCATGTCAAAGGTCATGAATTTGCCCTTGTTGGAAAGGAAGAGCACTGCATCGTCGTCAGAGTCAAAGGACACCACGCTCTTGCCGTCAGCCTCCTCTTCCTCCTGGCAGATGGGACGCACGCGACAGAACACGCGGATGTTTCCTGTCGAAAAGACAAAGTGGAGTCGCATCAAATTATCAAAGCTGAGAATCAAGCCATAAATTCTTTAGTATTTGGGCAGCATTACAAAGAAAAGACAGAGGGTTAAACTGTTAAGGTCTTAGACAGAGTAGCCATAGCAACCGAAATAGCCATAAATTTCCGAATGCCCATCCTACAGAGTGCAGTTTGTACCTTTGAGGCGAACCAGTTCATTGTGACACTTCTTTCTTAGGTTCATCTCCCTTTTGTATTTGCGTAGCAGCTCCTGGTTGGTGTTGCTCACCTCTGCAATCATGTGACATATCTATACACACACACACACACACACACTTTAACTGACTGCTTGATCTTTGTTATAAGCAAACTGAGCTTGACCAACAGTGGCTCACATGACCATAAACGTATGTATTCATACGACACATGGGTGGGAATTCACCTCCTGTCTAGCCTCAGCAATAGCATTCTGCAGCATGTAGGGAAAGTCCAGGACCTGCCTCTTCAGACAGTTGTAGTCACATGTAAGCGTCCTCAGTGCCGGCTGCAGGGTCAGCAAATTCATCCTCACACCTATATGGAAAGGATTAGATCCATGTCTTTATGCACACTACATACATACATGCAGTCGTTCACATATGCTAATACACACACACACACACACACACCTGCAAGGTTTTCATGCACAGCTTTCATTTCGCTCTCGGCTCTGATGAACGCCTCCTCGATGACCCTGTTCTTCTCCTCTTCAAGATTCTGAATCTCAGTCTCTAGTTGGCTTCGAGTTCGCTCCATCTCACCCTCATACGCCAGGATCTGACAAACACAATAATAATTCATAATATAATTTATCATTTACTTTTTTTTTCATTGGTCGAGAGAAGCTGCGAATATCAGTTGAAACTGTGTGAAGGTGGGGTACACCCTGAATTCCTTGCCAGACCATTGCAGGGCCAACGCACACATACAACCATTCACACTCTCACGTCCACACTTAGGGGCAATTTGGAACAGCTAATTAGCCTAAAGTCTTTATACGGTAGGAGAAAACCGGAGTACCCGGAGGAAACCCACACAAGCACGGGGAGAACATGCAAACTCCACACAGAAAGGCCCTTGCCGAGCGTGGGACTCGAACCCAGGACATTCTTGCTGTGAGGCAGACGTGCTAATCACTACACCACCACACCGCTCATAATATAATGACGTGTTATAGTGAAAAAACAAAACTGAGGGGGAAAAACTGGAAAATGTAAAAACAGGCAAAAAAAACAAGAGTATCAGAGAGTGCAGACCTCCACCAAGGCTTTAACATTCTGTTGTCTGTGAAATCAATGAGTGAACGGCTTTGAACATTGTATATTTGAATTCCCTGAGCATGGAAACAATCCCCTACAAGATTCGTCCCCTTAAAGATTCGTGCTCTGATGAAACTTCGCAGAGGTACAAGCTTCTGAACTTGTTAAACAGGATTTCCCATGTTCAATTTTCATTTTATTCTGGTGTTCACATTAATAAATACATCAGCAGCATATGATGTGTCATATGGAGCATGTCTATGCTGGTGTACCTGCTGGCGGAGCTCGCTGCTGGTTCTCTGGCTGTCGTGCAACTTCTGTTCGAGTTCTCGGAGGCACTGACGCTGGAGTCCCAGCTGCTCCTGAAGAGCCTGGTTATGTGCCTGAGCCTCCATTAGAGCCTTTTTCCACTGAGATGACTCGGCCTCCACTGCCTTGCTCACATAATGCAGAGACAGACAGAGACAGAGAGAGAGAGAGAGAGAGAGAGAGAGAGAGAGAGAGAGAGAGAGATGCTAACTAATGACAGAAGACCTAGTGTTTTGATCAGTGTGTAGTTACAGAAGGGGATTAAATTAAAAGGGAAAATAAATAAAATGCATGCTTTCCTCACTAAAATTTAATTACAGCATCTGCATTTGCAAAATGTTCTCAATTCTGTTTCTTCTTTAAGAACCACATACTCCCCCCTTTTGTTGCCCCGTCCTGACTTTGGTGTTGCTGCCACCAAATCAAAAATGAACTAATATTTTCAATTTAAATAATAAAATGTCTCACTTTTAACATGTGATATTTTCTATGTTCTACTGTAAATAAAATAGGGGTTTATAAAATTTCCAAATTGTGTTTGGAAACTGGGGTTGTATGATCGAATTCTTCATTCTATTTAACGTTAAGGTTTGTTTGCCAGCATAAAACTAAATGCTGCAGACAGCCTGCTTGAATGTGTGTGGGTGTGTGTGTGTGCGAGCAGTTCCCACCATGGCCTGAGATGGCACTGTTGCACTCTGCCTTCGCAGTACTTCCTCTGTATGTCTGAGCTGCTCCTGAAGTTTGTCTCTGCTCTGTAACGCCTCCTCCAGTCGCGTGTGCAACCCATCCACTGTACCCGCTCTCTCCCCAAGCTGATGCCCGAGCTTGGCCATGTGCTGCTCATAGTCCTTACAGCGCTCCTCACACAAGGAGAGCGCCCCCCGTAAGGCCGCTGCCTCCTGACACACACAGGGAAGACACACTTATGTAGCTTACTGCTCTAGGATCATTTGTGCCTTTCACACGAAAAAGTCCAATCTAGGAGCACGGGAAGGTATGTATGTGTGCTGCTACCTGGCTGTGAGAGCAGGTGGAGGTGGAGCAGGTGTGTGCTGACTCATGAATGCTGCCGGACTTAAGCTCCTGTTTGAGCCGCTGATTCTCACTCTCTAGGAGCTCCAGCTGCTTCTCCAGGTCTGTCGCCCCCTACACACACACACACACACACACACACGTAAATGAAACTTGCTTAAAGCCTGCACTACTCTTGTATGTAAATTAGGTCAGTCTCAGTAACAGGGAACGTCTCAGATCTCACAGATAAAAAGAAAAAAAGAGAGAGATAGAAAATTATAAACTGGGTGTAGACCCTGGACTCACTGCTACTGCAGTCCTGAAAGTCACATTATCTTAATAAAACATCTACTTTTAGGATTAAAACTATAGTCTTTCGGTGATTATAGCAAATTGTTACTTGAAGCTAGCTGTTTTGAAATTCAAAATTCAAACAAAACTGGTTCAGCTGGGTGTGAACACATGGTACATATGGAAGAGCTGCCTTGACCAACAACATAATGACAAACAAACTATGATGTCAAACATCCTCAAGTATGTTGGATGTTCCTTATTTGTATCATTTGTCATTTGGCTGAATGGCTCTTCCAAATTGCCTTTAGGTGTGAGTGTGAATGGTTTTGTGGCCCTGTGATATTCTGGCGAGCAGTTCAGGGTGTACCCCGCCTTCACCCAGGCTCGGCTGGGATAGACACCACGACCCAAGTAGAACAAAGTGTTTCAGTGGCAAAGGAGTGTTTGAAAAGGTTGCCATTTGGAGTCTGTTTCACTCTCACGAGTGTGCGAAATCGTGAGAAGAGGATGTGGACACGTCAGTTTATATAAGGAAAGAAATCGGCAAAAATAACAGTACACAGGTATTAAACTTACAAATTAGACATAAATTAGTGAACTACTGGATAAAATAAAACTAGGCACTTTTACACATAATATTACATTACATTTCCATACATCAGATAAGCGTCTATTCATATAGATGAACGAATGGAAAATACCTCAGCTCATTTATATGCAAATCACTTCCTATGTGAGTCACGTGCAGGTTTTAGCAGTATAATGGCACCTCCCTGTGTGAGAATTATTCCTCTTTTTTTCTTCACAAAGAAGATTGTAATAACAATGTTTTGAAGTGCAAAGGTGTATATGATGCATGCTCCTATTCCAGGTGTTTTTCTTTAATCTCTCATGTTCTACTGCTATCGTCTTCTAGGGTCCACGTGAGCCAAATCTCACTTACCAGCTCAGAGCGCAGTCTCTCCACCTCCTGAGTCCGGTCCACCAGTTTCTTCTCCAGCTCCTCAATCTGAGAAGACAACACACACACACACCAAACAGTTTCACTGGTTACCATTCATGGCTGAAGTGCTCTTGAGCAAGGCACCTAACCTCAATGTGTGATAGCCCACTGCTCCAAATGTGTGTGCATGTGTGTGCGTGTGTGTGTGTGTGTGTGTGTGTTCACTTTGGATGGGTTAAATGCAGATAAAATAAATTTCCTTGCGGGATTAATACATTATATATATAAAAAAAAAATACAATAACAGACCACTTAACTGTTATAACAAACACCTTAGAGTAGCCTGAGTGTAATTACTGTAACACCCATTCAATGACTACTTGTAGAAAATGGCAAGAAGTACAAAGAACAGTGTACTGATGGAGTAATTTCATGTCCTATAATGATTATATACTGATGTATCATTATATGTTGATGCATCACCATTGCTGATTAGTGGTTTCTTTCGGCAACATCAGTCCATGCCCGTTTTCACAAGTGCGTGCGAGTGTTACGACTCTAGGCATGCTCAGAGACATGTTAACTTTCTGAATGGCTGTTCCAGCCTGGTAGTGACATGAACTCGTTGGATTGGCTGGGCTACGTCACGGACCTGTGCATCATCACACATTATCGTCCAGTGCTGAGCTGCACAAACAACAAGCTCAGGAAAGATGACAGGAAAGCTGAGTTGGCAAAACATTAGCTGCATAAGCCATTTGCACATCTCTTGCAGCATACTATATAAAGCAAAATATAAGTCTCACTGTCTCCACAAGAGACATCAATCCTGCCCAACGTGTTGACGTCACTTCCAGGGGAAAATGACTGCTAAGCTGTTAACAGCTGTAGTTTAGCACACCGCTAGTAATCCTTGCGATAGAATCCTCTAGTTTTGTGCTTTCTTTCATTTACACAAACACTTTCAAGTGTTTGTGTTGCTTACACGTGTTACATACGCACAGATTATGCTGTAAGGATGACCAATACTGGTACACCTTAAGCCACCATTGCTGATGCACAAATATTTTTCAAATAATGTTATTCCAGGTTACATAACTAACACAAACCCATTAGTAGCACATGCATGCCAAGTGTGTACCTGTGTGTGCAGCCCCGTGATAAGAGCAAGTTCTTCTTTTTGCTGAGACGGTGTGTGAACTTTCCTCTCCACAGCAACAGCAGGATACTCTTGTGGACGCGGAGACCCTGTACTCAATCGCCTTCCACCTACAGAACACACACACGGTCAGCGAATGCAGCAACACCACATCAGACCTACATACTGCACCAGGTCACATACTTGTGGTGAAGCCAGCTTGGCTAAGCTGGCTGCGCTGCTCTTGATTGGTGAGTGGATGCTCCTCACTTTGCTGGTCTTGATTGACCTGTGGTTGGTGTAATCGCTGTACAAGTCTTCTGTTGGCAGTGTCTTCGTTATGCAAGCGAGCCTGGAACTCGCAGACTTTATCTTGCAGTGCCTGTGAAGCACAGAACACAAACGGCGTTATATTACATTCTCTTCAGTGATGTATGGATTCAGAAATGCCGTGAAAATCAATCAAATCATTGTACTACTACTGAGCATCGTTTGAAACTAGGGATGAGGCATCTACTGAATTTTAATATTCAAATATCTGTATTGTGAATACACTGGGTGAGGTAATCAAACATTCTTCCACTCCTTTAAAAGTATCTTTCCAGTGCTGAAATGGTTGCAAGTCTGAATCCCAAGTCGTCTGTAGCTAGAAACTTACCCAGAGCACCCTTATCCAATCATAGCATTAGCAGCAGTTAAAAAATATCTTATCTAGTTTTTACCTGCCTAGTTGGTAGCTGCTGTATGATGTTGTACTAGAAGAGTTAAGCGCGAGGGTGGCAACTGGCAGGGGCACAAGTTGGTGTAAAAATGGGGTAAAAACACCCTACTGCATTCTCTTTGACAGGATGAAAACATTAGCTGTCTGGTCATTCCATAACCACAATTCACCACAGCAAAACTAAAACACTACAATAATAAAAAAAAAAGGTGGAAAGTGATAGGCTTGCAACTATCTCCACAAAGGATCATCACATCCATGACTGAAAAACTATTTAGCACATTCACACACAGATCAACAAGCAGAGTCAACTAGCAGAGTGCAGCACTATGGAGAACGTTCTCTCTAGAGAGAAACACAGAGAGGACAAAAAGAGCTTCCAGCTAAGCACAAAGATGGAGAGTGTGAAGGGAATTTGAGTGGATGATGACAGAAATGGGACTATGTGACCTCCTAAACAGGTGAGACAGTGCACAGAGAACCAAGAGACAGACATGAGAGCGAATCAGGCAGATATACTGGGGGTTTCTCAACCTTGAACAAAGGATGAGCCCTGTAATATTCTTAACAGTGGAGCTCCTAAGTGAAACCCAGTAGATGGAGCATGACTTCAATGTGTCCATCTGTCACTGACTTATGACGGTTGGCAGAAATGCACCAAGTTCCTTTAAATGAATCAAAGAACTGGTTGGATGCACACATTTACACTTTATGTAGTGCAGAGACATTTTATTTTTCTACATTAAACACTTACATTTTAAAAGTTGTAATTTTGAGTTTTAGACTGCAGAGGTACATGCTGGTAGTATGGATATTTGGGAGCTGATGGTTTTCTGTGTGATGATCCTGAGTCATTTGTACTCGTCATCACCCCTACCTCATACACACACACTGCGTGTTGCAGCAACACGGAACATAAACTCGTTAAACGGAGAACTTGTCAAACAAAAAAATGGACAAAAATGAATGCGGAAATCAGTAAGTGAAAGGCATTGAACAGAAAACTCAGCGTTACCCTTTCCTACTGTCACTTTAGAATGAATTCGGGAAACACAAGAGATTTATTTATTTAGTTCCTCTTTACAGGAACTGAACTATTCTTATAACACCAGCCTCGGGCATCTATTAAGAGAGATATCTATCGGGAGCTCTGCATTTATGCAGTGCCTTAATATGTATATTAGCTTGTTGTAGGTGTGTTAGGATAAGAGATCAACAGTGTGGATGACCCAGGAAGCCTGAAAACTGATTTGAGGAACGTATCTATATGGGGAGAAGAATTTACCAGCACAGTACACTGAGCATGAATATTGTTTGTATAATGTTTTTCTTATTCTAAGAAATCGTGTCAAGTGTACTTCTCTCACTGCCCTGGAGGGCAATTTAACATGATTTAAGACTATAATCAAGAACATAGAATACAGACTAGAATCAACATTCTAACAACGATATTAATCATTTTACACATTCCGTTCTTGCATAGTCTATTAATCCCAAAGCAAGATCAGAAAGAACTTTTGGCTGGATATAAGATTTTAAATCTTGATTAAATAGCGCTTTTTGCAGTGTGTAAAGAGAATAATTAACTTCATTACAAGTTTTTGTGGATTGCACAGATTATTCTGTCCCTTACATGCTTATTTGTAAAACCTTGCAGTCTGATCACTGCCATCGGGCTGGTAAAGTCTCAAATTTCTGCAGCGCACCACATGGATTTACCCACAAATACAATGTTTGTTTATGCAAAATAAATAAATAAATAAACAAATAAATACGATTACAGGATAAAACATTCATGAGAAGTTAGTTCTTCGATACACACCTGGCAAAGTTAGAAAGACAAAAGAGCTTATTGTGAAGTTACAAGGAAACAAAGAAAATGTAAATTCCTGTCCTGTGATACACCTGTGATAAAAAACATTATGCAATGTGCATACATGGGGAATTAGAAAATGGTGATTATAAAACTATCATGTACTTTACAGCTGTCAGAGCTGCTGCTATAGACAATCAGAATTCAGAATTGTGTTATATTATACGAGAGATATTATATGTCAAAGTTTTGACAAAATGAGGTTTAAAGTTTGTAATTTCTATAAATTCTGGGTTTAACCTGACATGTATTTACTGTTATCCAAAATATCATTTATTAATCTAGAAACTAAACCACTAGCAGAGAAAAATATTCCATCACTACAAAGAAACACAATTTCCTCCAGGATCAATAAAGTATTCTGAGTCTGAATATTGTACATAGACTCTGGCACCAAATTATCTTTGAATTTTTGGAACTTGCAATAAAGATTATGATGCAGATCTTAAAACATTATAACCCTTCATTAAGAATGATTATGAACAGTAACTAAACTGTAATGAAAAAACACCAGCAACCTACTGAAAAGTACGAGAATACTTATATAAAACTATAAACTTTTATCTTTATGAAAATAAATAGTTCAAAATCGTAACTTGTAACTCCAATAGTAACTTGTAATAATCTAATAGTGTCACCAAAAGATTGTGGGTCACTTTGGCAATAATTGCAGACAATGACACAATACCCCTGATATACGTAACTCATTTTTGACCAGCTACTAAGACACTAGACTCTGGTTCTTGTCCACTCATATAGTACCTTCATAAAGAAAACGGACAATGGAAGAAGGGGAAAAAAACCTAAAAACTGAAAAAGAAGAGGGTTAATCAGTAATGTAATATGAATATCAGAAGATGAATTACATTGGAAAAATGATGACCAGGACTGACGGGTGATGAAGATGCCAAGCAGCACAACACTAAAACACAGCAGCACTTCACTGAAACTCAGATACGTTCTGTTCTAAACCAGAAACATTAACTGCGTAACTTAAAGTCAGAAATACTCACAAATCCCGGTACGCTAATCTACCTGAATGAGTTGGAGTGTACCGTAGAGTTGAGTCCGCTGGATGCAGCGTTCCATGTAATAAATCCCGTATTGTTAGGCGTTAACATTATAAACTGAGCTCAATAGAACATCAAAAAAAAAAAAAATGTAGGCCAGGTATACAGTCGTGACACATGCACGAGCGTCACACGTCAAAGCTTTTGTGTTTGATCATAAAGTCACTGCACATTCAAAAGAAAGGGGAAAAAAAGCTACACACACACTGGCCTCTCAAAGACATTTAATACAGCTGGGGATCATGTGATCAGTGGCCAATCTGGGATGAGCATGAGATGTGAAGAGACTGGAAACTCTTGTATGAAGCGTCTAGCGCATTATAAATTATGCCCTCTCTCTATCTCAGACACACACACACACACCCACACATGGACACACCAGACAAAAGCAACATTTGTGTGATATTTCACTACCCTATAAATAGCTCATTATTTATGTTTTGACTATACAGTACATCTGATACCATCCAAGCAGCTCACATATTTAATTAGAAGACTGATATAATAATAATAATAATGATAATAAAACATTAAACTGAAATGCATATACAGGGTTAATTTTGCCAAAATATCATGCAAATCTACTGAAAATCTGTAAGAGTCAAATGTATTTTGACAGGACAATGAACACACAAACACACATTCTCTTCCTCTTGGACATGCTTATCCCCTTATAAACACTCCTGTTTATCCCTTTAGATATACTCTCCTCTTGGAATAGCCTAACGACAAACAATAGAGAAACTGGAATTCCTGCGTATAACACCGCAGAAAGAGTATGAGAAACTAAACAAGCTCAAGATTTCATTAAAGTGCCTTTAGGAGACTGGTAGGTGTGTGACCGACCTGATCAGAAGGTAGGCAACGTTACCTGTATGAGCAGCTGCTGATCAGAGAGGGCGGGATCAGAGAGGTCGGAGGTCAAACGACGGCGTTGAAGGACTGGGTTGGGCAGCGTCAAGAAGGAGCTCTCCTCCTCACCATCGCTGATCAGGAAATCCACTGAGCTTGCTACAAACACACACACACACTACAAGTATGTAGCCAGATATAAATAGATTGAAAGAAAAACAAACATAACTATCTGAGAGGGAAAAACAGACCCGTGAACATGTCTAACTGATAAAAATTATGAACCCGAATGCTGTAGCTGAGGTTGAGGAACTATCAGAGAGACGAGAGGAAGGGAAAAACTGTTTTATTCTATATACTGAATTTTTACAAAATCAATCATTTTTATTATTAAAAGAATCTAAATAAATATATACGTTCCTACCATAAAATACTTAACAGGAGAGGCAGTTACCACAGAGCTAAAGAGGCCTGTTCCTTGCATCAAACCGATTAAGTTTGGTATACACACACACACACACACACACACACACACACACACACACACACACACACACACACACATATATATATATATA
>JAQMYF010000001.1:78302644-78327473 GCA_030014195.1 Neosilurus mollespiculum
TAACAGCTGTTGAAGCACAGCCATAACTTAGAAAAGATAGGACTAATACTTTACAGATTATTGCGATTCCTGAAAGCAAACTGACTCCTAAAAATAAGACACCATGTATTTTCCTGCTGTTACGGTCTTCAAATGCTTTATTGCTGGTATTATATTTGGGAACACCAGAGCTACCCCTTTAAACTGTTATCTTGCATAACATACACATTCCTGTTTCTCTGGTGGGAAAATATTTTAAAATGGCAGATAATATGCTAGCTGCGCTTAGCAGAAGTTACAACAGGAAGTTCTTTTTCTTTGTGGCAGTAAATAAAACCTGATGAGCTTAATAAGTTTTCACCGTTTTATCATGCGGTATCAGATCGGTGCATTGACCCGGGAATTCTTCATTACCAATCCAGTATCAGCATAACTCTAGTTGTTATGGTAACAGCGACAATAAAACATAGTAACATGCATCTCTGTTCATGTGGTGGGCTACTCATCCAGTCATCCAGAAGACCACAGTTCCTTTAAGCTCGGTGACTAAAATATAATAAATGGTTGATGGTATAATTCTACATTTCATTGAATGGATTTATTCAATAATTTTATATCAATTATGTCCAGATATTTTACCACAGGCATGCTGAGAAAATTCTGTACCTGCATACTGATATATTATTGACACGTCTCTTAACACTGTCAATAATTGCAACATTACTTTCTTTCTGTAGAAAAACACTTCCTATATTCGACATAATACATCAGCTATCCAATCACTCGCAGGCATCAGGAGGCACAAGCAGCTCACACACAGACTCACACCTGCTTTCCTGGTTTCCGGCAATCTGTAGCATGGATGTAGCGATTGCGTTCCCGCCTGCCTTTGTGAAAAACAGATCCAATCCAACCCAACATCTTTCCTACTGAAACGTGTCAGCTCAGCCTCAACACGGTCACCATGAAGCAGGGAGTAAAGAAAGCTCAAATGGAGAGAAATAGAAGCCGGTTGCTGAGACACCAGAGAATTGCTGCATGTTCATAGTTGTCATTACCCATAATCCTTTAAAACCTATAAGCAGATGGCCTCCACCCTCCCTCCACCATTCACCGTGGTCAAGGGCAAGGCAGACCAGACATCCTGGGCCAAATCCAGAAGTGAGTTGGCACCTGATTCAGAAAACCTCTCAAGTAAGACAAGGCCACTGCGCCCAAGTTTGTACGGCTTGGACTGAGTAAGGAAGAAACAGAGTATAGCTTCAATAGTCTGGGCTAAGGTAGATAGATAGATAGACAGATAGATAGACAGATAGATAGACAAAATTCACTACTTTCCTCTCAGCGCAAATGTAGCAGACCAGATATTACACCTTTGATGGTGTTTTGAAAAACCAATTTCAGTCCTAAAGGAACTAAATAAATAAATACATCTCCCATGCGTTCCCTGACTACAGTCTGGAGTAAAAGCAGAAAAGTTTAAGGTAGTTTTTCTTTTCACCGCCTTTCACTCACCAATTTCTGCACTTACTTGTGTCCAGTTTTATTCATTTAATTATCCATTTAACGAGTTCATGTTCTGTGTTTCCGTTCATGTTTGGTGTCGACAAAAGTTTGTTTGCCTACCTTAGTTTGTGTTTTTTTTCATGATGACCATCGTCGTGCAAGTCAGCGATACATCACAGCCAATCAGCATCAACTCAGGCACAGAGACAGGACAAACATTAGCTCTTGTTCTATGCCTATGGAACTCTGCAAAAATATTTTTTTTATGTCTATTTTATGTAAATAATGATATTTTACAAAAGTTGCCCCCAATAAGTAGACTTGATCATAAATACTTTTAATTTTGGGGTGAACAGATTAAAATATATCAATTTTACTCATCTGCATTTGCGATCTGTGCAAATGACACAAATTCAGTTCAGGAAAGCTTGTATTTTTCAGAATTAAATGGTGGTATTAGGAGTAGCAGCAGTCAGAGAAAGAGAAGGAGGAGGAGGAGGAAGAGGAGACGTCAAAACATGGCTGTGCGTATTGCTTTCTGAGATATAAACAAGAATCGAAATGGTCATCATTACAATTTTTTTTAGACATCAAAGAGTACATACAGAGTAAATAAATATGTGAAAATTTCAGCCTGCTAAAAAAACAACAAACAAACAAAGGACAATAAATCACAATGAGCCAGGTTAACCTTGTATCTCCATTATAAGCCTTAAGAAGCAACATTTACATACCAAATGTGCCTATGCTAAGCTCTAATCCAGTGAGTTTACTGAACCTTACGCAATTTCAACTAATGACCATTAGAGGGCTGCAGCATTCCTGAGACTTCACAAAAACATAATGAGCTTATTGTCGCAGAATCCTTTAACATGGGATGACCTAAATGCATTCAACATGCACTCTCTCCTGGATCAGCACCTGTGCTCTCTTCTCTCAGGGTAGAGTCAGGTTACACACGAGAGAGAGACAGTGTCAGAGTTTCAGCACAAAAGGTTTTCTGTTCCTCAAACAAGAACATGGCACAAACTACGGGACGAAACAATACTATTATACAAGTTATTAGTATACCGTATACAGGAACAACACAGCCTGACTGGTTCACTTTTGAGGGTTTTAAAAATATTGGTAGATACTATAGAGGAATGGCCTGATCTTATCTGATTCATCCATTTTCTTTCTTTAACTAACAAACACAAATAAAATTCATTCATTCATTTTCTAAACCGCGTAAATCTAGTTAGGGTCGCGGGGAGCCTGGCGCCCATCTCAGCCGACACTGGGCGAGGGCAGAGTACACCCTGGACAACTCGACAGGCCATCGCAGCAAACACAAATAAAATGTAAACTAATATACTTTTGAAAAATATTTGTATTTCCTTGTTTATGAGAGGTGGTCTAATGAATTTGTTAAGCACTGTATGCAAGTGTGTATTAGTGGCTTCAGAATAAATACACCCCCCCCCCCAACACACACACTTAAAATGCTAAACATTCGTAACCAACCAAAAATCAGAGCATCATATTGACCTGAAATTTAAGACTAAAAATAGCTTTATGGATTGAAAAAACATTCACAGAGCCCGAAAAAAATACCATAACCCTCTGGGCCGAGAGCCAAGGGATATAAACTAGTCGTGCACTCTGGTCTCAAGGCTCTTCCTTCTTGGTCAGTCAGAAGAACACTGGCCAATTATGCAGGTCTCTGAGCCCATGTATGCAGAAGAAGGCAGAATCCAATGTCCTGCAAGCCATTTAAATTTTTTCATGGGAAAAAATAAGCACATCCCATGGAAACGTTGATTTCTGTCTTGCTCTCCTTCTTTGTTTTACATATTTGAACAAGCAAATACTTCCTCTTTTTGATACAGTGCCTATAGATAAAGACGATACACTCCAAAAAATTACACAAAAGTTTTTGTAGATATTTTCATAACTGAAATAAACAAAAATACATGGAAAACACAAGAACTAACTTATAATGATCACACCTTCAAGTCCATAACATTTGAGCCAGGTCTTCCTGCAGGTGGAATCTTTCATATTTTAACACACACACAAATTTTTTATATATATACACTGTATAAATCCCACAAGGGAAATCATTGCCTCTGCATTTCACCCATCAAAAGTGAGCACGTTCACTCACACACACACACACACACACACACACACACACACACACACACTCGGAGCAGTGGGCTGCCACACATCGGGGCACCCGGAAAGCAGTTGGGGTTAGGTGCCTTACTCAAGCACATTTCAGCCATGAAGGTGGAGAAAGGGAAGGTGCAACTCACTCCCCACCCATTTTTTCCCCGCTGGTTCGGTAATCCAAACCTGCTTCTCTAACCATTAGGCCACGGCTGCTTCCAATAATACTTTGTGTCTGATATTCTTTTTGTGACTGAACCATGATCTATCACTGAGATAAAGCAGGCAGAGAAAACCTCCAGCCTGCTGCCCAGTTCTGGTTTTTGTTGGCCAGAAACCTGGTAGGAATTAAAAAAAATTTAAATAAATAAAACAAAAATCCGGTAGCTAAATTAAGGAAAGCTGATTAGCTACATCAGTGCATTAAATGGGATGAGGGGAAAGAAACTTTAAGGCTGTTTACTTAAAAATATAATAAAAGGCCAATTTTAAATATTATAAACTGTTCTTTTAAATTATTTATAATTTTTTACATTAATAACATTTACTTTACAGTTAATTTCCATGCAGACATATATAGAGAACACTCCCATGTGTTCCTCAGGATATGCGAACACAGAAATGCACTCGTTGAGCCCGGGACTCGAACCCAGGACCTTCTTGCTGCAAAGTGCACATGCTAAGCACTACGTCAGGCTTTTATTTTTCATGCATAATGCACAAAGAGTTAGAGGGCATATGGGACGTATTCCTCTCATATTTCACGTAATTTAATTGATACGAAAACAGCGACAATACGTCTAGTGGAATGTAATAATCAGTTAATAGGCCGTAACAAGAGAACAGAGAGCTTACTACTGACAAAGAGCACTTTATTAGACCACCCATAAGCATCAATTATTTAAAACATTCACTTGAACCCACACACACACACACACACACACACACACACACACACATGATCCACTCCCTATATGGTGTCCCATAATGAAGCCAGCAGGCTGCTGCCGTCTGCAGTGTATCACACATCAGTCTTTGTCTTGCACATGCACACACACACAAAACCAGGTCGACGAGACAAGAACGTCACAGCGTGCTGCTCCTGAGTGTGAAATCAATATCACAGGCTGTACATTTCTTAGATATAACAGGGTCACTGCCTCTGCTATAATTAGGATCTAGCATCACCTGAGCTAACAAACACTCCAGTTATACCAGATAAATGGTGCAGCATATCAAAACGGTCCGTCTGTACTCACCTCCCGGCTCTCTTCATCCCACCACTGCCATGGAGAGGAGCACGCACACTAACTGTACACACACCACCATGCACGGTCACACTGCCAGCAGCTTCCCCCCTGCACTCCTTCTCTCCTTCTCTGTCTCTCTCTCTCTCACACACACACACACACACTTTCCCTCTCTCTAACACTATGATTTTACTTGCTGTTCCTTAGTAACGGAAATGGAACTAGCATCACTGCGCAACTCCCCTCCTCCAGTGCTCAATTCTTCAGCAGCTTTAATAAATATTACAATGACACTTATATATATGTATGTATGTGTGTGTGTGTGTGTGTGTGTGTGTGTGTGTGTTGGGGTCACATGCCAACCTACTTTTGGCTTCTGACATTGATACACATCACCACACATGTACATTATACAGAGAGAAAAAAAACCCCTGATTCGTTACTGTTCCCCTGTAAACGTTACTGTTTCTCTACAGTCCTATAGGGGGCGCACCCTAAACTATTTACTCTTAAATAAAGCTTCCAAGGTCTAAAACATTAGACATCTTTCAACTTTCTTTTACACAGTTCAAGGTTTTAAAAAAATTCAAATAGTTTTTAAAAAACTGTGATCTCGAATCAGGATGGAATCACAGCAGTCGTGATACAAATCGGATCAGCACCTAGGTATTGTAATATCGTATCCGGTGATCCCTGGTGATTCCCATTTCTAATTACAGACATGTTTTTACCTCTGGTGAAGAGTAGAGGTGTGTATCAGGACTGTAACTTGAGACTCGCAAGATTTCTATTAATTTACAAACAGGTAGTCCTTGATTCTTTGGTCTGCCCTGACTGCTTTGCTCCATGAGCATCTACATGAAAAAATGCTGTTTAAAGTTGGGGTTGGTAACTTTTCACCTGAATACACAGACTGCCAATTGGGTTGAAATGGTCTTCACATGCTGACAGCAAACAATAACTTATGAGCTCTGAAAATTTTTGGGGGGTTCGGGTTGTCATCTGTGGCCACTGTGATCCTGTAAAAACACCGACCAATCACTGCCTTGTGGTCCACTGGGAAATATCCAATCAAACGCTCTCATGTCTCCTTGGTCGTCCGCAGTCAGGGCATACCATGTGACTGTGTGTGTGGAGGCTTTGCTTTAAAAGGGCCTCCAAGGGCAGAGGAGGGTTTCGCTGCAGCCTTGAAGAGATGCTACTTTCAAATTTTGCTAGCTTTCCAGATTACCAATCCCAGCTTTAATAAAGATCACCTATCTTATATGTTTTGTGGACCGAGCTGTTGCTCCATGTTCTACACTGCTCAACTGGATGCCCCAAAATAATCACTAACAAAACTTAAAAAAATATTAACTGAACATTCACTGAATATATTTCTGAATTTTTCAAAAATGTATTAATTACTTACAGTAAATTACAGCTTTTACAATTTTTTAATCAAGTTATCACAGTAAAGTATCATCACTACCGGCAACGAAATTCTTGGACTCAGAGCCCCCTTAAGTGCAATTTCGACGATGCTCTGAGTCCAAGAATTTCATTGCCAGTAGTGATGTTTCACTGTTACCTGTATATGACAAATAAACTTAATACTCAAGCTCTACTCATACCATTACCGATGGTATTTACCCCTTATTGCCCTGAAAATATTCCAGCCTTAATTGCAGACACACAAAAGAACTAAGAGTACATTCCCATGCTAATTGAACTGAACTCACACATTCTGGTTGTGTATTAAAAGCCTATTCATTCTCTCAGATACGGCACGGATGCACTGACCTCATTTACTTCAGTAACGTAGCTCTCCAGAGATAAAATACTCTCGCACACACGCACAGAAAAACACTTTCTCACATGCCTCCCACTGCTCAGTAACTGGGTTACAAACACAAACACCATTAAAGAGAAATCCTAGCCATTGTGGAGCAACTCCAATGAGAGACTCCAATATTCTAAATATATATATATAACAATAGTAATGTGCAAAGTAATTTCTGATCATCTGGGTCATGAACTGGCCTCTTTGGGCAATTGTAGACTGGTGCTTGTCCTGGGCCTGTTATTCGACCACCCCAACACTTTCACCTCAGGAGACTTAATCCACCATTAAAGCATAAAACAGAAACACACCTCATGCCAGAGTCTGATGAGTACAGACTAATTAAACATCAAGGAAGAAAGTCATTTGATTTCAAGATGGTTGATCTCCTTTTTAGCTCTGCAGCTTTATTTTTTAATGGGATTTTTATATGATAGACGATCATCCATTAGAACCCACATAAACAACTCCGACAGCTCAGCATGGTTTGAGGCAATAAGTATCTAGCAATTTAAATTAGATTTTTTTATTATTATTTTTTAAAACAAGTCTCATCTGGTAGTCATCCAGTACAAAATTAAATATGCAGTAGTTACAAACCCAACATGTCTTAGCTTCTCACAATATCCTTATCTGAGATACTATGGATAATATTTTATATATGTTTACGTTTACACACACGTACGCACGAATGTTTATTTAAAAAAATTTTAACTTTGGGCTCCCAAGTGGTGCACTGACAAGGTACGTGACTATCAACCTGGAGAGCGCTGGTATGAATCCAGGTTGATGCTACAGCCGGGAGGCCATTGGAGCTAATTGGCCAAGCTCGCACGGGAAGGATGGCATATGCTCGTCTCTTACAACCAATATTAGGTATCTGTGTGCTCATTCGTACAAAAGGGAGGACGGCCTTATCCCCCACTGGGTGTGATAGGCCGCCCCGAACGCGCATGAGCAGCAGTTCGTAAAGATGATGGTGTGATGGGGAGTCAATACTCAATGATACCATTACCATACATATATAATACCATTACTATACATATATACATACACACATTTTATATATATAAAATACCAGTAAAAGACCAATCTTGTATGTGTGCATGTGGTTTGTATTATAAATTATAAAAAGGATTATAAAAAAGATTAAAATATCCCCACAAGGATAGCAAAAGTTGCAAATTTTGACTTTGTGAGGCCATTTGGATGAGCCCCAGTGTTGTTTCTTCATCTCCTTAAAAATAATAGAATAGTGATAAAGTTTCCTTTTCATTACTGGGGATACGATTATAGTTGGGTTTAGGTGCAGGCATAGCAATAATTAGCTATATTAATCATTATATCTATAGAAGGTCCTCATAAGGATAGATATGTGAAATATGTATGTGTGACATCATCCTTTAGCTGAAACTAAGCCAGACCAGGATCTGGATAGTAAAGTGTTTTTTAGAGAGAGAGAGACAGAGACGGAGAGAGAGACAGAGACGGAGAGACGGAGAGAGGGAGAGAGAGAGAGAGAGAGAGAGAGAGAGAGAATATGAGCTACAAAAAGTTGAGACCACTTTTAATGGCATTCCAAACACAGTGCTGGTAATCCATATCCACCCTTCCATCACAAACAAGTGTAGACGTAAGCAAGCCCATAATGTTTCTACCCCGTTTTACCTTTACCATTTCACAACCATAGATCACAAGCTCTTTACGCAGGAACTACATCACATCTATCACATCCCTCATTTACTCTGGGAGAGAGAGGCAGAGAGAGAGAGAACTAAAAACAACTCCCATATCAATAAAACGAGTTAAACATTACCACAAGACATTAAACAAAACATTCCTACAACAGGGCATTTTACAAAGAGATAAACACTACTTCATTTCAGTCACCGTGGTTACCACAGCCACCCATACAGCAATCAATGATTAAACAGCCTGATACTCGTATAACTACAACCCCCGTTAAAAATTAAGGAATCATGCACTTAGAAAATGTTCACCTTAATTTGTATTATTATTTTTTAACTTCATGCCGATAAAACAAATCCTATCCAGTATGACGCAAAACACTTTTTGTCTGCCTGAACATTTTGGCTTCAAACATATTTCAAACAAATAAAATGAAATTATTTTAACAGATAATAAGAGAATTTTATTAAGAGAGGAAAAAAATTATGGAATTTCTACAACATATACCTGCACAAGGTCAAGAAATGCAAATGATTCTGCAGTCAAAAAATTAATAAGCTGTAAGACTTTTTGGTTAATTGCATGGAAACACGGTCCCAACAAGAGCATTTCACTTGAAACCCTCACTCACTCGCCAAACCGCTTAAACCTACTAGGGTCTCGGAAAGGCTGGTGCCTATCTCAGCCAACACTAGGCGAAAACAGGATTCACCTGAACAGCTCACCAGACCATTGCTGGGCAACAAACACAACCATTCACACTCATTCACACCTAGGGGCAATTTGGAAAAGACAGTTATCTTAATATGCATGTCTTTGGACTATGGGAGGAAACTGGAGTACTTGCAGGAAACCCCCGCAAGCACGGGGTCGAACATGCAAACTCCACACAGAAACGCCCAAGCCTGGGAATCAAACCCAGGACCTTCTTGCTGTGAGGAGAACATGCTAACCACTACACCACCATGCCCTGCATGACCATGCCTATCAAAGGATTTAAAAACTTTTACCAAGGGATGTACAATGATTTAAAACAGTGATCACTTCGCAAAAACTTGAATGCCTCCATCCCACCGTTTATTGGGACCACACCTCTTTCAGTGGGTCTTACTAATCCAGTTGTCACACCTCTTTCAAAGCGACTTTAGACATCTCAATGTGTGTCTCTCTCTTCTTGTGAATCCTGCCATCTCAAATGCATCCTCTCATTCGCGTGGGCCGAACTCCCAAACCTAACTTACGAAGTTCGAATTTTCAAGGGACTTAAAGGCCCCGCCTCCTTCAGTGGGACTTAGAGGCCCCGCCTCCTTCAGTGGGACATAGAGGCCCCACCTCCTTCAGTGGGACTTACGGATACAGAGGACATACCTTCAGTGGGGCATATAGGTAAAGACATAGCACCTCTTTCTTTCTTTAAAATTAAAGGGTACATACATGCCTATGCCTCTGGTTCAGATTTCACACATCCATCATTGGAATAGACAGATGCAAAATCCAAACCTTCTTGACTGGAACTGTTGGGTATCAAGACCGCACTCACCTTTTTCACTTCCCTTTTACTGGGACAAACAAACACAGAAGTTGTGCCCCCTTCACTAGGACTGACAGGTACTGAGGCCAAGCCTTCGTGGGACTCACAGGTACAGCAGTCATACCTCGTACACTGGGTATAAGTCTCCAAAGCCAAGGCTATAGTGTTCACACAAAACCAAGTGACCTTGTACTGGACTGAATCTGCTCTTACTTCTACACTCAAGAATCACAGGGTGCTTTGTGAAGCTTAGCTTATTGCCTTAACACTACATAATCGCTCTTCATCATGGAAACTTAAAAAAGCAGTGTGAGACCTGAGACTCACTGTGAGAGCAAACCTGAAGAATGAATTTCTGATCATTTGCTCATCTTCAACACTACTCTGCACACATTTTCTCCAGTCTCTCACCTGGGCTCTGCTTCTGCGCTCAAGTTCCTCCAGGTGGGTGGTGGTGCCTGACCTGCTTCGTCGCTGGATTCCCCCCTTGACAGGATTTCCCTCGTTCATGCACTGAGTATGGGGCGATTCATTGCCTTTTCTCTCACTGTGTTCTGAGGCCTTGGCTTCATGCAGCTTCACTGTCTTCTGTCTTTTCAGCAGACTGTGGATGGACAGCAGCAGCAGTGTGTACAGCACGTACATGATCTCAGCAACTAGCACAAAGCACTTTTAGGGTTTCTGCAACACCCAGTTGCACACTGAGTCCTCTGGGGGATATTCAACCTGTTCCTGCTCCACAGGGAGAATGCTATCTTCTGGTGCGTGTTACAGCCGTCTGTGATATTAGATGTTGCGTTGCCGACCTTGATGTTTAGTCAGACAGCCCGGAGTGAAACATGAGCAACACCTTACAGCCACAAAGATAAATGTCTAATGAAGTTCTCTACCGTTTAAAGACAAAGTTCAGTTGAGCAATATGTTTATCTGTCTCCTACTATAAATCCATTCGTTAGGCTTCAACAACCACATCACCCGTAAGCCCTCACTCAGAGTGTGGCGTGACATCAGAACAGAGCTGCTCCTAATGCTCATTTAGATTACAGATAATCCACTGTCCTCGTGTCCTAATGCGACTGTCCCAGGGAAGGTGCGTACACTGGGTTTACAGCTTGTTGTTGCTTTCATAGTCGAAGCTGGTCATGCCCCGCTCACCTGGATATACACAGACACACCCCACCTAATATCAAGTGGTGTTCTCTGGAAAAGGTGATGCAGTGTTTGGGTCCGAAGTTCTTCACATCCACCCAAATCATCCTTCCCCTTACAGAACCCTGCCAGAGCACGTAGCTGAGTTAATCTTTTCTATATCGGAATGAATCGAATCGGTGCAAACATGCCCATACAATCATGACCCAGACACGCCAATAGACAGCATTGCTAGAATATTTTAACTCCCTGTTTGGTAAAATGGGTAAGCTCCTGGGGGCAAACGTTCACCTTCGTCCAGTAACACAGGACTTCCTCCTACTCCTTCAAAAACCCACTAACGCGATAACGCGCAATTCTCGGTATGTGCGAGAATTGGAAGAATGCAGCAATCTGTAACCATTAAGTTAATCTTTTTGAGAGAGTGGATAAGCAAACACACACATACGCACATGCACGCACGTATACACACGTAAGTGGACTGACAGGGAAATTAAGAGATGGACAGTGATTGAGCAATAGAGGGAGACAGACAGAGATGGAGAGAGGGAGAAGGATATAGAGAGAGCTAGATATACGTAAGCAGATAGATATTAAGATAGATAGATAGGAGAAGAGAGAAATGAAAGGTGAGACATGAGGAAAAAGACAAAGATAATGAAAGAAGGAACCAGAGTTACTATGATTAATACATGTATACTTTTAGCTGTTTTATAAACATTTTAATCGCCTTAATTATTAATAATTAGATTTAAAAATCAACATGCACTTAAGCAGACGTGGTATTTTTACCAAATAAGTATTTTTTTTTTACTGCATTAAATAAAAGTAAGTCAGCAAAACAAACATTTGTTGGTTGCATAAATACTCCCCACCCCTGATCCACACAAAAACGGGGTTTCTTCTTGGATATGGCTCCATCTACCTTTCTCTCAAGCCTGATCAGATTCCAAACTCCTGCTGTTGAGAAGCTTTCCCACAACGTAACGGTCTTCCTTTCTCCTCTGCCTCGAGTCACGGTTCTCCTGTAAACCAGAGTTTCCCAACTCTGTTCCTGGAGGACCCCCTGCCTTGCACATTTTAGTGCTTTCCTTCTATCCACACCTGATTTAACTAATTAGCAGCTTAAAATGGGTGTGATTTAATGTTTAGAGAAAACATTGAAATGTGCAGGACAGGGGGGCTACCAGAAACAGGGTTGGGAACCACTGCCAGACAGTCTAATCTGAGCTAAGGATCTCTCCAGTTCTCTCAGGGCAGTGGTGGCACAGTGGTTAAGGCTCTGGGTTACTAAACAGAAGGTCGGGGGTTCAAGCTCCACTACAACAAAGCTGCCAATGTTGGGCCCATTAGCATCGCCCTTAACTTCAACTGCAAAGTTGTATTAATGACATAAACATGCAAGTCGCTCTGGATAAGGGCATCTGCCAAAAGCCGTAAATGTACTTCACAGTTACCCATGGTTCTCCACAGCGTCTCTGATTTATGCCCCTTCATGTGGTCACATTTCTTTCTTTTTCTTTTTTGCTTTTTCTACGCAGAATGATTGTGACATGTTCTACTAATAAATGTAAATTTTAAATTAAAACACTGTGTAGAATGCTTAAGGTTTGGAGTATTTTTTATAATAAAACTCTTTCTAAGAACTTTGCCCAGGATACTGTTTGGGCATGCTCTCTAACTCCGGGCAACTCCATTCAACTAATTATGCAACATCTCATAGTAAGTGGTTACAACAGAAAGTAATTAATTTCACAGTAAAGCCATTCTCTATTAGCTCCCACACACAAAGTAGGACACTATAGTTTCTGGACATTTACTTGCGGGGCGCTGAAGCTTTCAAACTTGGTATTCTGCCTCACTACTATGAGTGCTAAGATGAGTTTGCGAGTGAGTGACCTTGACCTACCTTTCAAGGTCGCTGAGACAAAACTGTATATTAGGTTTCCGGACATTTTCTTGCTGCAAGCTGAAACTGGGGCTTTCAAACTTGTAATATGCTTGTTCTATATTGACTTATTATGAAATTCTCCTTTCAGTGGGAGCGTCTGGACCCCTGTGGTCCATTTTATTCCTTGTTTCATGGATCTGCGGATGTTATATTTGCGACTTCTAAAAGTTTTATTCCTCCTGGTGTTATCCTGACAAGTGCGCAATAAATTTTAATACCGGAACATTTCTGCACCAATCTGGTCCTTTTCATGTGTACTTGTCCATTGGAAGTGTCGCCTACATACATCTACACAGTGTGTGCGTGTATAAACGTTTATACAGTGTGATACTATCGACATGTGTGACAGGACTGGTCAATACCCGTCTCCTGTAGTGGGTTTACATTATGGAAATCTGCCATACAAGGAATAAAAAAAAGTGTGGCCTAATGACAATTACTAAATATCACTCACTTCTTTCCTGTATTAGATTAGATTCATAAAAAATGTGGAATGTTAGATGGAGGACGAACATACTGTACAGATGCAAGGCCTAGTATTGGCCTTATATCATCCTTAATTGGTTGAGGACTTTAGAGGATGGTCTAAATATAGCATGACCCACATTATCAGTACTGTGACTATCACTGCAGTGCCACCTGATCAGACCTCGCTGGCACTCAATCAGTGCAGGAGAATTCTGATGGCTCGACTGTCTCTTAGCACATCTGTCATGTTTCTCACGTTTCATTTGTATTTGTCTGGAAGTAGAGCAGGAGAGATGGAGATGATACCAATCTATGTAACCTGAATTGGTGTAAAAGGTAAACAAGTGATTAAAAATGACCCTTTGTGACACACAGCAGGGCTATACGAGTCCTTCTATACTTATAGTTTAGATGTGAACACTGATAGCCATTGTTTTACGCTTTTGACAGGACTGTCATAAAAGTCAATCACTTACAGCTCAACATAACAGCCTCCACCTTGAGTGTTAAAACATCACTGAAGTGCTTCGAAGACTGTGCAAACCTCACGTGGACAGGACAGGCTGAGACAATGATAAACATTTTAAATTGAAATGAACATAAACTAATAGTTTCAGGAGCCTCAGGTGCTAATTCTCTTGTATCATCACCGGAATCAAAGCAGATGATAGAAGTTACTGAAGGAGGTCCTCACCAGAAAGTGTACAATACTACAAGATGCTATTTGTATAAAGTGTAAAAAGATATGTATGTAAAAATAACACGTGGCCTGGTGGCGTAGTGGTTAGCAGGGCCAACTCACAGCAAGAAGGTCCTGCGTTCGAGTCCCAGGCTTGGCAAAAACGTTTCTCTTTGAAGTTTGCATGTTCTCCCTATGATTGCATGGGTTTCCTCCAGGCTCTCTGGTTTCCTCCTACAGTTCAAAGAAATGCACACTAGGCTAATACTAGAACACAGACTATTACAGCCTTTACGTTTTCATCTCGGTGTTGTCCATGTACCAAATGGATTTCACAGCGTTGCCTGAAAGTTTGTGATCCCTTTTCATATTTTTCACAAAAGTCCCGAAAGTCAATACAGAGAACCCAATTAAACAAATGAGACAAAAATATATAAAATAATATATCATTATTTATTAAGGATGATGATCCAAAATTATAAATCTGTGAGTGGCAAAAGTATGAGGACCTCTAGGATTAGCAGTTAATTTTAAGGTGCAAATAGAGTCGGTGTTTTCAATCAACTGGATGGCAAATCAAGTGTGAGGGCGGCGTCCTGCTTTATTTAACCAGAGTTGGATCATCAAAACACGTGTTTGGAGGTGTATCATGGTATGAAGAAAGGAGGTTTCTGAGGACCTCAGAGTTGTTAATGCTCATCAGGCTGGAAAAGGTTACACAATCTCCAAAAAGTCTGGACTCAAGCAATCCACATTCAGACAGTTTGTGTATAAATGGAAGAAATTCAAGGCCACTGTCGCCCTTCCCAGAAGTGAGGTACCAACACAGATCAATCCAAGAGCAATGCATGTAATAGTCAGCGAGGTCACAAAGGAATTCAGGGTAACATCTAAGAAACTAAAGGCCTCTCTCACAGTGGTAACGTTCATGAGTCCATCATTAGGAGAATACTGAACAAAAATACCACTGTATGAGGTGAAGTTATACAGACAGGATTTTATACCCATCAGAGTTTTAAGGATAAAAAACTACTGCTATTTTTCTCACTTACAAACAACAATTCTTACACACATCAAGTTCCAGCAGAGGAAAGAAATAAGTGACTATATTACAGTGGCATGGTATCCAGTAAAGTTGATTTTAAAAACATCAGAGTACACTACTGTAAGAGAGAAAAGGGTTCATGTTTGGCTGCATTGCATTATGGGTATACTAGTCTCAAACTGTACAAGGGTCATTCCCTGAAACTGGGACAAATTTAATGATTCACATTTTGGACGTAATCTTTTCCAAAAACTATAAAATATTTTTTAAAAAAAGCAATCCCTGCCCATAACATACCACATGGACACATACGACACGTCAGACCAAATAATTTGGATACATCCAGCATAATAAACAATATTGAAATTTTCTGTGAAAATTGTTTGCAATGTGTGGACGAAAATTGTGATTTCTTTTGTTCCTTATGTTTCTTGCCATGCTATCGCCGAAGTATCAACTCAAAGTGCTAACAGTAGAGCTTGTAATAAAGGTCCTTTAAATATATCTCTATAAATATAAATTTTAGAAATTCTTACTTTGCGGATTGAGAACCTCACATCAATTTACGGTTCTGCACGTACACAGTGGTGTCCACGCCAGTTACATACAAACTCCACCGATTTTTCCTGTGAGGGACGAGGTTCCATGTTACGACAGTCACTGTACGACCGAGTTCCTCCTGAAGCGTATTTATTTCACACGTGATAATTAATTTATTAACCAAAAACAGATGGGTTGAATTTGATGTCCATACGTGAATGAATTTGAAGATGAATTTGGTGTTCCGTACGGATTTATTCCTGTTTGGTAACAATAAAAATGCAGGTATGTGCATGAAGTAGTTCTCTCATGGTCTTTAGAGCAATTGTTCTTGAATTAAGGGTCAATATAGAGACTACACTCATATTTGGGGATTGTGAATGTCGCACTTTGGGGTACCAGTTTCAGAGAATGACCCATATAGTGATAAAATGCAATCAACAACATTGTCGCTTTTCAACATTTTACACTGTATTTGAACAAACACTCCATTTAATATTTGTGTGCCTGTCTCTCTAAAGGACTTTGTGGACACACTGCTTTATGATTGTTTATAGGTTTTTTTTAATGCTTACACTGCGAAAGTTAGCCATGGTTCGTTCACCTGGACATACACTGACACACCCCAGATAAAACTATAAGCACTGCGCTGGATAAATGATAAACAGTGCTGGAGTCCACAGTCATTCCTATCCACCTCAGTGACACTCCTTTACAGAGCCTTGCCATGTCACGTAGACAGAGGTTAATATTTTCTTTGTAAGTAATAAATAACCCTAATACTCAGAGCCTCGGGACAATAATACAATGCACGTAATTGGACTTAGTCTTGTAAGGTGTAATCTCCTGGGGACAGTCTTCTTCAACCTCATCCTACTCACAGTTCCTCCATCCCTCATCCTATTACGTCCATCTGTCTCTTGTACAGACAAAAGTCCCACTAACTGTATTTAGTACTTGTTTGTAAAATGGACGAGTATACCAAAGCAGAGCCCCGTGGCCATGAATCAAGTCTTCGATGGCTGTCCGCACCAACCCTATTGCGGACTTAATGCTGATTGGCAGCCAATAAATACAGAGGTTCATGAGTATATGGGCTGACATCCTAGGAGATTAGCCAATCAGAGCAAACAATTGCTAATATGTAGTGACATAGAGTAGTATAAACGCAGTATAAAAACATGCTTTCAGGAAACCTTTTCTCATGGGTGAATGCCAAACATCTCCTTTATAGTCCAATTCTCTCATATCACCGGAATAAATGTAGACAACACACTGGCTTTATATGCCCAAAGGAAGTCCACACTAGGGCTGTCAATCATAAAAATTTATTGTCTTTTATATTATGAAATGAAATGCCCAGAGATAAACAGCTGTCCACATTTTCCACGTGTCATCAATCCACTGCAGAATCGAGCCACAATCAGTGGAAAATGATTCCGAAATCTCTTTCGAATCTAACGGAAACAATTGCAATAATTTTCCAAAATGACTGTGGTCAGTTCACACAGTCACATCCAGGCGATTATGTAATGATTTTGACACTCCCAGTCTACCCCAGCATGCGCAGCAACCCTGATAGTTATCCATCTGTAAACTACAAACAATACTGAAATAACTTTTTATCGCAAATCTCTGCTTTCCATCTCATTGTTCTTCCTCCTAAATTATATTTGTTTATTACCCAGGCATGTTTCTATAAACTCAGTACTCTGACTCTTGCTTATAACACTCACAAGCAGCTACAGTTCTTACACACACTACTGAACCTCAGCATGTCAAATCACTGCAGAGACTTCGGAGCGAATCTGCCTTCCAAATTTTTCAGAACAGCAATGACTCACTATCGGATATTACGGGATTACAGAAAATATGACACGCATGCATTACAAGAAGAAGTGTGTGTGTGTGTGTGTGTGTGTGTGTGTGTGTGTGTGTTGGGGGGGGGGGGGGGGTAATAACTGACAGAATGTGAACCAGACAGATGTACAGAAGGAAGGAGACAGAAGAAAGAGAAAGGCAAAAACAGACACAGCAAGTAGGGATGAGGAACACGTGGAAGACGACAGACGTAAGCGGGAGAAGGAGAGAGACAAACAGGCAGACATGGAGAAACAGACAGGCACAGAAGAGACAGACAGATAAACACTTACAGTGAGAAAAAAGTAAAAAAGAGACAGAAAAATAAAACAAATTAAACAATCAAAGACAAATTAAGTGGAATATCTCTTGGTCATGAGCAGCTGAATTGACATGGCTGTCCTTACATGCCTGGTGTGTGTGTTTTATTTCAGGAACTAATTACATATCGAGTCAGACGGGTGGGAAGCACCACAATCACAGGGCACATCTTAACTGGGGCGTGTGTGTGTGTATGTGTGTGTGTATATATATATATATATATATATATATATATATATATATAGTGTGTGTGTGTGTGTGTGTGTGTTTCTGCTATGGTGTTTAAGTTCAGAACATCCTGAGTGAACACCGTAACGTCCGGCGTGACTCAGAGTCTCCATCAAAGCATACAGTCATGGGTGTGCACACACAGCCATGTTCTTATGTTGTGGCTCCACATCTGGTCTCCACATGTGCTGCCCTTTTATTTATTTATTTATTTATTTATTTTTTAATAACAGTTGCCGCAACTGCAGGCAAAACCAAAAATCCAAAAACCATGTGTTTAAATTAGTGTCAGCAAAATACATTCTGCACCCAGGAGCTTCCTATAAACAGCCTAGAAACTTCTTTATGTCTTTAACTCTTATAAAGTAGGGAAGGATTTATTAACATGAATAAATATGCACTTTATTATAAACACATGTTTTTCTTTTTTAGAATTAGAAAAGTCTACAAACAACAGGTCTAAAAAGTTGTCCCAGTTTACACCACTGGAATCTGCCATCGAGTTAAATCTCCAGTGTGTTTGTCCAGGTCCATGGTTTAGTTGCCCAGAAACCCAATTAAACCCTAAATTAAAGCCAACAATGGATTTTATGATCACTATTAATTTTATGTAATGAAACCTATAATATATATAAGGACTCCGGTCCATGTTCTCGTCTCACTTCATATAAAATATGTTACCCATTCCAGCAAAGTGGGTATTAAGTCGGACACGATACATTGAGTTACTGGTACCATTTTGTAGCTTTAAAACCACACCAAATTTTCTAAACATAACTATCTAATTTTGGAGTTTTATCCAACACCTGCCAGAAATTTTCAGCCTTTTAAGCATGCAAAAAAACAAAACAAATTGTATTTCAATATTAATAATTAACTTACTTAATAATTTCTGACTTAATACCCTCTTTGGTGTGATGGGTCACATATTTGAATCCAGACTGCGTCTTTACAATGTTCTTAAATATATGGCATATTAGGTATATCTGGTAACCCAGAGCCTTAACCACTGAGTCACCACTGTCTCTAAATTTAGGCTGTAAAACTGAGAGGTGACTACATGTTGTCCAAAATCACATCTTTGCTCAGTTTAGTCAGTGAAGCGAAGGAGCAGTGATTCTGAAACGGTAAATACAACCATGTTCTGTTCACACGACTTAATCCATCATGTAAAAGGATTCTATAACCAAGTGCGTAGTGAACTCTTTCAAGTTTTGTTCTTTTCCTGAATATGTGGTACTTTCAACGTGATTTCTCCAAAGCATTCCCAGCCGTATGAAAGATTCCTGACACCAGAAATACGTTCATAAATAGAAGAAGAAATGACTAAATTTCATCAAGCAGCTAATATCATGTAAAAGCTATAATTTTCATGGAATGGATGGAGAGAACTCAGAAAAGTGTCTGGTGCTGATATAACAATAGAAAAATGATTTCCAGTCCCATGCCGTACATACGTCTGTTATGAGGAGTGAAGTTCTGTGCAGTGAAAACGGCTTTGGATTTGAAGAAAGGCGGCCATTTTTAAAAATCTAAATCTTTGATGGCCAATGTTATGTTATTTCATGATACAGTACTGTCATTTGAACTTCTGTACCAAACCCCATGCTTGTACCACCATTATTGTAACAAGCTGCTGCACTCAATGCAGAGAGAAGTCAGCAGACAGGTGTAGTAGCACAGAGAGAAGAGAACAGTGCCACCTGCTGGTGAAATGCATCCAGTACCAAACATGTTCTCTGCTGAATGGTGAACACTGCTTCTGGAAACTTATTGATTCAGTGTGTTGAATTTTAATCAAGAACTTGATCTAGGTGATAAAAAAAGAATAAAAAGTAAATAATTTAAATGTAGTTCAAATTCAATATTTAAAGGTTACACTCCACATGACCAAACAGGGATGAGATGATTTTGTCTTACAGAGTAGCCAGTTTAAAGATTTTACTTCAATAAACAAACAAACAAACAAATAATATTAATTAATTGAGTGATTGATTGATTGATTAAAATCTTATATATAACTTAAAGGACACACACACACACACTAAAAAAAAAAAACTATTATCCTGGAAGTCATTATTTCACTGTTCCTTTATTGGGCTGCACTGTGGAATCCTTGTACAGCTTTATTTTTATTACATTTTTATAAAATAAAACCAGTGTAATCTAACCAGGTGTGGAATGTTCCACATTCAGCTCGTTTCTCGGTTATGTCACCGTTATCAGTCCTGAAACCAGTTTCTGCAACTTCATTCGCCTTTCAGAGAAGACCAGAATAGCAGGATGAACCGCCACCCTAAACAGCAGCCACCGCACTGTTTATTTCTCACGATAAACCTCCTGAGGACACTCCGATACACTCTCGGCTCTGACTCGCACTCAGGAGTGACTCATGCACAAGCAAAGGATCTGCAAGAGACACCATCAAGCTTGATCGTTGAATTTCATTTTCTTGTTTTTCCATCTCTAACACGCCCATTTTAACCTCATAACAGGTGCAACCTCCTGAACTAAGAGAAATCGAACACTAGAAGCATAAAACAAATAGTAAAAGGTTTAAACTTGAGCTTAAGGACTAAAGGGGAAGACAGGAATAAATCTCCAGTCCCACACTACACTCTGTATATCAAGAGTCCAGCACAGTTCAGAGGTTTCTCAGCTCCGCTACGGTTGTTCAGTACGTCCTCACTCACTCCCTTAATGAATCGCTTAAAGTCACAGGGCAGCTGGAGCCTATCTCAGCCGACACTAAGTGAAGGCAAGGTACACCCTGAGCATCACAGGGCCAACACTCTCACACAACACACACATTTACACCCACAGTCACACCTAGGGGGAGTTTGGAACAGCTGATTAGCCTAATGTGCATGTCTTTGGACTGCAGGAGGAAACCCACACAAACACAGGGAGAACGGCCTCGAACCCAAGACCTTCTTGATGCGAGGCGGACATGCTTCTTGTTCAGTATCTATTGTAAGGTTTTATTCCTTTTTTAATTCCTTTCACACCACCTTGTTTAAAAATAAGATTTGTATATGCTTTTATCAGTTTAACTTCCGAACATCCGCAAAGCTTCCTGTTATCATTTACACTCAGTAGATATAAACATTCGAGCCTGCACCAGATATAAACGCTAATACTTTTGTAACGTTAAAAAGAATAAGAAAATATAATGCAGCCTGTCACATAGGTGCGAAAGTGCATAGTCGTCTGTCGCGTCCCTCCCTTGCCCTGCGGGGAAGAAACGTAAAAGGAACAGGTTTACCACAAAGCACTGATGCACTGAATTCCACCTTACAGGACCACTGAACAGGGCTGTGTCTATATATTGTACACTGTCAAAATGAGTATTTAAATATTACATCGAGATTTTAACCAGTGATGTGGAATAAATAGGCTCTAAATAGATTTTAGAGGTTGAAACTTTTTCACTCGACCTTTCAAGACATTTCTGAGATTGGGTTCTTTAATGTAGCAAACTTTTTTCCCTGGAAATGTTAATGCACGTTTCCTTTATATTTAACAAAGTTAAGTGGAAAACAATAAAAAAGTAACTGTGACATGCAAAAGTTTTGACACCCTACTACATATTTAGCAACACTCCCCCCTTTGGACCAATCACAGCTTGAATAACACGTTTTAGGTGGTCATTTAAAGCTCAGTGTACATTGCTTTTACATAATTTTTAGGTTGTCCAGGACGCAAGATGACCAAACGGGAACAATCATGGCGATTCCGTTGGTCGTGGTGCCTTAACAGTGGTCCTACATCAAACTGTGAAAGGCTGCGGTTATGGTTTTGTGACCAAAGATACCCTGCGATAAGTTTCTGACAGGGTCCCAAATTTAGAATGAGCATCACACAGTGTACGCACGCCAACGACCTACGTCTACCCAATAAAAATACAACTGGAAATGACGCATCGACACATCATTTGTGGGAGTTCTGGCAGCAGATGTCTTATTTATACGACGCCTGCTCTCCTGTATTTTCTTTTTTCTTACATGCTGTTGACATTTTGTTCTTTCATAGTAACTTCTTGTACCATAGGTGTCAGTTTGAGATCCTTGTGGCACAGTGCGATCTGTAATAACCTTATAAGATATAAGATTGGTGAAATCTCACAGTCTATAAAAGGCTCAAGAGTCTTTCCATTCTTCCTTTTCTAGATCGGAGATATTCTTGGATCATCTTGTGTGCAGTATGTTTAAGATCACTGCAGTGGTTGGCTTCGCCTTCGAGCCCAGCATACAAGCGACTCTATCTGAAGGTCTTTCTTGGTCTTCCAGATCCTGCCTTGACTTCCATCCACAGTTTCCCTTAACTTCTGATTCTTCCTTCAGTTTTGGCCAGTGGAAACCGTATGCTGGTATCTTTTTTTAGCCTTCCCCGGAGTTGCAGGCATCATAATTAGATGTTTTTTCACATCCTCAGTTAGGTACTTGGGGGAAGGCCATGGTTACTGAATCAAGGCCTAACAAGTTAATTAAATTTGAAAAGTTTACAACTGGATGAGCCTCCAGTCTTCAGCACAAGCCATAATTACTATTTTACTTTTTAAGCTGACCAAATATAAACTTATTTTGCATTAACTTTTCCAAACAGGGTTAGTTTTATACCAATTTTGCTTGCTGTGCTTACTTGAAGCAACAAAATAAGCATTCAAGTTCAATTTGAACTATGAGGTCGTCAACCTTCCAGCTTTCCACTAAAACACTTTTTAAGTTAAACTTTTTAAATTTGACTTTTACACCAAATTATGGCTTCAAAAACCCTCATGCATGTATGCACATTTATATACTCATCTTACATTCCTTATACATTTCACATTTCTGATCAGTGTTATTTATTATTATTAGTGTTTACTTACCATATAAATGTTTACATATAAATTTACACACTTTAGGACAAAACATAACATACAGCATTATTACATACTACATGAGAATGGAACAATGGAGAATGGACTGGTCCACTATCACCGAATTAAAAAGAAAACAAAAACCTTATTCTGAGTGGATAACGAATGAATCAAAATCGACGAACCCTCAATTTTCCATTCAGCGGCCCTGCAATGGCCTGCTGAGCTGTTCAGGGTGTACCCTGCCTTCGCCTGGAGTTGGCTGAGATGGGCGCCAGCCCCCCTGGCGACCCTAACAAGGAATGAATTTGAGTAGCCGGTGGCATTATCACACTTTCAAATGGGAAAACAAACATACAAACAAAAATCTAGTTTTAGTCTATTTGTCTAATGGTTCTGTGTAGTATACACTAAAAACACCCTTACTGAGTGCAGTGTAGTACGTACCAAATTCTGGATGAGTAGGCTAAACCAATTAAACGTACCAATTCTGGATGAGCAGGCTGAACAGATGCCGCTAACTACACAGCATCTAGTTTTGCTCACGTGCAGAGCTTACCTGCATGTGTAAATATAAACTATTCAAATCTCATTTTAGTTTGCTTTTCTTTATGTGTCCATGCAGTAGATACTAAAACAATTATGCACCACTTTTTCAGTGGATGTCGCTGAATTCAACAGGATTTAATTAATACTATTCAGAAACATGCACCCTGCCTTCAGTGGACAATTATTAAATGGGAATCTATCAACAGATAAAAAGTAATAAAAATTATTAAAAAGTATAAATAAGTGTTAATCCTACTGTCTGGTACTGCAGAAAGTACAAACCTGGCTGTGCTCACACTCTGGATGGAATACTCTCGATGGCATACTCTTTCTCTCTCTCTCTCTCTCTCCTGTCAATCACAGTGACACTAGCCAATCCTGTGCATCGCTGAGCTCATGCATGCAGACAGCATGTCTTGCACTGTCCTGTGATTTTTTTTTCAAATAAATGATGTTATAGATAGCTTCATGTGTCTTGAAGGGGAACATAAAACAGGTGGGTTTAAAAATAATTTCTGTTTATTTTAAGTTTTGGATCATTGTCGTAGCGTTTATGTTGTTTTGATTTGGTAAACAGTGGAAGATTGTCCCCCTCGCCCCATGCTAAAAACTACATGGGGCAAACATTTACACACGGGCGTGCTAGAAGACCTGCTATACACCTTAGACACGCCTATTAAACCCACTTATTATCTGCGTTCAGGTGTTTACAGAGCAGGAAAATGTGTCATGCCGGACACTATTATTTTGCTCCAACATGGTACTTACAGACGATTACTCAGAGGCTGATTCAATGTGCAAAGTGTGTGTGCAGGGGCAAAGGTACAGACATAAATGTTTTCCTCTTTATTTTAAACAAAAAATTACTTTCTCACTCATTCATTCATTCATTTGTCAAACTGGTTAAAACCAAAGATAAAAAAACCCCCAATGCTCCGCTTCAACTAACCCCGGTCTCCCCTATAGCCTATAACGACCTCAATTCATTCATTTATTCGCCAAACTGCTAAATCCTACTAGGGTTGCTGGAAGGGTGAAGCCTATATTAGCCGACACTGGCCAAAAGCTCATCAACAGACCATCACAGGGCCAACACACCAACACACACACACACACTTTGTAACAGCCAATTATACAGCTAGGCTAAATATGTATGCCTTTTGACCTATGACCTTGAGATAGAAATGGGCTAATATATATATATATATATATATATATATATATATATATATATATATAAAAATAAT
>JAQMYF010000001.1:78343013-78366091 GCA_030014195.1 Neosilurus mollespiculum
GGGCGCCAGCCTCCCCGCGACCCTAATTAGGAATAAGCGGTTCAGAAAATGAATGAATGAATGAAATTGCCCCTAGGTGTGAGTGTGAATGGTTGAGTGTGTGTTTTGCTTTGCAATACCCCACCTTCCCCCAGTGTCGGCTGAGATAAGCTCCAGCCTCCCTTTGACCCCAGTAGGATTAAGTGGTTCGACACATGAATTAGTGAGTGCTATTTAGGCTACTTTCTTTTAATAACCATGACACCACCCCCTGGTGTGTAAGAGCTGTAAACAGTTCTGTGAAACATCTTATTAACTAAATAAGGATACATTCAGCAAACTAGAGTGAGTACAGTGAGTACACACATGGATGATGAATTGGATCCACGGGTGAGTAGTAAACAGGTTTCGTGACACTCACCTCTTATTGTTTTCAATTAAACCTCTCCTAATGTCACACATAATATTTTACATCGTGGTTTGGTACACTGGCACAATCAGGATAGGAATAATTGGTGTATAGTGAAGAGAAAGAAGTATTTATTACCTTTTTTTTTAATATACCTCCAGTGCATACTGAATATCCTCTTTAAATCCACACACTTGATACACAAGTTATAATACTGTTTGTGATAATACACTGTTTCATGTACATAATATCTTTCACCTGATGTACATCCTTATGAGCACAAAACAGATGAACAGCACAATCATTATTAATACTGCTGCAAATTCACCCATGCTAATTTCCACTTTGAGACTATATCAGCGAGGGCATGACTGAGTTCCAGCCGTAGACAGAGGTGAGTCAAGTAGAACCAGCAGGTAACATGTGATGAGTCTCACCGGTTTATAGTTACCGGAAGTTTATTTGTTTGTTTTTGAAGTTTGTCTTGGGGGCGGCATGGTGGCACACGGGTTATCACATCCGTCTCACAGCCAGAAGGTCCTAGGTTTGATTCCCAGGTGAGGGTGAGATGAAGGTGTGGAGTTTGCATGTCCTCCCCATGCTTGCATTCCCTCCGAGCACTTCTGTTTCCTCCCACAGTTCAAAGACATGCACATTAGGCTAATTAGCTGTTTCAAATTGCCCCTAGGTGTGAGTGTGAATGGTTGTATGTCGTATGTTGGCCCTGCGATGGTCTGACAAGCTGTTTATGGTGTACCCCGCCTTAGTCCAAAGTAAGGCACCAACCTCCCCAGTCTTCGAGCCCCAATTTTTTGTCCGTGCAGGGAAGAAAAAGTCCACTGATGAGATAACCTGGTCTATCTTGTATTAATGTATTAGTGCCAACAGCGAAATTAGGCTCTGCATTAACCCATTCACTGGTTAGCACTTCCACCTCACAGCAAAAAGGTCCTGAGTTTGAGCCCGGTGCCTGGGGACGGTGTTTCTGTCTGGAGTCTGTTCCAGGTGCTCTGGTTTCCTCCCACAGTTTAAAAACATGCATATTAGACTAATTGCTATTTCCCTTATGTGTGAATTTGCATGGGAATGGTTGTGTGTGTTGGCGGGTATAACCCACGTTCACCCAGAGTCGGCTGATACAGGCTCCTGCCTTCCCCTAGAAGGATTAAATGGTTCCACAAATGAATATTTATAAGTCCAAATTCAAAAGACATTAGATTCAAATTTGTTTAAAGTTGACACTGTATATGCACTTAAGGTATATTAAATAAAAGCAAACCACGCTGTCCTTCTTTCCCCTCACTGTACGAGTATAGCGGTTGGTAAAGTAGATCATCAGAGCGCCTCTCCCCTCACTTGGCCTTCTTGCGCAGTATTTTCTGGGACTCGGGATAGTGCACCATGATCTCAGAGAGATCCTTCTTATCCAGGATGAAGAGGTTAGCAAAGCCGTGAGCCACCACATTAGCTGTGCGCCTGTTCCCTCCACCCACAGCCAGCAAACTGATGGAGAAACACACTTACTTTGGTATACACAAACATATATTTTTTCTGAAATTATGGCAATTCATCATGCAATCAAAATGGTTAGCACACTTACCTGATTTCCCCAAAGACAGATCCGGCCCTCAAAGTCACAAAAACGGTTTTACCATCAGGCCCTCCCACCACCTGCACCTCTCCAGCCTTGATGATGTACATCTCCCGGCCGATCTCGCCCTGCCGCAGAGGGAGCAGATGCACATAAGCAAGCCTCAGTTATTTCACAAAAAATTAGGCAACACCTTCTGACCAATCAGATCAGAGAATTCAACAGTGTTGTGGTATAAGGGGGTGGTCACACCAGAGGTGCGATAGAAAAGCGACTTATGTGAATGGCAGTTCACAGTTGTTGCTTTGCACGTCTCGCGACATTCGCGGCATCGCATTTTGGTCACCTGGTTCGTGAAGTCATCACAAAAAATTTCAAGCATGTTTGAAGCACAATTGTCGCAAAACGAGGCTCTGACACCGAGTAGTCACAAACTGTTCTCAATCAAGGCAAGGAAAAGCAACAAGTTGGAGACTTCCACACGGTAAGTTTGAGAAAAGTTTAAGACTTGCAGGCATCCGCCATATTCCGTCTATTTTGTCATGATTCGTATTTTATTTGCATTTTGTTCACACTAATAACGCGCAAATAAAAAGCGATTGTTTTGAGAACAAAACGCGACTGATTTTCTACAGGAAGTACTCTCAAATCAGTCTCAAATTGTCACGCGACCTTCTCAAGACTTCCGTGTGATATATACGTATTTAGGCCACAAAAAAGAAAGAAAAAAATCTATTCGTGTCAGTCGCTTTTCTATCGCACCTCTACTGTGATCACCCCGTGAACTCTTAAGCCTGTGCAAAGTCTCTAACCTTCTTACACACAGAGTCGCCTGGGAGGTAGACCACAGACTTTAGTCTCTTCAACATGTCAAATATCATCTGTCTGTCACAACCCTGAGAATGACATGAAAATACATTTAATACTTGAAATTAGTAACCAGGTCTAGAAATAGGCTTGTATTTTGGTATACTGATTTCCCCATTTGCTGAACCGCTTAATTCAACTAGGGTCAAGGGGAGGCCGGAACCTGTCTCATCCGACTCTGGGCGAAGGCAGGGTACACCCTGAACAACTCGCCAGACCATTGCAGGGCTAACACATACACAACCATTCACACTTACACTCACACTTAGGGGCAATTTGGAACAGGAAATTATCCTAATGTGCATGTCTTTTAGACTGTGGGAGGAAACCGGTGTACCCGGAGGAAACCCACGCAAGCACAGAGAGAACATGCAGACTCTAAACTGAAACACCCTTGCTGAGCCCAGGACTCGAACCCAGGACCTTCTTGCCGTGAGGCGGATGTGCTAACCATTACGCCACCGTGCCACCCCAGTTCTCATGTAGTATATATTGAAATGCAAGATGTGATAAATTTTAGCACTTGTCAAGAATATTTTGAATTACTCTCTTCATGTCCTTTATTTATAGAAAACATACTGCACATCTGTTCATCATTCTACTGCATACAAGTGTGTACTTAAGTCTGTGACTCACTTGGAAGAGGGCCACTTTACTGACAATGTTGTAGTTCACGTCCACGGCGATGTCCAGACGCATCTTATCAGGCAGCTGTATGAGCAACTCCTGTTCATCTACACAAAGAGATACGTTCCTCTACAGTACATGCATGGTGAGAAAAATTACCCAGCATTGATTACACCATGAAAACACAGCCCAGTATTCTCTTTACACCAAATCTAATTAGCCAGGATATTCTATATGTATGAATATATTCTAGTAGTAGTGCTAATAAGTGAAGGAAGCATGTGTCTAAATCACAGGTGCCGAACTCAAGGCCCGTGGGCCAAATCCGCTCCTCCGATTCATTTTATGTGGCTTGTGAGAGCTTTTAAGGTATATGATTAGCATACATTATTTGCATCAACTATTACCATGAAATGTAATTCATTATCCATTCACTAGGTGGAGCCAATCTATTTCAAGCAAACAGCTAGCCATTCATGACTCGGGAACGATTGCAAGCTGGCTAAACACTGTCAAGCATTGTCAGAAAAGAAAAGAGAAGGAAAAAAGGCCCTCGATGACCTCGAAATTTAGGGATGTGGTCCTCAGAGAAAATGAGTGTGACCACCCTGATCGAAATCATTGCAGACTTGTCTTAAAATGTTTAAAATGTGTTGTTTCAAATTGAATATTATTTTGATTAATACATAAGCATTATTTAAGGTTTGAAAGCACTGCGTAATTTTTGTTATTTTTGACAGTCTTCAATGAGTGCTCTTTGTGACAGTATAACTAGGTACAATTCGGGGATTGTTCCTGAGCAGTTTATGGAATAAAACTAAAGTTATTACTGTCATAAAACGTGGGTGAAGGGTGGGGATGGAGGTTCTTTTGGAGGTGGTTCCTCATTGTTGTCGCCCGGCTGTTTGACAAAGACTTTGTTCTTGCACTTTTCTATAACAGTGGTTTACCATTTTCGTTAGCTAACAGTAGATAGTGGCTGATTAAACTGTAAATGGAAAAAATGAAAAGGTTGACCTGTGAGTTACAGTCAAGATGGGAAAACAGATGATCTTTTTGCTAGATTTTCTTTATATGCCACCACAAAGGGATGGTGAATGGGACTGATGCATGTTGAAAGCATACTGGACGAAGATGAAGATTTTGCTAAGCTATTTGCTTTTTTAATTCAGCAATGCGGAAGACTCTGGAAGACTCTGGATTCGCCAAAAGAGTGGCATAAACTGCACTGTATAATGCAACAGGTTGGTAAAAATGTGTACAGGAGGCCCTGGTTCCTCTCAAGGTTCCTCTTCCTCGTGTCATCTGCAGTTTTTCCTTGCCACCTTTACCACAAGTTTGCTCATTGGGGATATACAGGGTTTATAGAGAAATGTTTAAAGTCTTAAGTTTAAATTCTTTACCAAATCTGTTTTACTATCTAAAATTGCCAACTGTCAACTGTGAAAAGCGCTCTACATATAAAACTGAATTAAACCAAATTCAAATGAACTGTCTGTTAAATATGTGAAAGTTCTGATGCGTAATTTGGCCCTCTGGTATTAAGAAGAACAAGAACTGAAACATGATCTAATTGCCTTGGATGAAGGCAAAAATGGGGATGGTGCAAAAAATTTTGTTGGCCCCAACAACCAATGAAGTTTCCCATTCCTGTGATAAATTTGTTAAACCTACGAAACTTATGATTTTGCAGTGCTCTCTCTCTCTCTCTCTCTCTCTCTCTCTCTCTCTTTCTCTCTCTCCATATATATATATATTTCTATGCTAACACTAGCTATAAGCTATTTAAGCTAGGTATACTGTATAACAGCCACACACTGGTCATCTACATTTTTATTCCTACAATGACAACTTCATGTTGAATTTATTTAATCTTATAGAATTTCATCCAGATTTCATTAAGCAACTCCATTAGACAAGCTCTTACCCAGCATGCCTTGCGATTGCCAAGTATAGTCATACCAGGTCTTGACTCTGTTCTGAACCTCACGTGGGATGCCATAGGCAGTCATGTACTTTACTGTGCTGTCCACGCACGACCTGTAGTACGCCGGCCCTGCGGTAGCTGCTCCTACAACATCCCTCATCTACACACAAACACATCATTTTATTAAATACCAAATTTTATGATTTCTGAAATCCCTTGGTAGCATTGCTGGGCTTTTTTTTCTCACTCACCTGACCAATCATGATTGAAAACGCGAACACACCCACAAAGTAATTGACTAACTGAAACACAATTTCGAAGACCGTCGTGGGGTCTGGGAGACCTCCGATAGTGATCAGAGTTTTTACAGCAAAGTAGTAGCAGCGGATATAACTGCATGAGGAAAACACACACACACACACACACACACACACACACACAGATGTTTCTGGGAATGATATTGAGATAATCACACAGACATTAACATGCATGCTGACGGAGTCACCTGTTGCCTCTGCCATCATACACCCATTTAGTGGATCCGAGGCCTTCGTAATCAGAACCCCAGTAAAAGAGACAGGCATTGCAGTGCAGCGAGTAGAGCAAGTACAGGCTGGTCCGTATCACTCTGAGAAATGTCAGGACACAACAGTAACACCCTATTAAATTGGATTAGTTTTACATAAGAGGGTGGAGTAATGTCATTATTACTGAAGTCTCTGGGATTTTATTGTTCATTTTCTTCTATATCCTTTATTAGGGTCACAGAGGGGATGGAGCCTATTACAGCCGACTCTGGATGACGGCAGGGTACACTGAACATCTCACCAGTCCATCACAGGGCTAACACACGCAACCATTCACACTCACACTTACGCCTACAGCTAATTAGCCTAACATGCATGTCTTTGGACTGTGGGAAGAAACTAGAGTACCCAGAGGAAACCCACACAAGCACGGAGAGAGCATGCAAACTCCACTCGGAAATGCCCTCGACGAGCCCGGCACATGAATCTAGGCCCTTTTTCATGTGAGGAGGAAGTACTAACCACTAAGCCACCATGCTGCCAGATAATGAATAAATATACATACATGTTTTAGTATATGGTACTATCATATGGTATGTACCACAGGCTTACCTGTAAATGTAGGCCTTTTTCATCACCGCCTCCAGACGATCATTAAATTCAAAGAATGCCATGTACTAAAAGAAAGAATGAGCTGCAATATTAATATTGATTCTGTCAGAATATTAAATAAAGTAGGATATTTATTAACCAGATGTCTGTAGTCCTAGATAAGTATTTAATTCAAGAATTTATTGTCATTGTTTAGACAGCTCGACAACAAAATGAAAAATAAAAAAAGAGTATGTATTCAAGTGCGGTGTAAATTGTGTATAGTAGAGACGGTTTTACCTTTAAAAGGCGTGGGAAGCGCAGAACGGATTTAACTCCTGTGAAAAAGTACAGGATCTCCAGGGGAAACAGACTTATCATGTCCATCTGAAATATTCAGATATCAATCAAACACTGGACAGGCGAACATAGCTGTGTGGAAATCTAATCTAAAATATCAGTTTAGGCACCGCCTAAAAGCGGAGCTCCCCATAGATGTCTCTTATGAGCCTGGGGTTACTTTTAAGCTCCTTTACTTTCACATCCTGATTTCCACTTTCATTTGTATCACCTGTATTGTTCATGTCGTGTGATTATTTGCGATAGGTGGTGAGATAGAAAAGCGACAGATGCGAATTGATTTTTTTAGCGAATTTTTTGTACATTTTGAAATTCGTGTCAAAATGTTTTGCGACTCCACATGTAAGCCAGTATTTTGCAGCTTAAATATGTATATCGCAACAATTTGCGTATGATTTGCACGTAATTTGTGATTGGTTTGCGGATGTTCTGAATGTGAATGTTATGTTGAAGGCGAATCTCCTGTCATAAATCAGTCGCATTTTGTTCTCAAAACATTCGCTTTTTATTTGTGCATTATTAGCGTGAACAAAATGCAAATAAAATACGAATGATGATGAAATACACGGAATATGGTGGATGCCTGCAAGTCTTAAACTTTTCTCAAACTTTCAGCGTGAAAATCTCCAACTTGTTGCTTTCCTTGTGAACGAAAAACAAATAATTTGAGAGCAAACCGACAACTTTGTGACCCTCTCATGACATGTGCAGACTGTTTGAGAAGAGTCTGAGACTACTCCATGTCAGAGCCTTGTTTTGCGATATTCGTGGAAATATTTGAAATTTTTTGCGATAAGTTCATGAACCAGGTGACCAAAATGCGATGCCGCGAATGTCACGAGACAAATTTGAGAACATTTGGAGAATGAATAGCGACAGCTGCGGCCATTTAGATCAGTCACTTTTTTATCGCATATCTAGTGTGATCAGCCCTTAATGAGTTCATGTTCTGTCAAGCTTCCGATTTCGGCCTTTGCTCCATGAACTTTTATTTACCTGCGAGTTTCTCTGCCGACCTGAGTTAGATCGTGTGTTTTTATTGTGTGCGAGTCTGAACAGTGGTGTATGAGGTTTTTGGGTTTTAGTTTTGTTATTAATAATAAATATTTTTATTCATTCTTTTTTATTTTTGTTGATGCCCATCATCATGCAAATCAGCAATACATAAAAGCTAATTATTGATTCAGCAATGCCGCAGTTTGTGGGTTTCCTGTGGTGGGCAAAGGCGGACACTGGATGGACACGAGACAACAATCCAAGCCATGTTTATTGACTATGGTGCTTCACTCGGCCGCTCTGCTCTTATTATAGTTTTCCCCTTTAATGGATTAGCCAAAGGAAGATAAATATCTGAAGTTTGCTTCTTAAAATTTTAGGATACAAGCATGAATATACACCCTGATTATATTTACACAGAAGTCATTATAATATTTGCTTCAAATGATTCTAATTTTAATTAGTGATATTTAAAAAAACTTTAGAGTACACAAAGTTTTTAAATAAACAAATTTGCCATTTCTGACAGTTGTGTAAGCAGTGTTTTTTTTTTTTTTAATCTCCAGGCTAAAAATGTTGGCAATTAAATTATATCTGGACCAGAATGTGTTACACTTAAAAATAAAAACAGCTGTGCAATGCTGGTATGCAGTAGAATTTATTTTGCATTGATGTGTATCAGTGTAATTTGCTTTTGTATTAAATCACAGGAGGCGGGAGGGTGTCCTTAAGGTAGCACGGGCTTCTAAAGCTGATGAAGACCTTTTGTTCAAAATATTCTGGTATAAGAACATAGGGGTGCATTGAAATTTTAGTGAAAATAAATAAGTTGTGTAAAATATTTAAAATATTAAAAGATGAATTGGATCATATACTTAAATAAATTATATATTTATTATTATAATTATACAGACTTTACCTTTACTTACTGTAACTAAAAAGGAAATGTTCACTTGTTGTATGTTTAAAAAAAATTAATTATTTCTAGGGGATGTACTTTTTAATAGATGTAAAAATGTATGAAAAAGTACATCCCCTAGAAATCATTAATTTTTTTTAAACATACAACAAGTGAACATTTCCTTTTTAGTTACAGTAAGTAAAGGTAAAGTCTGTTGGGCTTTTACACCCAAGCCTACTGGGTAATCAGGGCGTAGCTTATCCCTGGTTTTCCAGTTTTTTTAAACTGGTACCCATTTATACTGCTGGGTGGACAGATGGTGGGGGTTAGTTGCTGTGCTTACAGACAAAGGTGATAAATTCAAATAAATAACATAACATTTTTACCAGCCGCAATAACGTAGCTGCTTCACTTCTGTCAGTTTGTGCTTTTGTATTATTATTATTTTAGTTTTTTTGCGGCTACGCACGCCTATATCTAAAGAACTGCTTGACATATCACTGTCAAATTTTCAGGGTAGCAACTTGGGACCAAAGGTTGAAATGAGTTTATGAAAAGGTTATCATAGGTCAAGTTTATGGGCAGCAAAATTGTCACCAATTTTTAACTGTTAATGGCTAGGTAGCAGCTGGTGCAATCAGTGGCCTCTTGTCTTTTTTTTAATGTATATATAATTTTATATATTTTTTTATTTTATAATTTAAGCAAACAAACAAACAAAAAAATTAATAAAAATAAAACAGTAACAACAAACCCCCCCTATCATTCACATGGAAAAAACAAGTACATATTTATGCACATGTTCATTCCCCCTCACCTTGTTCATTACATTTGACTTATAGCTCCAAATTTAAAAAATCTAATTAAAAAATGTTGTGGACAATCCACTTCATGTTTTTTGTGCAAAATATTTCTTTAAAAGCTGTTACTCCAGTACTCACCTTAAATCGTTCTGTTTTCATGTAATTTTCCCTCATATCCTTTTTATCACACTGCAACACATGCATCCAGAGACATATATATTAATAAACACTACGTGCAAACTTTTAAAAATTTATGTTGAGCTTTAATAAGATTTTCTGGATTTAATACATTAAATAATAGTATCTTTACATTGTATAATCTAAAATTGTGAAATCATATGCATATGTATGTTGTCCTTGGGCTACACACCACTATGTCTCCACCACGGACGAACTGTAACCTGGGCTGAAAGACCACAATGTCCAGGATGTAGATGCCGTCACAGAAATAATCAGCAAGCAGCCACAGGTGGATGTTCTCTGGAGTTTGATACGGGAATGCCCAGCGTACAGGGATCAACCACACATTATAGTTCCATGCACACATCACGAAAAACAGCCACACCACATAGATTATATCTGATGGGGGGTTGGGGGGTGGTTTGTGGAAATGGGGATGGGACAGACAGACAAAATGCAAAGCCATGATGAGCAAGACAACAGAAATTGCACCTACTCTCACACTCTAGTACATTTCTTACTATGCTAATAATAATAACAATAATAATAATAATAATAACAACTATAATAATAATAACAATATTATTCATAATAATAACTATAATAATAATAATAATAATAATAATAATAATTATTATTATTATTATATATTTTTTTCCCATAGCTTTAGAGTCCAGTCTTTCCCTAGCAACCTGAAGCCTTTTCTTTTAAATATTCTCTCTAACAAGTGATTTAATTAAGGACACACAGCTGTTTAGTACCAATCCTGGAAATTCTTATTGCATTTCACCATGCACTTACATGATCTCAGATAATTCAAGTAAATTTTTTAATGACCATGTTTCTTGCATGAAGTTAATAGTTGAGCATCATCCTTTCAGCTTTTAATAATTCATTGGGTATTTCATTCATTTTATTTTTTTGATATAGTCCAATAATTTAACCCTTATGAAATGCAGTGACATACTTTGCAAGACCACAGGATATGCCTTCCTTGCTTGTTTAAGAAATTAGAAGGTACTCACTGCATCAGTTAAGATGTTTTCAACTGAGACATATTCCGAATTAAAGCTTATTTGATAATATATGATATTTTTATTGAAAAAAATGGTTGAAAGAGATATTTTTTACATCATGTCAGAGGAGCAGGTGTACAGTTCACCGCCTCACATTACTCTTCAATCAAGTCATGACACAGGCTGAAATAACTTTATACTTTGCTATAAATAACTTGTTATCATGGGAAAAGAAATGAAAGTAACTTGTTATAACAGGAAAGTAACCTTTGTTATCCAGAGAAAACAACATAAATAACTCAAGATAATGAGAAAACAAATGAAATAACATATTATCTAAATCCCCCACCCTTTCTTATCCTGAGAAAACAACATAATTAACCCTTTATCTCAAGAAAACAAAGGGAAATAAATGCATAAATACACATCCACTTGGGGCTTCCGTACTCGGCACTGTATAAAAAGAGTTCAAATGTTTGCTTTTTTAAATATTAATATAAATATTTCCTTGAGATGTACGTATTTTTCAACCCAAAGGTAAGGTAGGATAAAATCTGCTGTCCGTTTACACTGGAGGCTACTGGCTCGTTTTTGCAACCTTGGATAAAAGAGACAGTATATGAAGTGTCTAAAAATCACATTGTAAATTCACATAAAAACTAGAAAAGCACTCAGAGAGCGCAGACCTTCGCCAAGACTGCAAAAAATCTTTAAAAGTTCCCTGCATCCAGACAATAATCTGGATCTCCGTCAAAGTTTTTATCAATTGTTCCTTGTATCATTTCTGACTCATCCTGAAAATTTCATTAAAATCTATTCATAACTTTATGAGTAATGTTGGTAATAGACAGACAGACAAACAAACAAACAAACAAACATACCAATGCTGATGAAAACATAACCTCCTTAGCAGAGGTAATCACTAAGGGATGTGTTTTTATTGGAGATATTGTAATCACTGTCATTTGTGAGTCAGAGTGTTAGTTTGTCTATGAACAAAATACTGGCACGGATATTCACTAAACTTGGTGGGGGCACTACCCGACCTGAAACCCAGAAATAAATTATTTTGGAATATTTGGGTCAAAGGTCAAGGTCAGAGCAAAGTCAAGAAGTTTGGGAGATTTCCCATATTAAATTTAATGCCTTTATCTCAAAAACAAAGTGACATAGATGCATAGATGCGACAGTGGACATATAGGAAACCAGGAAATGAGCTTTCCAGGAAATTTCCTTTGACCTTGAGTAATCGTGAAAGGTTACAATCACAGTCAACAAGTTTTTGAACTTCGAAAGAAGGACACTCATAGAAAACCACATACTCACAGAACTTTTACAAAGAGTAATAATTGGTTGTCTGCTTGCTACTTTGTCGTCACATTTCTAGTGAACACATTCAGTCTAAGAATGCTAGAATAATAGACTTGCATATTGCTGTAACTCAGGAACACTAAGCAAAGTCTCACCAGTGTATGGATCGATGCTGGAAGGGAAACGATACTCCACAATGGCTCTCAGCCAGTCTGGCATTGGGGGCATTTTGGGCACTTTGACTTGGTAGCCCATGAACTCCAGGAACTGCTCTTCTTCACTCTCATCACCAGCAGGAACATCTTTCGGCTCTTCAGTGGGAGGAGGTGGAGGAGGAGGAGGAGGAGGAGGAGGAGGAGGAGGAGGAGCAGCAGCCTTTTTGCTTGGTGCTGTACATTCAAGCAAAGAGAAATCTCAAAAGTGCATCTCATTGCTGAAACCGTGCACTCACATAATATTTATGTCCAAAAATTACAGTCTGAGAAAAACCCTGGAGGGCATTTGGCTAGAAATCCTTGAGTCCATTTGTAGCCCATCCCAGTTGACTCTGGGCACAGGCAGGGTACGCCTTGAACAGCTCGACCAGGGCCCTTCACACTCACACCTAGGGGCAATCTGGTATATCCAATTAGCCTAATGTGCATGTCTGTGGATTGTGGAAGGAAACTGGAGCTCCCAGATGAAACCTATGGAAGCACGGGAAGAACATGCAAACTCCACACATCCCACCTTAGCCTACTGATCTCAACTCACAACTTCAGATTTATTATTTATTTATTTTTTACAGTGTGTTATTTGTGTCTGTGGCAGCAATATCAGGCTTAAAAATAATTGTGCAGTATAAAAATGGCTTTAGAGGGAAATATCACTTTAATGCCAATTTAAGAAATTGAATAAATCACCCAAATTTAATGTGTCATCCGTTAGAAACAAGTCCACTCACTTGCTGAGGGACTGTCTTCTTCAGACTCATCTGGGTCAATCAGCCTCTCTTTCGTTCGTTCCGTTCGTTCCTTAAACATCTTGATCAACTCCTGCAGACGTTCGTTAACCACAATACTTGTCTGACTGGTCGAAGAGACAGGACGCTCAGAATCTCTGGCACAAACAATACAACACATTCAAATAAAAATACAGATATAAGTAAGCATGAATACAAATATCAATATCAATAATTCTACTCTTTTTGTCTTTAGGTCAGGTGACCCATGCACTATTTCAATCCACAACTGGCAAAAAAGGCATGAAGAATATAATTATTGTTTGGATTCTTCCACTGAAAATATACACTGCCTGGAGAAAAAAGTCCTGGACTTGTATTTTGTTGGAGCACCTTTACCCTTGATTACAGAGTGTAATCACCATGGCACTGTTCTGGCAAAATTCTCGTCGTAACATTTATCATCTCCCGCTCACAAAGGGCGAGAGAGCTATACGAATAGGCTCCGTCTGTCCGTCCGTCTGTCCGTCACACTTTAGTTTCTGGACATTTACTTAGAGGCAAAACTGTATATTAGGTTTCCGGACATGGTTGTGGGTGTTTTGCCATGCGATGGCCTGGTGAGCTGTCCAAGGTGTACATCGCCCTCGCCCAGAGTTGGCTGACATGGGTGCCAGCCTCCCCGCCACCCTAATTAGGATTAAGCGGTCCAGAAAATGGATGGATAGAGGTTTCTGTTATACTAGTTATATATTAGCTATACTAGTTCTATATTAGCATATTTTGAAACGGTCCTTTCGGCAAAAGAGTCCGGACCCCTGTGGTCTATTTTTTCCATCTAGAGTTGGATTCATTTTTCAACAACATCTTGACTTGATGATAGAAGTCTTCTCCGGCACATCCCAAAGAATGTGAACTGAAGCAACAATGTCATGGTGATTATGTGCTGCAATCAAGGCAAAAGATACTTTAGCAAAATATCAGCAGTAATTTTCCAACTACAAACCCTTTCATCGAGCTTGGGTTACATTTATCACGGTTATTCGTTAGTCTCTTAGCTTTGTCCTCATTAAGATTCTACCTTCTTTGGAAATTTAATCATCAACCCAATGCTTGAATGTACTCTTATACATCAAGACTCCCATTTATGTTCCATATACAGCGAGGGCGTGATCAGCTGTAGAAGGATACTGGCAAGTTATTTATTTATGTTTACCGTGTGCTTTCAGGCAAAGCCAGTAACCAAAGAGAGCAGTGTTCCAACTTCAAACTGTGTGTGGGTGTCTGTATCTGTGTGTGGTTAAGTGCTTCCCACATCGCAAAGTGTGATATGGAATGAAATGTCTAAATAGCACAAAACTATGAAACCGCCATCCTGTCCATATCAGTTCTCCAAATCCATGGAGTTCTACCAAGTACAACTAAATAGAACCATGTTTTATTCTTAGAGTTTCTATAGATTCTGTTCATTGTGAGCTTGTTGTGTGTAGATTTTTTTTTTTTAACAAGGCTATTCACTCACTCTTCCTCCACAGTAAGGAGGCCATGCTGGGGGATCAGATCTACCTCTTTCTCCATTTCCCCCTCCTCGACTTGATCGCCTGTCCGGGAAACCCTCCTGAGTTAAAAAACAAACAACCGCACAGTATAAGCTAAAAGAAAAACAGCAGAACACAACCAACTGTGCCAAAATTACAAATGAGACATAGTGTAAGTGAAGGCTTTAAGACTCACTCAATGTGTACTGCTTTGCTGTAGCAAGGTAAAGGTAAACATGGATGACGTGTTACTAGGTTGTTGATAATACAACAATTCCAGACTTGTTCTTCACTATGACTACAATTATTTTATTATGGCTAAATTGCTGTCTAGCACAGCAGTGAGGCTTACCCCTGGGTGGCCATCACAGGAACAGGAACGGAGAGGGTGACACCATCCGACTCCTGGGGCTCAACAATTTGAGGTACAATAGGAATGACTCCATCATCGACTTCTTCTACGTTCACATGAGGACCTTCTGTGTCAAAGACCATTTCAGAAGCAAGCACTCTTTGGCATTTTGCATATTTTTGATTTAGATTTTAAAAGGTAACAATAGCCAAATCTCCAGAACTAGGATTGGTACCAATATTGTCAACGATCTGTCACTGTGTACAACTAACTGGATAGGAAACAAGCTATTCACTTTTTTTAAAGGCCATAGTAAGTCAAGCCGGAGGTGGCATAGTAGTGCAGTGGTTGGCACGTCTACCTCACAGCAAAGAGGTTCCGGGTTTGGTTCCTGGGCTCGGGCGTTCCTGAGTGGAGTTTGCATGTTCTTCCTGTGCTTGTGTGGGTTTCTTTCAGGTACTCCGGTTTCCTCCCACAGTCCAAAAACATGCACAGTAGGTTAAGTGGCTGTTCCAAATCACCCCTAGGTGTGAGTATGAGGTTGTGTGTGTGTGATAGCCCTGCGATAGACTGACGAGCTGTCCAGGGTGCACCCCAGAGTCAGCTGAGATGGGCGGCAGCCTCCCCATGACCCTAATTAGGCTTAGAAAATGAATAAATGAATGAGCAATTAGTGCAACTGAACTTGCTTTTTCCTCAACTTCATTCAATCATTCATTCATTCATTCATTCATTCATTCATTTGCTGCGCTGCTTAATCCTAATAGAGTTGCTGGCAGGCTAGAGCCTGGGCGAAGATGGGGTACAATCTGAATAACACATGCAACTATTTACACTCACACTGTCGAGGCAATTTAGAACAGCCCTCTCTCACTCAGTCATTTGCCGAACCACTTAATCCTACTATTAAAGTTGCGGGAAGGCTGGACCCAATCTCAACTGACACTGGGTGAAGGCACAGAACACCCTGAACAGTTTGCCAGACCTTCGCAGAGCAACACGCAAACATTCAAAATCAGATCCACACTTAGGGGCAATTTTGGAACAGCCAATTAGACTAACGTGCAAGTCTTTGAACTGTGGGAGGAAACTCGAGTACCCAGATGAAACCCACACAAGTACGAGGAGAGCATGCAAACTCTACACAGAAACACCCGAGCCGAGCCTGGGATTGAACCCAGGACTCTTACTGCCAGGCGGACGTGCTAACCACTGCGCCACTATGCTGCCCTTCATTTATCTTCATCAACTTTGTTATTTGTTAATAAATTCATTCAGCTTGGTGGTGAAACAACTTCAGATTTATACCTCAAGACTTACTAGTAATTTATGAGGCAAAATATTTTCCTAACACATTGGGATCAGACAGTTCATACATACTACAACTACAGCAACTGCCTTTAAGCACATCACAGCATTTTTTTACTTGTGTTTTTGTGGATGATTGAGGTTATTGAGGAGCCCTTCAGATTTCATATGAAACAGGAGTTTCTATGGTTGATAAGCTGCCCTATGCTTTGGGTTCTCTAAGGATGTGCTTGGCTTCAAAGGCACTAGCTACAGACAAACTCCAGGTTTATGTTTTGCTGTATTTAGGAAGTCTTACTGAGGCTAAAGCCTATTGAGGCACAGGAGAACATTTCTGGCAGGGTTCCTGTGCCTGGATTTGTGAGAGCTGTCTGTACAGTGGAAACAGGTTTTGACTCTGAGAGGGTGGTTTGTGTGGGGTGAAGGTGATTTTTTTTTGCAGCTGGATGAAGCTATCGAGGTCCTGAGAAGCATGAGGAAAGCACAGCATCTAGTGGTTTCCTGCAGAACAGCTAGCTAGTGCTGCCGGCAGCCAGATAAGCAAGTCCTGGATGTTATTGCAAATGGGTTGCTTGCATGCATTTTGGTGCAGATAACATAGCAAATAGAAGATGTGTAGAAAAATATCTCAAGTATCAAAAGAATTTTTACTATTTCAGAATAATTACGAATGTGTCCTGTGTCCTGATGATCAGCACTGACCTCCACATTCCTCTTTAAGTGCTTCATCTTCCTGTAGAGAGATAACATGGTTGTTAGTTTATTAGCCAAAATTGCAATCCCTGGAACAGCAGACATAGCAAATCCATCCAACAGCAAATAAATAAAAACAATTTATAATTCTAAATGCAGAATAGCAATCCCAATCCTCCCCGAGACCTTCCTGAGGGGAACCCATCCACCAAATTTGATAACTCTTTGTCATTTCTTTTCAAAGTTATTGCACTAACAAGGCTTGACAAGCTGAATACAGAAAAAGTGACCTTGTGACCTAGAAAAAAGGTCAAGGTGACCAATATACAATCCCACCCCTTGACCTTGAAACAAGGTCAAGCTGATCAACTTACAATCCCACCCTATTCACCAATGAGACGGACCCATACACCAAACTTGGTTATCCTATGTCATTTTCTTCCAAAGTTATCACACTAAAAAGCCTTGATAAACCAATTATATCGAAAAAGTGACCTTAAAACGAGGTCAAGATGGCCCATGTATAATCCCACCCTATTTGATCCTGAGGAGGACCCATACACCAACTTTGTTGATCCTATGTCATTACCTTCCAAAGTTATCGCACTAACAATTCAGATGGACGGATGGACAGATGAATGGGAACAATTTTAATAGCTCCTGCTCCGCTCACCTTCCTATACGAGCTAACTATTCTTGAGACACCAATCCCAAATTTCATTTGCAAATAAATAAATAAATAAATCAATCAGTAGATTCAGCAGTGTGTAGAAAAGAAATAGCTGGACGCATCTTCAAAATCGCAATCCGTACATCACCAACGTCTAGGTGTAATAAAGAATTAACAGTCCATAAATCAGCAAACTCAATTTTCAATTGCCAAATAGCAGTCCTTGTGCTACCAATCCTTAGTTGATTCAGCAGAAAAGTAGGTCTTAAAATAGGAATCCGTACCTTTCGTAACAATCATAACAATCCCTCAATACTGCTCCGATTTGTTTTATTACCTGTATAACAGCTGGAGGAGAGGGAACTGAAGAAGCTGTTTCAGACTGAGTGGTTACAACTGTAGACACTACAGGCGAAGGGCTCTTTGCTGTTGCATGATCTTCTCCATCAGGTTCTGGTTGGACAGCTGCCTCTACTGGTGGTACATGTCCTATCTCAGCTTGACTTGCAGGAGTAAATTCCTTTGGAGGAGGTGGCTCTGGTGACTCCTCCTTTTGTGGGATCTGCTCTCTAGTCTCAGTTTTATGGGCTTCAAGCTCCTCAACAGGGCACACATCCACCAGACACCTGCACATGAAGTTTCATAAGAGATGGAGAACAATGAGAGAAACATAACCCCACAAATCCCAACACATAGTTCCAGTCAGATACAATGTTATATTGGCAAACCAGGGAACACATTGCCAGATTGGGAGTGACTGTGACAGCTCGGTTAAGTTTCTGTTTTGTGCTCTTACAAAAGAAAAAAAGAAAAGAAAACTAAATTGGTGAAAATTTCTGAAAATTGCCTTTAAAACAACAACAACAACAAAAACACTTCACTCACCCACGCATTCACTTTTTTGGCAAACCACTTAAACGTATCGATGGACACTGGGCAAAGGCAGGCTACACCTTGAACAGTTTGCCAGACCATCGCATGGCAACTAACAAACAACCATTCACACTCACACCTAGGGGCAATTCAGAACAGCCAATTAGCCTAATGTGTATGTCTTTGGACTGTGGGAGGAAACTGAAGTACCCAGAGGAAACTCACACCAACACAGGAAGAACATGAATCCTCGCCACAGAAACACCCTTGCGTAAATTTTCATTTATTTATTTATTTATTTGTGGATTTCCCCCCATTTTTCTCCCTAATTTAGTCGTTTCCAGTTCCCACCCATCAACTTTTTGCCTTCCCTATCACACGACCACCACCAACCAGGGAGGGGCGCAAGCAAGCACACGCCCCCTCCGTGACATGCGATGCTACCGCCCGCCTCTTTTCGAACTGCTGCGCATGCGTATTTGGGGGCGGCCTAACACACTCGGAGGGAAAGCGCTATCCGCCCCCTCATACGAATGAGCTCACAGACGCCCATGATTGGCTGGTGATCGCAGTGAGTGATAGGTAAGTGAGCGTATGCCATCCCTCCCTCCCTTGAGAGCTCGGCCAATTAGCTCCCATGGACTCCCGATCACGGATGGCTGTGGCATCAACTCGGATTCGAACTTGCGATCTCCGGATCTTGCGATCTCCGGATCTTGCAATCTCGGGAGCTACCTGCCTGTATTTTACTTTTAATATTTTTTATTTAAAAGGAAAATAGTGATGCAGTATCGTTAGGCTTGTAAAAGTGACAAAGTCATCAAAAAGGCAATTTAATTGAAAATCACAGTGATGTGTGTGATATTTAATTATGAGCCAAAATCACATAAGCATGACTGGCATGACTTCTTTATGAATTTAACCATGAATACATCTTCAGTCCTCTTAATTCCCCACTGGATGAACACAGTTTTCACACTTGGTCTGATTCAATGCTTCAAGTGGTCTAAGATTCAAGGCTCAGCATTTTTGTGCATTTATGAACACAATTGGTCTGAATATGATGCATTTGGGGCTCATTTTGTGCTCCACTTGATTTTAGCACTGTGAAAATAAACTGGGTTCAGCCTTTGCGTTTCTGTGTGTTGCAGAAAATTGCCATTTTGTTGTGTTCTTTGTTCCATATGTGAAGAAGTGCAGTTTCCTTTTCCACTCCTAATCCAAGAGTCCTGCCAAGAGTCTATTACCAGCGTCCATGGTAAACAGGACTGAATTTGGGTCATTTAAAAAGAACTAGATATGAATTCAGAAAGTTTGAACTACAGCTCGGAAAAGACCTCTATACTGTTGTTTAGTTCAGTTAGTGTTAGGTATTCATATTAAATTGCTGACGCACTCGTTTAAAAAAGAAAAAAAAAAGCAGAATGTTATGGGATTCTCTAAAAATACACATTGCTAGTGATTAACTAAAGAATAATTAGCCAATTCAGGCAACCCTTTTGTGTGGGATCACTTCAGAATGCATAGAGCTTGTCCGACCGAGACATGTCTTCCAGGTAATGTGTATCACTTTACATTTCTCAGCAGTTTCTCCCAGAATTGTCTGACTGTTACAATTAATCCAAAAACTAATTGCTTCAAAGACTTTTGCTTGGCAGACAAATTGGGCTAAATGTCAGTATAAAAAATTCAAAGCACTGGCCTCATTTGCACATGTAAGCTCACGCCTCTGTGGCATTTTCAGGTGACTTTTGACATGACCTTCAAATCCAAACACACAACACACACACACACACACACACACCCCGGCTTCTGATTTGGATGTTGGGTCTATGCAAAAGTCATCTTTTTTTAAGCTACATAATTTTCTCCCAAATAATACCAACAGGCCAGTAAAAAAGAGGAAAAATAAATACATTTAAAAAGCCATAAACTCTAGAGTCCAGTTCTTAGAAGGCCTAATTAGAGCAGGGTTTAATGGTTTCAGTTCCAGCACAGCTGCTTCCTCAAATGGTAGGCGATTAGCTGATGAGCTGAACCAGGTGTGCTAAATCAGGGAAAAAAACAACCGCAGAAGGACAGGGCTTCATTTTGTACTGAACAGATTAAATGCAGATCCTTGTACAGTAGTGTCTCTAACAGTGATATTTCAATCACACGTCAACACAGAGAGCTAGATTATTTGGTCAATTGTTAGACAGTGCTTAATCGTGTTTGGTTATGTTTTAACAAATGCATGCACCAAAGTTTCACCATCTCCAGCAAACACATTTAACAATAACAGAGGACTTCCATATGCAAATGTAGTAAAGTCATACTCTAATTTTTTTGTTGCTTCCATGTGCTTTCATGCCCACAGAGACAACCCAATAAATGAAAAAAAAAATGGCAGGAAATATATATTGCGTGTGCACACCCCGCTGCCGCCTTCAGCGCTGAGTGCACTTGCACTTGGCAGCTTATTCTCTTTACGTATGCATGTTTCTGTAAACGTACACATGCAAACATTTTCGGTGGTCCGCTTTAGGTATTAAATATGGAAAGCAGATGGCATGTGGCCCATGATAGTCCTTGCAAAAATGATCCCTATATTCCTGGGAGTGTTCCTGTACTCCAAATGAATCAGTGTGGATTAAAAGCCTATTAAACTAAAAGCATATCTTTTATGCTCGTGTGAAGCATCTCTTGGATCCAATGAAAAAAAGGCTTATTGAATTTTATTGGAGCAGCACAGTGGTGCTGTGGTAAGCACTGTCACCTCACAACAACAAGGTTCCCGGTTTAAGCTGCTGACTGGGACCTTTCCCTGTGGAGTTCTGTGTTCATGTTCTCCTAGTGATTGTGTGGGTTTCCTTTGAGTGCTCCGGTTTCCTCCCAGAGTCAAAGGACTTGCACAGTAGGCTAAGTGGCTGCTCCAAATTGCCTCTAGGTGTGAATGTCAGTATGAATGCTTGTGTGTGTTGGCCCTGCAGTGATCTGGTGGGCTGTTCAAAGTGTACCCTGCCTTCATCCAGTGTCGTCTGAGGTGTCAGACACCATGCGAGCCTAGTAGAATTAAATGGTTCAACAATGAGTATGAATGGTTGCATGTATGTGTGTGTTGGCCCTGTGATGGTCTGGGGAGCTGTTCGGGGTGTACCCCACCTTCATCCCGAGTCAGTTAGGATGGGCTCCAGCCTCCCCGTGACCCTAATAAAGGATGAAGTGGTTCAGAAAATAGAATGTAAATAAGATAAGGACATCCTGATATTTTGTTTTTACCTGTCAATTTATATGAATACAAATTTACATAAAACGTGTCCTAATTAAAGTACTTTCAAATGCAGAATGTACATTTATATGCATTGTACATCAGGAAGTGTATGAGAAATCAGTTTGAGTGAATGATACAGTACAGAAAGCAAGGAGATGTTTAAATGCCAACAAACAATTTATTTAGAGAAGAAGTTATTAAAACTGTGCACACATCTGTGTAGGTAGCGAAGACGTCTCTTAGATAAGGAGAGGATCCTGAATGTCTCGCAAGTGATCCAAATGTAAAATATTTTTGAAACATATTTTAAAAACTAGGTTTTAGCAACGTTTTAAGCATTCAACAACAATTGTTTTGTTCTCATGTTGCAGGTCTAGGCATGCTGTTTAGCCATTCATCATAAAGCACATACGTAATTTAGTGACTACAATCAGGGGTGCAAAATTAGTAGCCCATGTGCCCACGACAAGCAGATTATGTGTCTGGATTTTCACAGGATAAAAGCAAAACCCTGACTGTTGTTGACTTTTTGCAAATATTTTCTATTAAATTGGGTCCACCTTATTAGGATATATTAATTAGATATTTTAGGATAAATTTCTTACCTACTACTTACTATAAGGCATATTCACCAACAGGACAAGTGCTGCTTGTGTCTTTTATTTTGATCCATCCTGTCCTATCACTTAGTTTGTCTATTTTCAGCCTGTTGTGCTTTATGTCTTGCTACAAAGGCTCATTCCGAGTAAGTGTGCTTTTCTTAACCTTTCTCCTTCTTCTGGCTTCCTGACTCTTACCTCTATCTGTGAATGGATTATGGATCATCCTGGTTTGCAGCTGATGATGTATATTCTGACCCCAACAATAGATTTGATTCATGATAAGTGACTTGATTGGGTTTATCAGACCTAATAAAACACACACTGAGTATGCACACGTCTGTCCTCTATTTAACCCCATATTATGCTAAGGTATTTCAGGATGATATGATGCACAATGCTTCTGCAGCTATATTGCACACTACTTATCCCAAAGCCCAATAGTTGTTGCACTGCACACATCTGTGACAAATACATCAGTGGAGATTTTTATAGAAATGGGATGCATCCTTCCATCCATCCATACAATTTGTTAGTGTGATAACCTTGAAAGGAAATGACATAGGATCACCAAACTTCGTGTATGGCTCCCCTTCAGGGGCCAATAGGGTGAGATTGCATATGGCTAACCTTGACCTTGTTTCAAGGTCACACATGGCTCCGCAGAGGAGCAGCAGTTCTACTCCTCCCAGATGACAGAACTTCTCATCCTATCTCTAAGGGAGATCCCTGCTACCCTGCGAAGGAAGCTTCTATCCGCGATCTTG
>JAQMYF010000001.1:78445996-78459472 GCA_030014195.1 Neosilurus mollespiculum
TTGATGGGTACCGGCAGGCCAAGCGAGCCGCAGCACGTGCTGTCCGGGAGGCAAAAACTCGGGTCTGGGAGGAGTTCAGCGAGGCCATGGAGGAGGACTATCGGTTGGCCCTGTGAAACAACGGTTCAACAAAGGTTCAACAGATAAAACATACAACATTCCTGATAAGGAGCAGCCTTGTCTTATACCTCTATTCACGGTGCACCCAAGCTGCTATTAATCTTACATAGACTTTCAATGCCACTGTACATAATCTTAATCATTTTAATGAAACCTGGGTTAAAACCGAAGACTTGCAAAACTTTATACAAATAATAATGCTCTACTCGATCAAAAGCCTTCTCCTGATCTAAAAAGAGAAGACCCAGACTTTTACCAAGAATAATGCAAGCATCTATAGTATCACAAATTTTAAAAAATGTTATCATAAATAGCTCTTCCTGGAACGCAGTACATTTGGTCCACATGAATAATTTCTGTCAATGCACAAAAGGGACAAAGGGCACCACTGTTTCAGGTAAGTTAGGTCACCTTTCTTAGGCACCAGGGTGAGGACCGCTCTGCGGCAACTTAGAGGGAGTTTTCCCTCTGCCACACTGTTGTTCAACATACCCAGTAAATCTCTACAACTGACCAGAACGACTTATTAAACTCAACAGGTAAGCCATCTATTTCAGCCCATTTTCCATTCCCACAACTGCTGCATGCAGCTCTTCCCAAGTAAATGCTCTGTCAAGTTTATCAGCCAAATCTTTTCTAAGTTTTGGCAAATAATTGAAAAAGATGTGACTCAATTAAAATTTTTCCTCATACTCACTCTTGAATAAGTCAGAGTAATAGTGAGTGGCATGTTTTCTTATTTCAGAGGATTCGGTGTGATTTGTGATTTTTATGTATATGCCTTCTTTGCCAATTCTGTCGTTCTAAGCCAAAGAAAACTTTTGAATGGGGATCCATCTCAGATATTATTCTAAACCAAAAGCGGACCAAAGTGCCCTTAGCCTTTTTTCCCAGAAGATCATTTAATTCAATTTTCTTCATTTTAATTTTTTCAGTATATTGTTGATCATCTGAGGTGTCAGCCAGATTTTGAATTTTCATCATCTCCATCTCTATTGTTTTTCTCTATCTTTCAATAGTGCAGAATTAAAATGCCAGCATGCACTTGAGTTTAACTGAACTCAATGACAAGGTACATAAAATCATGGAATGATCTGAGAACCCACTGGTACAATTGAACTACTTTTGTAAAAACTAATATGATGTTTAAAACTATAAAACCTAGCCAGTGACAAAGAATTATTGTAAGAGTGGATCCATGTGTATTGCCTCTGTCCTTGGTGAAAATTTCGCCAAATATCAGTAAGCTCGTAAGTAGTTGTTAACTCAATGAGTCTCCTCCTTGAAGGCATATGAGTACATGTGCATCGTGATTCAAAGGGCCATAATTTTTTTAATCAATGTCAGCATTTAGCTTGGACAAGATTTTCTTAAGGCGAAATATATCTGAATCAGCAAATTTGCCTTCTCTCATGTACAACTTCATTCTGTCCATGTCCATGTTCATCTGTGACATCTCAATGTCAGGAAAATAATCGTCAATTTTAACCCTCTGAGCATTTTTTGTTTTCTTAAGGAAAGCCTTGATATCCTCAGCAGTGTATACTTTGTTTGAGTAACCACTCTGGTGGAGACTGTAGGTTACGCTACAATCAGACACGCATTCACTCTCACTTTCCACATCAGTTTGACTTGAAGCAAGATCGGTCTTTTTTGCTTTATTACAACTAGTGATGCTCCCTTTTCTCTTTCTCTCTTTAGGCACTTTAAAAGGTGCTTCATTAGTGTCCATTGAGGAACTGTCATCAACGGCTTGACAAAACAGGCATTCAATGTTTTGAGAAGGGTCGGTGCTACTTGGCACACTTTGTGCACCCCCCATCTGTCTCACTGACCAACGAATCACCAGGATCTTCTGAAGATCCTTGGTCATCTTTAGAAGCTTTGTTATTTTGCACCGTCAGTAAATCTTGTCCCACTTGCATTGTCTGAGTATTTTTTTCGCCCATTGTTTCATTAGCCCCAACAGAGTCTGTTGCACTTGAATTTGTTTTATTTGTAGTTTCTGGATCTGGCTGTTTTTTCTGACATGCTCTTAATGGATGTCCGACTTGACCACAGCCAAAGTATTTCATCGAGGCCGTAGTAACAAATATAGCGTAATTGAAGTCTTCAAATTGAATACTCAAAGTTAAATCAATTTCAGCATTCTTAAGAACCATGTAAACGGAACGCCTAAAAGAAACAACATGTTTCAATAGAGGCGATTTTGAAGCAATGGTGATTTTCTTAATTGATGATACTATCTTGCCATATCTGGAAATATTATCAGTCAAAATATCATCACTAATAAATGGTGGCATGTTTGGCAAAATTACTTTTTTGGCAGGGTTTGACAGAGGAAGAACAGAAATAAACTCATCATTAATCACTATTCCCACTATAATGTGTGTGGGAAAGACAGAGAGAGTGTGTGCATTTGTGTGCACGTGAGAGAGAGAGAGAGAAAGAGTGATAGTGTGTGTGTGTGTGTGTGTGTGTGTGTGTGTGTAAGGGGGAAAAAGAGAGTGTGTTTGTGTGTGTCTGTGTGTGTGTGTGTGTGTGAGAGAGAGAGAGAGAGAGAGAGAGAGAGAGAGAGTGTGTGTCTGAGAGAGATCGAGAGTGTGTGCGTGAGAGAGATATTTAGAGAGTGTTTGTGTGAGAGACAGATTGAGAGAGAGAGAGTGTTTTTGTGTAAAAGAGAAACAGAAAGAGAGAATGTGTGTGTCTGTGGGACAGAGAGAGAGAGAGTGTGTGATAGAGAGAAAGAGAGAGTGAGAAAGAGTGTGTGTGAGAAAAGAGAGAGAGTGTGTGTGTGAGAGAGAAACAGAAAGAGAAACTGTGTGTGTGTGTGAGAGAGAGAGTGTGTGTCTGTGTGTGTATTTGTGTGTGTGTGTGTGTGTGAGTGAATGTGTGTGAGAGAGAAAGATAGAGTGTGTGTGTGTGTGTGTGTGTGTGTGTGTGTGTGTGTGAGAGAGAGAGAGAGAGAGAGAGAGAGGGAGCGGGAAAGAGAAAGATAGAGAGAGCGAAGAAAGAGAGAGAGAGAGAGAGAGAGAGAGAGAGGGAGAGAGAGAGAGAGAGAGATGGAATGGATGCATGGGGCATCACAGGAGAGGGCTCTTTTTACTGCAGCACCTAACAGATGGGAAACTGCAGCGTATGTGTGTGGAAACATTCTTTCAAACATTTATTGGGGCATTAAAACATGATTACTTCAACATAAAACAATTTAATAGATTTGTAAAGTATGAGGATTTATACGGTTTAGTATCCATTTACCCCATGCTTTTGGCTCAAAGTGCCCCCACCTTTTTTTTTTTTCTTTTTAGCAATTGGTCCTAGAGTTTATGGTTTTGGTGCTTTCTGTAATCCAATGCTCTTCTTAATAGCAAGGAGAGGAACAGTGATGGTGAGTGCTTATTAGAGGCCAAACAAGCTCCGTACTAGTGTTTACTGCTAGCATTGATACTACAAATGGATGAGACTTTCTGGGAACATGGACATGAAAAATGGGGAATCTATCATTAGTATTGTTAGATGAAGGTATCAGGTAGTAAGGGGTGTAGTTCTTATCCAAATTGGTTTTATTTATACTGTATGATCGATTCATTATTCACAGTTTTATAGTCAGTTTTATGCGTATCATTCAGTTTCTAATCTGACTCTTTGTAGGTGTTTTAAATGAATCGTGAAAGAGTTTGTAACCACATTTTATTTAATCCTTCAGCACTCCAGTCAGATCATTCAAGTGAAATGAAAGGCAAACCTTCAAAACTCTCCTGATACACATGACCATATGCATATTTTCATTATCAGGTGGTTTTTACTTACAATTTCGAAGTTGCGATTTACTAAAATCCGTTTGATAGATTGTATTAGTCTGTTTGAAAAGGCTGCTGTTTCACTCATGTGAGAGTGCGAGAGGCAAGTAAGTGGCAATAATAAGATTATACAGATATTACACTAACAAATCAGATATAAAGTAGCCAACGTCTGAGTTAAATAAAACTAGGCTCAAATATATCATGCACAATTACAACATGCATGCGTCCTTATATATGAAATGAAGAACACCACGTCATGTATTCATTTACAAATTAGTTCTGTGTTGCTGCTGGAGACACGAGATGAGCATGTTGCCCCACTTTGTGCAGAGTAATTGCTGTTTTTTTTTTTTCTTTACATAAAAAAATCATGAAACAGTGAAATATATTAAGAACAGACATGACACCAAGATATGAGCCGCAGGTCCACTGGCTCCGACTAGTTTGTCCAGCACATTCTACAGATGCTTGAAAAGACCTGGAATAGAGGAGATCGGGGATGTATGTCAATACTGCCATGTCAACACTTTTTGTTTGTTCCTCAAACTATTATTATTATCATTACTATTATTACTATATATTTTTTTAACTGTAGCAGAGCATGTTATCCTGCTTAAGGTGGACAGGGGCATTGAGGAATACCATTTCTATGAAGTGGTGTACTTGATGTGCTACAATGTTTCAAGGGTACCTGTGGTGAATTTGTATTACTAGCTCTTTAAAAACGATCACGTATGACATCAGCGGTTCTCTCAGGCAATGTCAGTCCTTGCTTCTTGTCAAGTACGTGTGAGTGCTGCCACACAGCTATTACTACTAGGCATTCGCAGTGACATGTTGCCTTCTTCATTGGCTGTTCCAGCCCTAGTAGTGACACAAACTCATCGTTTTGTCCTGTTGGCTGGGCTGCGTGCCGCAGACACCAGTCTAAGATGACACATTATCGGCCAGTGCTGAGCTGTGTGCAAAGCATACAGTGGCACAAACTACAAGCGCAGAAATTACGGAAAACAAAACATAACATCAGCACAGGCTGCTCTCTGAAAACGTTTCCTTTCAGACGCAATTCAGTATTCTGCCAAGACCCGACCTGCTATCGGCGTGACCTCCAGGCAAAACCTCTTGGCATGAAGCCCAAACTTTAACGTCTAAAACTGGACGCTGTTCCTAAAGAATTCCCTCATGAAAAGTCAAAGGACGTCGATGGATGGGGGCAGCGCCTTGCAAAAAGGAACCAGTAAAAGGTTAGAGCCTTTAGTATGACGGGAGTTTTATCACCTAAAATGTCTCCTGCTGCTTGTTTACTTGCGCTGGACGACCCGACCAAAAGAAAAAAATGGTTGTTCCACATCGGTTCAGCCTCTGCTAGTAATCCCTGGGATAAAATTGCCCAGTATAGAGCTTTGTCTGGTCATTTACATTAAAATAAATACTGTATTGCTTAAATGTATTATATTACACACAAATTATGCTGTAAGGATGATCAGTACCGGTACTCTTTAAGCAGATAAAATATGTTGAAGTGACATTCACATGAATGGCACTATCAAAAGTTTACCAGCAGAACACTGCCTGGTCAAACTGCCTCTACTGTATTAGCATCTAAGACATAGAAATTCATTCATTCATTCATTTTCTTAGACGCTTAATCTTAATTAGGGTCATGGGAAGGCTGCAGCCCATCTCAGCCGACTCTGGGCACACCCTGAACAGCTTGCCAGGCCATACAACCATTCACCCTCACTCTCACATCTAAGGGCAATTTGGAACCACCAATTAGCCTACTGTGCATGTTTTTGCACTATTGGAGGAAACCCGGAGGAAACCCACGCAAGCACAGGGAGAATATGCAAACTCCACACAGAAATGCCCGGAGCCCGGGAATCGAACCCGGGACCTTCTTGCTGTGATGCGAACGTGCTAAGCTAAATAGTGGATGACCATGAGAACCGTCATGTATAAATGAAGAAAATGTGGCACAGTGGTGAATCTGCCCATGAGAAAATTGTCCTGATCTCACTCATACTGAAAATATTTGGACTTTTTCCTTCTTCTTCTTTCCGCTGCTCCTGTTAGATTGCCACAGCGGATCATCCTTCTCCATCTCAATCTATCCTTCGCATTCCTCTCCATCACATCAATCACCTGCATGTCCTCTTTCACCACATCCATAAATCTCCTCTTTGGTCCTACTCTTCTCCTCCTACCAGGCAGTTCCATCCTAATTGGACTGTGCCAGAAAATTTTAACTTGAACTTTACTAATTATGCTAAAAACTTTGGTTAATATTCCAACCAGATTTTGCCAAAAGCTAGTTGTTGGCGAACAAAAGTGTGTGTGTGTGTGTGTGTGTGTGTGTGTCTGACATGCTGTGAAATGAGAGGCAGGTGTTTGTAATTAGTATGTGTGTGAACTTGAGTGTGTGAGGTGCTGGGAATTGGAATCTGTATCAACCATTACTGCAGGCTGTGAGTGCTCATGGGAAACTGAGTGGTGGATTTCATTGTGGATCTAAAGGGCTCACAATCCCCTACAAGGCAACTCTTCTAGAATATCCACTGGGATATGAAGCTTCTCTGGGTATTTTTGCACTTCAGGGTAAGAAAGCACACATTTTGTTTTTATTGTGTTTATTTCTCATGAAATAAAAAAAAAAATGAACTAATTTGCCAAACTACTTAATCCCATTACAGTCGCGGGGAGGCTGGAGCCTATCTCAGCCCACACGGAGCAAAGACAGGGTACACCCTGAATAGGTCACCAGACCATTGCAGGGCAACACACACAACCACTCACACTTCCACACACACCTGGGGGCAATTTGGAACAGTCAATTAGCCTGATGTGAATGTCTCTGGAGTACCTGGAGGAAACCCACACAAGCATGGGAAGAACATGCAAACTAAACACAGAAACACCTCAGCCTGGGACACGAACCCAGGACCTTCTTGCTGTGAGGCTGACATGACAACCACTCCAACACTATGCTGACCAAATTTCACAATTCATTCATTCATTTGCCAAACTGCTTAATCCTAATAGGGTCGTGGGGAGGCTGACACCAAGCGAAGGCAGGGTACACCCTGAACTGCTCCCCAGACCATCGCAGGGCAACACACACTCAACCATTCACACTTCCACTCACAGCTAAGGGCAATTTGGAACAACCACTTTGCTACTGTACATGTTTTTGAATTGTGGGAGGAAACCGGAGTACCCAGAGGAAACCCATCCAAGCATGGGAACAACATGCAAACTCCACACAGAAATGCCATCACCCAGGACTTGAACCCAGGACCTTCTTGCTGTGAGGCAAACGTACTAACCACTATGCCACCATGCTTCCCAATTTCACAATTGAGTATCCAAATATAAAACAAAATTTGGTGCAAGCATAGCGTGTTTAAAGTGACACTGAAATGAGGTACTTTTTGTAGAAATCAGGTCAGTAAATACCGAGGGTACAAGACCTAATGGCATATTGATACCCAACCCTAATAATCATGTGTTTAAGTGTGGGCTGGATTTTTCAAAGAAGCTGAGATCTCTGGTAGTGTGATCAGGCACCTGGAACATCAGAACCAGTCCAGTATTGGTGATGGGATTCAGGAAGGACAGTGATGGGAGTTTCAGTGTGGGCAAAGGCTTAAGTTTTCCCACGGATAGTGCAGCTTGTACTTTATACCGGTTACAACCTTATATTCCGACAGCCCATTGGTCCAACATCCCTAACCCTAATCCTAATCCAACTGAATTGAGTAGCATGCCCAACTGATTTAAAAAATACCAACATTAATCATCCTTACAGCATAATTAGTGTGTAATGTAATATGATTAAGCGATGCAGACCTTATTTTGACATAAATAACCATAAAAAGCACAAAACTGTTTAATTTCATCCCATGGATTACTAGCGGGGGCTGAACCAATGCGGAGCAACCATTTTTTTCCTGGAAGTGACCTTGCCTGGGCCGGGCCACCTTTCAGTTACAGGTATCTCACAGCTGTGGACACCTGCCTTCACCAACCTGATGACGCGCCAGTTTTGGAGGACTGCTGGAGACCCGGAGGATGCACCCATTAAACGAGGCTGACATCCAGGAGTTTGGTGAGAGGATCGCTGTGCTGTACAAGTGTGTCTTTTTGGGGGTTTTCCACGCAGTTCCTGAAGGGCATGATGCTACTAGAGGTGACTCTAAATAGTCAACTATCTGACAATTCTACATAAGGAGTCTCAGACAAATCTTTGCTGTAATGTCTAGTAGAGAACACAGCGTATAAACTTCACAAAAGAAATTAGCAAACATGAGGGTTTAATTAAATGGACAAACAGGAACAACCGACATTAATCAGGATACAACTAGAGAGCTAAACCAACAACAGGACAAGGGAGGAGAAAAGAAGCACCCCGAAACAAACAAACATGGTGATGTAGATGAATGAGAAGCAATGTGGAGGTGTGTACTGTAGTGCTAAGAGCTGTGGTATGAGGGAAAGATGCATGAGAGGTATCAGCCTTCAATATTCTGACTGAGAAGATTTACTAGTGTAAAGCAGACAACATTTTGCAGACTTTTCAAATAATGAGTGAGAAAAATAATGCTGTGTCATTCACTTACTCATGCACTCCCTCACTCACTTGTTTCAATAGTAGGGGCCCATTTATTTACAAGGTGTATTAAATCAATATGAAATACAGAGTTATCTCTTGGAAAAAAAATTAATTGGACAGGTTGACTTTCTGAAACCATTTGCTTACTCCTGTATGCGTATGGCAGTGACCCCTGCCTTTAAGTAAATATAAGTAAACATCACCATCTTGAGGCAAGCAAAAGCAGAGTGCACTTGATCTCGGATTTTTCCACTTTCTACAAATCGGCGTTGCACTGCCTAGTTGGTGGTATTAACAGTTTACCACCTCTCTGTGTTGTACCCAAGAAAATTATTTCAGAACATTCTTCTTTTTTTCAAAAGCGTTCTTAAAAGCTATTTCTTTTAAAGATATTTTTGGGACTCCATATACTACAGTTTGTCGGTAATGCATGGAAGGTTCAGATATGTTTTATATGTCTTTTATTATAATTTCACTGGATACATTTATGGTATTTGGCTTATCCAGAGCAACTTAAATTTTTATCTTTGTACTACTGAGCAGTTGAGGGTTCAGGACCTTGCTCAAGGGCCCAACAGTAGCAGCTTGGTGGTAATGGGACTTGAACCCCTGACCTTCTGATCAGTAACCCAGACTCTTAACCATTGAGCCACCCCTTCCCATTGTATAGCATACATTTCATATATGACAAATCTGTGTGAGATGTGTTTCCTTTATCCTCCTATTAGAATTGTGATGTTTTGTGGTCCTGTCCAGATTCACCCTTCCTCTCTCTCTCTCTCTCTCTCTCTCTGTCTAGCAGAACTTGGGCTTGACCTAGAACCCAAAAAGCTTGGTTGGGCCCACATTCTCACCCTCAGAACATTTCCAGAGACTCCAAGCTGGGTTGTGCCTCTACTGATTTCAAGCCGTCCCATTTGGCCAAAAGATGAGGCTCACCAGTAGCAATAGGGACCCTTGTGAGTTCCAACCCAAAACTTGTTCCCAAGTCTTACCTGCAACTCCCAGTCACACTCAGCCTCAACCAGATTCACTACCCCTGCAAGCTTTTGCGGACTTTGAGGGTAACTTCTTAGATGCTGACGACAACTTCTTGAAGTGTTAGGTCGGCAGGCAGGCCGGCCAGCATTTCTTTGGAACTGTTCCTCATGCCCATGCAGGTTAATGCCCATTGTACTGAGCCCATTCACCTTCTCCTCTGGGAAAACTACAGTGAGAATATTGAGTTTAACGCATCCCTCAGACACTTAAAGATCATCATGACCTTTGGCCTCTCCAGTGCCCTGGCAGTCTTCCAGGTCCTGCTTAATGATGTCCTGTGGGACCTCATCAACCACTGTGCCTTTTTGTACCTGGACCACATCCACCAGATCCTCCAATGCTCAAGTGTCTGCTGAAGCTTTATTTAAGTGACCTTCCCTTTTACCCAACTCTCTTCTCCTGCTAAGTTCTTCTGGACTATCAAAGCAGATGGTATTTACACCAAGTTGAAGGGTTGCTTTTGTTCATTGCTGAGGTGGCACAGAGGCTTAGTGTTTAAAACATCCACCTCACACCAAGACGGTCCTAGACTTGGGCATTTCTTGGTGGAGTCTGAATGTGCCTACATGGGTTTAGTCCGGTTTACCTAGTACAAAGACATGCATATTAGGCTAAATTGCTTTTCCAAATAGCCCCTGAGTGTGAGTGTGACTGGTTGTGTGCTTGTTGGCTTTGAGGTGTTCTGGTGAGCTGCTCAGGGTGCACCATGCCTTCGCCCAGTGTCACCTGAGATAGCCTCCTTGCAACCCTGGTAGGGTTAGGTAGTTCAGCAGAAGAGTGAAAGAAAGTTCATTATTGAGGTGGATGTCTCTGATATAGTTGTCACGCTAGTCCGATCATAGTGTTTTGAGTCCGACCTACAACTACCCCTTCTTCTCCTTCCATTTGACCCCCACACACCACTTGAACTCAGGACCTTCTTGTTGAGAGACGGGCGTGCTATCGACTACGCCACCGTGCCACTTAATTAACACTCTCGATAACATAATTTTTTAGAATTCAAACAACACTGTAATATAACTACATGTAATGGAGCACTTCATGTTCGTACTTAATGTGTAGGCCAGAGAACACAGCTCTAGTCTGAGCCCCACTTGTGTGAGCTTCCTTTCAGCAGGAAAAGGTCATGACTCCAATATCATACTGAGTCTTTATGTGGGAAGGCTGTTAGTTTGAGAAGCCAAGTGTGTGTGTGTGTGTGTGTGTGTGTGTGTGTGTGTGTGTGTGTGTGTGTGTGTCTGTGTGTGTGTGTGTGTGTGTATGTGTGTGTGTGTACACAAATGCAGCACAGCTTGATGGACAGAGTTTATCAAATGTCATCCTGTTATTTCACAGTGTGACAGTGCGTTCACAGTGTGCTGTGCGAGTTGGAAGAACAAAACAAAAAGGCGATCAAAAAGATGTCATAGTGCCCAGAGCGACAGATAATTTTTGGGTTTGTTCTGACTTCTTCTTATCAGTGTCATGTCAGGGTATAAATAGAAATGGTCCCAGAAATATACAATAAAAACAGACTTCATCATGACTGGCATGTTCAAGGTCTCATAAAATTATTAACTGAAAGAACTCTTCATATAAACACACAAGTTCCAATCAGTAGACAGCTATGTATCTGAGTAGACTGTTAAGTAGTCAAATAAATTAAATTTTAAATAGAAGTAGAGTGCTATGAATTCTCAAATCTGAATAATCAGAAGGTGTTGATTCTCCTTACATTTGACCCTCACGGACCACTTGAACGCAGGACCTTCTTGTTGTGAGACAGCTGTGCTATTCACTATGCCACCGTGCCACTTAATCAACATGAATTTGTTTATTATATGAATGATATTCATATAATATGACCCTACGCCATGCTGACAGGAGAGTGCCACCATCCCCCAAGAAATACAAGAACTGAGCACCTCTTGTGGCCAACACCAGATGTCAGACAGACTTTGGGTTCACTGTACTATTGGATTTCAAACTGTCCTATTAATGAATTTGATCTATAATAATTATCTATACCATCAGCTGATATCACTGTTGACTGTAATTTAATTTAGTTTTATAGTAATGTGCACACTGAAAGCACAGCTTTATTTTAAATATATCAATTGGCTATTGGAATACATTATCAGTTCTATAATAACAGCTACTGCGATGGTCTGGCGGTCTGTTCAGGGTGTCCCCTTCGACCGTAGTAGGATTAAGCATCTTGGCAAATGAGTGAGTAATAAAAGCTAACACCCCCCCCCCCCTTCTCTCTCTCTCTGTGTTTTTGCTGAGGTACACATGCTTCTTCTGGGATGCCGGTGGTCCTGATCCTCCTGATCCTTCTGCTTTCTGAATCCTGTGGTCCGTCCTTTAGTGCTGCTGCTGGTTGGAGTTCTCATCTTGATGAAGATCCATATTGGACCTAGATGTGCACCCGGAGACTGTGAAGATGACTTTTTACTGCTGATAATATAAATAAGATCTTTTGTAAATAAATAATAAATAATAGCTTTTGCTAAAATGATTTAGGACTTAAAGTTGTAGCATAATCAACAAGGTAAGTTTGTTGGGCTTTTACACCCGAGCCTTGTGGCTCATCAGGCCAGTGCCTATCCCCAGTTTCCGTAGCGTGAAGCGACTAGGAGTCCAACTCCTCCTGGATGGACTGTGATGCTAGTCCATCACAGGTTACCTTCCCATTATACTGTTACCCATTCATACTGCTTGGTGAACAGAGGCACACATGTGCACACAGGTACAGTGGGGTCTAATGGGGATTCGAACCCACGACCTGCTGATCATGAGCCCAGCACCCTAACCACTACACCAGTGGACCTACTATAAACATACTATACCATACTATACTTCATGTTAAACTATAGTGACGTTTCTGCTGCGTGGTTTGTATTTTTATCTGGTTTCACCCAAATGAGGATGGCTTTCCTTTTTGAGTCTGGTTCCTGTCAAGCTTTCTTCCTCAAGTCAACTGAGGGAGTGTTTCCTTGCCACCATCACTGCAGGCTTGCTCATTACGGATGTGTAGAGTTTGTAGAAAGAATGTTTAAATTCTTGTTCAAATTCTTTTTTAAATTTGTTTTACTATGTAAAGCTGTTTTGCGACAATGTCAATTGCGTAGTAGTTAGCCCATCCGCCTAAAAGGCCCTGGGCTTAAGTTCCACACTTGGCAAGGACGTTTCTGTGTGAAATTTGCATGTTCTTCCCATGCTTGCGTGGGTTTCCTCTGGGTATTATGGCTGATTGAGATCTTGCTGACATCAAGCAATTTTACTCAGGAGGCCATTCCAAAAGGGTCAAATTATTCAATATAATGAATTTAAGAATGTTGGAGTAAATACATTTTATTTTACCACTGGTGATTAATCACTGGTTTATTATGTCACAATTAAACTTTACATATGATTACTATGATTATTATCCTACATCCTGTCAAGCTACAACATCAATCTTGGCTAGAAAAAATAACTTTTTTTATTCTATATAGGTTTAAAAAAGTGACATAAATCGAATACATAAAATAAATACCAATTAATAGAATTTTGTATCTAAACCGTACAGCTCCAAAATACAATTAGGTACAAAGCAGAATTAACACTTGAGTGTCCTCTGTAACCCAGGAGACCTCATACCTCTGAGAAAAAAGAGCAAACAATGCAAAATGCTTAAATGAATAATGAATACAAGATGTAGAGGACACAAGGGTGTAATTATATACTGATTCTGGCACATAAATAGGCAATAATACATTACATTTTGATACACATTAAATACACACTTCACCACGTTAGTGTAGATTCTCAATCATCCAGGTCATGGTAATCCTAAAACGCTTGAGTCGAGGCAACTGGACTTCTTTTTGTGGTTTTTTGAAGACGTTTCGCTTTCAATCCAAAAAGCTTCGTCAG